>CAWUFW010002556.1:1825000-2162624 GCA_963921515.1 Calotriton arnoldi | reverse complement strand
CTTACTTAAATTTGGATGTAGTTAGGTGGTGTATAGTGTATTTACTGTTAGGTAGTTGTGTTTTTGGTGTGTTTTAGGTGTATGTTTGATTTTTTTAGTTTTGACTAGAATTGGTGTTTGAGGCCTAGTGTTTAGAGTGTATAATATGTGTATAACTTTATGTGTATTATTTTTAAACAGTTATTAACAGTATATTGTAGTTGTATATGTGTATTTTTGTGTGGGTGGGTATGTTTTACTTTTTTTTATATACTTTAGTTTTACGACGTTGCGTTTTGGAGAAGATTGCCGTTTTTTTAATAAGAGGTGTGTATTAGTTTTGTAAACTAATATTTATTTAACACCCTCTTAATTTTTGGCGTTTTCATGGAGCGTCTTTTTACTATACTATTTTTTGGGGTTTTTTATGGTATTTGCCAATTGGATTTATCGAGAGAGGATTTGTTTTTGGCGATATTTGCATTTTTGCAATTTTTTGGGGGTTTATTTTAAATTAATTTGGAGAAACCGACACCTGGATGGATGTAGAAGATGTGTAAAGTTAGCTTTGGAGCTACAACAACTGTAAGTAATTTTTAATATTTTATGTGGGAGGAAATGTTGTTTTATTATATTTTAATATGTATTATATTTTGTAAAATATTATTAAGCTGTCAATATATATTTATATTATTATAATATATATATATGACAATTTATTAATGTTTTATAAAATATAAAATAATATATATACATGTATATGTTGGGTTTTAGAAGAAAATGTATTAATTACTGTTTACTTTAGATTTAAAGTATGCTTTTTGCTATTAGGGATAAGTAATCTAGGCCTCTAGTTGTTGGGAACAGTGTAACTTGACTTTGTAGAAGCTCATACATTTTTTTAGTTTGTTTAGTTAGTTTTGGTCCAATTAGTGTTACGGATTGTTCTATTCTAAGTTGTTGGTAACTTTGCTCTTTTTGGATAGATTGTAGTAATTTGTGAAGTGTAGGTGTCCCTCTGCCTGTTGTTGCCTGGAAGGCATTATGCCATCCTTCAACAGCGTTGTTAGTTTTGCTTTGCTTGTTTAGGGTACTAAGGAGGTCATTACGATGACGGGCGGACTTTGTCCGCCCGCCACCGTAGCGGTGAATGGGACCGTCCGCCATAGGAGCGGCGGTCCCGCCGCGAGTATTAGGATGCCACCGCCACGGTGGCGTTGGTATCCCCTATTCCAAACATTGTGGCGGGCGGTGTTCACAGCACCGCCCGCCTGCACTGCTGGGATTGCACGTCGTGCATTGACATGCACAAGGTGACAGGCACCGCGCGGTGCCTGCCACCTTGTCCATGACAATGCAGGGGAGTACCATAGGTACCCCCCAAGTGCACCCCCCACACCTACCTCCCCCATTGTAAAAGACCGTATGCCTTTCCATGGCGGCGTTGCCGCCATGAAAAGGCACATCTCCGCAGTCATCATAATATGGATGGCGGTGTCTTGCAGAAACCGCCACCATATTACTGCCCTTTTCCGCCCGGTCACCTGTGTGACCGGCGGAAAACCGGCGGACGGTCTTTCCGTCTGCCGGGCTCCCCCCGCCATCGTAATGTGGCGGGGGGAATGGCATGCGGGTGGAGGGGAATGGCGGGCGGATCGCCACCGCCAACACAGGCGGTGGCGATCCACCAGTCATCGTAATGACCCCCTAAGGTACACATTCCACCACGGAATGTGGAACTTAGGTAATCTTCTGTGCCCTGACCTATGTAGTCTACCTACCCATGTATCCTCAAAGTAATCCAGTAGTGGGCTTAATTTCTCCTCATTTCTTTTGTAGTAGGGGCTCTCTATTAGCAGGTTATAGTGCTCTGCTACATCAGTCACAGGTACATAGGCTAGGGCTACAAGTTTTTTAATTTGATATGCTAAGGTACTGTCTGTTGCATATTGAACACTTAGGGGTCTATTAGGATGGCGGGCGGAGGCACCACCGCGGTGCTGGCGGGGGTGGAAAATGCAATTTTCCGCCTGCGAACAGCGGTCCACACGTCCGCCATATTAGCATGGGAAAACCTAGGCCATTTCCCGTCTGCCGCGGTGCGACGTGAACCGCCATCTAAAAGCGCCCGCCACTACGGCGGTGGGAGCCAATGGAGACCCACTGCCGTGCGGAATGACGTCCCGTCCGCCGTACAAATCAGGATGCCCCATATAGCCAGCCGCACTGCAGCGGAGAAACCTGCTAACCAGAGACGGCGGAAACACCACAGCGGAGCGAGCGCAACCAGATTCACGGCCCCCACCACCCGGTCATGACCGCAATGGACCCAGCCTTACATGTTTTCCCTGCGCTGTACGTGATACACCACCAGCAAGTCATGAACCGTCGCGGACGCCGCCGCAGGTACGCAATGACACAACTCCGCCCACAAACAGAACACACAACTCCCAGAATGACACAGGGTTCCTGTCCACACCAGACACCCTGGTGGGGACAGGAACAAAACCACAAGTGCACCCACACATGTCCTACCTGTCAGTAAATCACCCCTCCGCATCCAGGCCACCCATCCACCGCAATCTTGCTGTAATGTCCCGGTCACTTCACCGCAGCGGTGAAGACGCGGGAAAACATGCGCACAATGCAGGAAGGCAGGGCCTGCGCCAGGCATGGGCTGTGCACAAAGATCACAGGGCCACACCTCCACCATCCACACACTAGGCCCCCCCCTCAAGGGACATGCCATGTGCCCCACCTGTGTCACCCCATGTACAACAACAACCCAGGTGACCCCACAGCCTGCACCACACACTCCAAACAACTAGGGCGGCAGCCTCAGCAGGTAGGGCTGCAGAGGAACACACAGCACAGAAACACATTGCCAGGGCAACCCTCACACCACACAGACACTACACTCATGGCAGCAAAACTGTGTCCAAGCACAAAATGAACACTGATACAGAATAGGAACAAACACTGAACTGGACACACAGCCTGTCAAGTTACACAGACATACCCCACACTGACACACAGCCACATACACAGACCACATGTCAGCAGCAATGTAGGACCACAAATAGGAAAGCAAAAGTGAGGTACACACCAATGGAAGGCCAAGGAGACAACCACTAAGCATGTGTACATCACATGCAAGATAAGGAACATTTGATGACACCCTTACCCCATCAAACCACACATGGCTGCCACAGTGAGTGAAATTAAACCACAGCCACCAAATCTGCAACAACTCAGGGAGACAGCAAGGCAAAACATGTATAGGTGCAGGAATGAAAGGAAGTCTCAGAAGTCAAACAGTCAACAGCCACACATCTGCCTCCAACTACTTGATAGGTGTTGGTCAGCAGCACCACACACAGGGCCCATTGACAAACTCCACAACTGTCAAACACAAGTAGGATCCTCCACATACCCCCACCCAAACCACACCCACATCACACAACACCAGTGTCAAACACACATAAGGGGGCCAATAATGTCCAGTGAATCCATTGACAAATAATCACACTCCCTGGGGGGCAGACACAAACATCACACACACTCAGGGATGCCTCAACCAATGCTGACACCAAAACAACAGCCATACACCAACATCAATAGCAACACATACAGGAGTACAACAAGACCAGGCCAGACCTGACCTGTGCAGCAAAACTGTAGAAAGGCAATGGGAGCACAGACAGAACAGGAGAACCCAACATCATCACCCAGCAGCACTGCACAGACTACATACCCCAACACAGACAAGAAGTGCAGGGGCACACACACACACCAACACCACTGACAAAGTCACCCCTTCACACTGCACACTTCATGAACACCCAAGTGCCCACATTGAAACCAACACATGTGACTAGGACGCCTGGACATCACTAGATGAGCATACACCAACACTGCTCTGCACACATCAAGAAAGCACACGCAGACATGATTACCCTGGCCTGCCAGCCTGCAATACTGTGTATAGAATCCCACTTTGTGCTGGCACTGCATACACATATGACATGTGTCCAATATAGCTAAGATGACCAAAGAGTGACCATTACAACAGTAGTCCATCACAAACCAATAGCATTGCACCCCCAAGCCTCAGAGTCCAGAAGAACTGAAGTGCATGTCACCCCTGTCAAACCCAGAATGAAGTGACCCAAACCATTGGCAATGTTGAAGTGGCATATAGAGCATGTGTCACAGTAAACCATACCCACACAGAATAACGCTTTATTCATGAAGGACACTGACAATGCAGACAACATGAGTAACTGGGTTTATTCACATATCACAGTGATAGGCACCAGAAGTGGACAAGAGCAAGGCCAGTGGCCACGACAAAGTACTGACTGTGTCCATGAGATCCTGCACAGGGAAGGGGTAAACAGCAAGGCCAGTGGCCAGTCCAAGGTGCAGACTGTGTCCATGAGACCCTGCACAGGGAAGGGGTAAACAGCAAGGCCAGTGGCCAGTCCAAGGTGCAGACTATGTCCATGAGATCCTGCACAGGGAAGGGGTAAACAGCAAGGCCAGTGGCCAGTCCAAGGTGCAGACTGTGTCCATGAGACCCTGCACAGGGAAGGGGTAAACAGCAAGGCCAGTGGCCAGTCCAAGGTGCAGACTGTGTCCATGAGACCCTGCACAGGGAAGGGGTAAACAGCAAGGCCAGTGGCCAGTCCAAGGTGCAGACTGTGTCCATGAGACCCTGCACAGGGAAGGGGTAAACAGCAAGGCCAGTGGCCAGTCCAAGGTGCAGACTGTGTCCATGAGATCCTGCACAGGGAAGGGGTGAACAGCAAGGCCAGTGGCCAGGAGAAAGTGCAGGTGAGGTACATGAGAAGCTGCACAGGCAAGGCTCAAACACCAGTGAACAACAAGGCCAGTGGCCAGGAGAAAGTGCAGGTGAGGTACATGAGAATCTGCACAGGCAAGGCTCAAACACCAGTGAACAACAAGGCCAGTGGCCAGGAGAAAGTGCAGGTGAGGTACATGAGAAGCTGCACAGGCAAGGCTCAAACACCAGTGAACAACAAGGAGAGTGGCCAGGAGAAAGTGCAGAGTAAGTACATGAGATCCAGCACTGGGAATGGGTGGTACTGTACCCTGCCATGGTCAGCAACACACTCAGGGCATCAACAATGGGAAGTCCATGGCACCACTGTGGGAGAGACACATGTGTGTGAGGGGGACTAACACTCAGACTTGGCTGACAGTCTGACTGGGAGGTGGCTGTGTGTCAGGGACAGTTGGGGGACTGGACCGGGGAGAGAGAGGCCCAGCTGGGGTTGAGCCATCAGTGGTTTTGGAAGCCTGAGGGCTGCTAGGACCAGGTGGGGTGGTGGCACGTGGAGGTGGACTCATGCTGCCCTGACACACAGTGTGTGTGGGAGATGCTGGAGGGGTGCCCTTCCACTTCTTTGGGATTCGAAATGGCCCCCCTGTCTTGGGATTCATGCCAAGTGGCGTGTACACAACAGGCACACTCACCACAAAAGCAGGATCATGTGCAGACGGTGGCCCTCCCTTATGGGATGTGCTGGATTCAGCGGTGCGCTTGGCCCGGGACTCCTGCATTCCAAACTTGCTGCGTCACTGTATGACTGACAAGACAAAACATGTCTCTCAAATCTGGATGTGCAGGCAGGGAAACGTGTGGAATAAGCTAAACACCCCTTCCCCCTGGGGACAGCATGCTAGTCAGTGCATGACACAACCCCACACTCTCACGCACATAATGCAGCAGATCAACTTCATGTGTGCCCCCCCTGCACTCTCACTCTGAGTGACTTACCACGACATTTGGCGCACCATATAGCCTCGGATAGTGGGTGAGAACCTCGTCCACCAGGACCTCCAGCTCCTCGGTGGTGAAGGGAGTGGCACGGATCTTCTCTGTCCTCGCCATCACTGTGTGCACAGGAGTCAGCAGCAGCAGAAGCAGTTGCTGGTGAGGGGTGGCAGGCAGCAGGGGTGGTAGGCAGCAGGCCCTGGAGACAGCAGCAGCAGAAGCAGTGGCTGGTGAAGGGTGGCAGGCAGCAGGCCCTGGAGGCAGCAGAAGCAGTTGCTGGTGAAGGGTGGCAGGCAGCAGGCCCTGGAGACAGCAGCAGCAGAAGCAGTTGCTGGTGAAGGGTGGCAGGCAGCAGGCCCTGGAGACAGCAGCAGCAGAAGCAGTTGCTGGTGAAGGGTGGCAGGCAGCAGGCCCTGGAGACAGCAGCAGCAGAAGCAGTTGCTGGTGAGGGGTGGCAGGCAGCAGGCTCTGTGAGCTGTGTAAATCTGTGGCTCTCACACACATATATAGCCCCCTGGGCTCGTTTCAGTGGTTCTAAGCTGCTGCAATTGGTGTCCCAGGTCTGCCTTATTCAAATACATCCAATGACCTGCTCCGCGTTGTCGGAGCACGCCTACCGCGATTTTCAAAATTGCATCAGGCTACTGCGATTGCGGTTCCCATTGGCTGTAAGGGCATGGTTCATGGCGGTGACACACCGCAGGGGACAAGCAGGCGCTACCGCGGTGGTGCATCTCTCAAGTGCATCCAATGACCGGCCGGCTCCGCGTTGGGGGAGCACGCCTACCGCAATTTTCAAAATTGCATCAGGCTACCGCGATTGCGGTTCCCATTGGCTGTAAGGGCATGGTTCATGCCGGTGACACACCGCAGGGGACAGGCGGGCGCTACCGCGGTGGTGCATCTCTCAAGTGCATTCAATGACCGGCTCCGCGTTGGCTGAGCACGCCTATCGCAATTTTCAAAATTGCATCAGGCTACCGCGATTGCGGTTTCCATTGGCTGTAAGGGCATGGTTCATGGCGGTGACACACCGCAGGGGACAGGCAGGTGCTACCGCAATTCCGGGGACATACATTGCAATGAGTGACCGGGATCTGGGTGGCGGAGCATGCCAACCACCATTTGTCAGTACATATGTTTCTCTCACTACCGCGATTGTGTCCCACTGATTGGTGGTGACACACCGCTGGTGGCAGGCGGTAGCTTCCGCGATTTGGGTGCCATACATTGGTGCCTGTGACCGTGATTTGGGTGGCGGCACACTTTGTCAGCACTTATGGACACATGATGCTGGGTCAATGGCCAATGGGCAGTCATCTACAGTGCGCGGTGGCCACATGATTAATGGCACCTCATTGTGCACACAATGCCAATGTGACATTTAACACACTGCTGACTACACATGCCATGTTTGTGTATGTGATTTAGTGCATTCGCATGTACTCCCTCACATGTCACTTGTGATATTGATGGGCATGTACACAGAACAGTGTTGTCATGGACTCTCCAATGTGTACACATGTCAATGTGTGCAAGTGCTGTGAACATCACAGTGATGTATGTCTTAATGAAGAATGTGCATATTTGACTGTCTTGTTTTCTTGGTTCATGCACACAATTGTTGTTTACGCTCGGCCTGTGGTCATTGTGTTGTTGATGTGTGCCATGTTCAACTTACGCCTGAAGGTGGGTCAGGTACAGCAGCTAGGTATGGGACAGTAGTGTTGCAGTTTTACACATATGCTGTTTGAAATACTCTCAGGCCTGCTCATGCTAGATGTGGCCATATCCCTATGTGCATTCGCATAGTCAGATGTTCTTTCAGAGGTACTTGCTGTGTGAGAGGGGACAAGTGTACGAGTAGTGTAGCTGAAGGTGTCCCTACATGTAGGCTGCTCTGTAACTCAATTGTGATGACAGTCATTGTTGGCGTTGTGTCAGTCAAAACATAAGATGTCATACACATCTCATGGTGTATTGCATTGACATGTGTCCACTTTCATCTCAACTAGGAAGAGACCAAATCTGCATCGTCCCTACACCGTGCTGGCAGACATGGAGGATGAGGAGGTCATCCGGAAGTTCCGTCTGGACAGAGCCACCCTACAAAACCACTGTGCTCTGTTGGAGCCATACCTGCAGCCTCGCAGGACATATCCAACAGCTTTAACCCCAACATCCAAGGTGATGGCGGCTCTGCATTTTTTTGCCTCTAGGTCATTCCATCATACGGTGTCCAGCGCAGGTGGGATGTCGCAATACCATGTTCAGCATGGTGCTGCGTGATGTCCTGGCCGCCATGATGATTTACAAGGACAGGTACATCCATTTCCCCAGGGTGCTGGAATTGGCGGCCGTAAAGGGAGACTTTTATGCCCTTGGACACATCCCCCATGTTGTCGGGGCCATTGATTGCACCCATGTTGGGCTTGTTCCACCACAGGCACGGGAGCACATTTATAGGAATCGCAAACATTTCCACTCCGTAAATGTGCAAGTGGTATGCCAGGCGGACATGATCATCACGCACTTGTGTGCCAGATATCCAGGCTCAGCCCATGACTCCTACATCATGCGGAACAGCATTGTACCCCAGCTCATGGCTAATCTGCTTCCTGAGCATGCATGGATTGTGGGTGAGTACGAAGAGTCCAGTAGCATGGTGTGTGTGTGACATGCTGTCCTCTGCCACAGAATAATTACAAGGTTTATCTGTGTCTCTCACACCTAGGTGACTCTGCATATACCAACCGTCCGTGGTTGCTGAGCCCACTGCTTAATCCCAGGACACCAGCTGATGTACGCTACAATGATGCCCATGGGAGGACACGTCGTGTAGTGGAGCGGACTTTTGGTCTCCTCAAGTCACGATTTCGCTGCCTTGACAAGACGGGAGGTGCACTCATGTACTCGCCCAGGAAGGTGTGTCAGATTGCTGTGGCATGCTGCATGCTCCACAACCTAGCCATTCGCAAGGAGATCCCCCTGATTCTGGATGATGATGAGCAGCCAAGGCCCCCACCTGCAAACCAACCCGTGTCCAGTGATGAGGACAGTTGAGAGGAGGAAGGTGTTGACCTGCGTCAACAGCTCATCACCCGCTACTTCACTTGAAGGTGAGTGACAATGTACAACGGACCCATTGTCTGATGATGTTGCTGTTGTTGTGAAGTTGTATGTGAGCTTTGTGACTGCAGCCGGTTGTTGACTCAGTGGTGGCTGACAATGTTTATGGGACAGGGTGGTTTGGAACATCTACAGGATGTGTATGTTGGCACTTGTTGCTCATTGTGATGTGTGCATGTTGTATTTGCTTGATGGTAAGTGTTGTATGATGTCTGTGATGCCACACCCAGACTAGTGAATCTTGTTCTGTTGTGTTTTCCTAGGTCCCTTCAGCCTCTCCTTACCTACATACATTCCATGCTCCTGGTACATTGTAATCATGGTGAAGACTGCACATCCTGGAATAAAGACGGAGCAGTGACAACGACATGTGTGTAAGGAGTATTTATTTACAATGGTGACATGTGAGTGGGGTGAACATTTACAGTAAGGTGATTAGTGAAGCAGTGAGTTGACAGTCATGGTAAATGAGAGTATCGAGTAGTCACCACATTGGTGTGGTGACCCAGTCTAACAGACAGATGCCATTCACAAGGCAGTGTGGGGAAGGACAGTCCAGAAAGTCAATGCAGTGGTGAGGAGTGTTGCCATCATGGCTGGCTCCGTGACGGACGTTTGGCAGGTGCTTTGCCACGGGATACTCCCAGGGATTTCTTGGGCCGGCCCCTTCGTCGCTTGGCGGGGGGACTCTGCTGTAGGGCCAGTGGGGTCTGAGGACTCACCCCTCTCTGTGGCCGCAGGGGAGGATGTTGAACTGTCATCCTGCTGCACAGCAGGGGGAGGTGGAGGTGTTGTTTGTGGCGCAGGCCTGTCCCTCAGTGCCGCCACTATCTGGTCCAAGAGGCCCACAATTTGTCCCATGCGGGTGTCCATGGACCTCCTCAGCCGGAGGAGCTCGCGGGAATCTTCTTCTGCCCGGGCCGTTCATCCCTGGGCCCATTCATATGCCCCAAGGACTCTGTTGATGCTGTCCAGGGCTTCGTTCCCAGGCTCCAGTTGTCTCTGGGTGACCCTGCCCCTCCCACCTGCCCTGCTGCCATGGACCTGTTGCCTCACCACTGTAGGCACCCGCATCCTCTCCCTGCCCTCCTCAGTTGTTGGTGTGGGGTGGTCATCCTCTGGGACAGGAAGAGTGTTGCAGGCAGCACTGGTGGTGGTGGTGGTGGTGTAGGACGCACAGGCCGTAACAGCAGGGGTCTGCATAGCTGTTGGTGTAGGTGCAGATGTGGTGGGAGGGGACAATGGGTTCCTGGGACCGGTTGCGCCCTGGCACACCAGATGGTCCAGCTACGAGCTCCTCGTCCTCTGAATCCCGAGAGTCAACATCCGAGAGTCCATGTTCCGGGGGGGTGACTGGCTCTGCAGGTTGCTGGTGTTGTCCTCTGCAGTCAGTTCTTGGTCACCTGTGGGACAGATGGGAAATGGTCATTGTAGTGCACCACGCAAGCTTTGTGTTAGCTGTGTATTATTCACTGTTTGTACACCACACAGTTGACTGATCATCACATTGTTTGTATGCGCACTACTGTGCCTCCTGAGATGATGTTGAGGTACATGCATTACTTGTCCATGGTGTGAGGTGTCAAGACATATCATGCGCCACGTGCATGTTTTGTGATTACAGGGACATGTTGCCATCTAGGGACAAGCGCAACAAAGTTTTTCTGTGACACCTCTTTGTTGATTACTCTGCCCTGGCAGACGTTACATCTGAGCATGGACTGGCCATTGACATCTCATGCATACCTTTGTCATGTCATGTGCAAATCTGAATTTGTACCACCAACCATGCTTTCTTTGTTTACATATGGTCCTTGCAGCTCTGGCCACATGGCACTTACACATGTCAGTCAGTGCTGTGCATGATTGTGCCCAGACTTTCTTCTACATGTGAATTGGTGTGTCACACTTTTGTTGCTGTGGCCGTTACATTTGCTTGGCTGTCTGGACACTGTGAGTGGCAATTGGATCGGTGGGTATTTTAGTGTGATGAGAGGGCTGGTGTTGTCATATGGCACCATGCTTTTTGGGAGGAATGGCTGGGTGCATGGCTACTTACCTGTTCTGTTTACACATTTGGGTTGGATTTGTGTCACGTCCTTGTGTGTGTGTGGTGGAGGCTTCCATCCTGCTCAGGGATGGGACAAGAGGGCATGAGATGTCTACCTACCTGTTAGTTTGAAGTGGACAGTGCAATGACTGACACATGCATCTGGGTGGGAGGGAGTGCTCCATCTTGATGCGCTGGGGGACAGGGGGCCTGGTGGGAGTTGTTGTGCAGGCCTCCCACCCCCAAACAGCCCTCCCTTTTAAGATGGCTACCTACCTGTTAGTTTTGTTGTTGTGATACAATGGCTGCCCAATGCTTCTGGGTGTGGAGTGCTCCATGCTGCTCAGGGGTGGGACAGGGGGCATGGTGGGAGTTGTTGTGCAGGTCTCCCACCCCCAAACAGCCCTCCCTTTTAAGATGGCTACCTACCTGTTAGTTTTGTTGTTGTGATACAATGGCTGCCCAATGCTTCTGGGTGTGGAGTGCTCCATCCTGCTCAGGGGGTGGGACAGGGGCATGGTGGGAGTAGTACTGCAGGCCTCCCACCCCCAAACAGCCCTCCCTTTTAAGATGGCTACCTACCTGTTAGTTTTGTTGTTGTGATACAATGGCTGCCACATGCTTCTGGGGGGTGTGCTCCATCCTGCTCAGGGGTGGGACAGGGGGCATGGTGGGAGTTGTTGTGCAGGCCTCTCACCCCCAAACAGCCCTCCCTTTTAAGATGGCTACCTACCTGTTAGTTTTGTTGTTGTGATACAACGGCTGCCCAATGCTTCTGGGTGTGGAGTGCTCCATCCTGCTCAGGGGTGGGACAGGGGGCATGGTGGGAGTAGTACTGCAGGCCTCCCACCCCCAAACAGCCCTCCCTTTTAAGATGGCTACCTACCTGTTAGTTTTGTTGTTGTGATACAATGGCTGCCACATGCTTCTGGGGGGGGGTGCTCCATCCTGCTCAGGGGTGGGACAGGGGGCATGGTGGGAGTTGTTGTGCAGGCCTCCCACTCCCAAACAGCCCTCCCTTTTAAGATGGCTACCTACCTGTTAGTTTTGTTGTTGTGATACAATGGCTGCCCAATGCTTCTGGGTGTGGAGTGCTCCATCCTGCTCAGGGGAGGGACAGGGGGCATGGTGGGAGTAGTACTGCAGGCCTCCCACCCCCAAACAGCCCTCCCTTTTAAGATGGCTACCTACCTGTTAGTTTTGTTGTTGTGATACAATGACTGCCCAATGCTTCTGGGTGTGGAGTGCTCCATCCTGCTCAGCGGTGGGACAGGGGGCATGGTGGGAGTAGTACTGCAGGCCTCCCACCCCCAAAGAGCCCTCCCTTTTAAGATGGCTACCTACCTGTTAGTTTTGTGGTTGTGATACAATGGCTTCCCAATGCTTCTGGGTGTGGAGTGCTCCATCCTGCTCAGGGGTGGGACGGGGGCATGGTGGGAGTAGTACTGCAGGCCTACCACCCCCAAACAGCCCTCCCTTTTAAGATGGCTACCTACCTGTTAGTTTTGTTGTTGTGATACAATGGCTGCCCAAGGCTTCTGGGTGTGGAGTGCTCCATCCTGCTCAGGGGTGGGACAGGGGGCCTGGTGGGAGTTGTAGTGCTATTTGCCTGGGCACATACAACCCTGTAAATGTTGGCTACCTTTTGGGGTGAATCAGATGTAGTGGATATTACATCTGTGGGACATGTGTTGGATATTGTGGTGCATATGGATCTACTTGTGCCTCTGAGATGTAGCTTTGTAGTTGTGCTTGACAGTACATTGCTGTATAATGCTCTACATTTGTTTTGTACTTACCAGCCTCCACTCCACCGGGTATTCCTGTGAGACTCTCTGGATGCAGTATGGCAAGCACCTTTTCCTCCCATGCAGTGAATGTTCTTAGTGGAATGGGAGGGCCACCGCCAATCCTCTGAGCCAGCTCATGGTTCTTGCTCCTCTTCTTTTTGACAACACTCTTCAGGTCATGCCACCGCCTCATGATTTCCTGTCTGTTGTGTGGGATGGTCCCTACTGCATTGACCTTATCGACTATCCTTGCCCACATTTGATTTCTTCTGGCTAATGGTGTCTGTTGGACCAGGTTACCAAACAGTTGTGGTTCGACGCTGACTATCTCATCTACCATGACTGTCAACTCACTGTCTGTGAATTTTGGCATTTTCTGTGGTGCCATGGTGTGTGATGTGCTATGGGGTTTGAGGTGCATGTGTGTGAGTGGTGGGGGTGGGGGTGATGTGTATGGTGTGTGATGTGCACAGGGATTAGAGGTGCAGGTGTGGATGTGGTGGTGGTGCTGTGTGTGGTGTGAGTAGTGATGGTGTGCAGATTTGCCTCTCCTTTGTGTTCTGGTGTTGGGCCCTTCAGTTGTGGAGTTTTGCAAAGGATTGTGGTCAGGGAAGGGGCTGGTTTTATGCTCAGCTATGTGGGTGTGTCCAAATGGGGTATTGCTGTCAGGTGTGTTGTGTGGGTTGTCCTGGGATTTGTATTTTTGTAGTTGCAATGTGGTTGTGTCATTGGGGTGTGTTATGTATTTTTGGGTGCATGGCTAGTTTGCTGTGTGCACTTTGTGGCCTTGTTGTGTGTTTTTTCTGTCGAGCGCCATATTTGTCACGGAGCGTCCGCAGCAGTGGCTCTGCTGCAGTTCTTCCGGCGGCTCTCCCATTCATCACTGTTGGTGTTTTCGGCGGTCGGATTCAGCGGAACGTACCACGGTCACATCGGGGATATCCTAATGTTCCGTGCGGTGTCTCCGCTGTCGTGGCGGCTGTTTAATTTGTTTCCACCGGGAATCCGACCTCCGCGGACGGGTTTTTGCCTTCTCCGCCCGCTACGGGCGGTTTTTCGGTGGCTCTCACCGCCGCGGTCGGTTTTTTTGGGCGGGACATCCTAATATGGCCGCCGGCTTTGCCGCGGTACCTGCGGGCGGTTGTTTTCCACTACCATGGCGGTCGGGGAGGTTTTCCGACCGCCATCGTAATAGGCCCCTAAGTGTTGACTTTTGGAGATGTCTCCACAGACACTGGTTAAAATGATAGTAGCACCCTTGGATAGCTGTATGAGGGTACGTTTTTAGTATTGCGTTAATCATTGCTTGCTCGAAATCGATGATTATTTTCTGTGGAAAATAATTTGTGTTTTCGTTTTTTATTTGGTTGAGAATTTCTAGATAGGTAGTTTGGGTTTTATTTGGGAGTAAGCAATAGATGAAGGGAATATTTGCATTTTGATATATAGCATGCACTGTGTAGAGCTGGAAAAATGGTTTGGGACATATTTTAAATGTCCCATCCATCATCCAGGTGTCACTTTGCTGTAATTTTATTAAGTTATTTGCAGTGGCAAACATAATTATTCGTTTTTCACTGCTTTTATTGTCAAAGAAAATAAATGGTTCGTTATTATGGGTAATGCTTAGTTCAGGTGGGATAAGTACTTCTTGGAATGTTTTAGGGACAGGTATGGTAGTTGTCGTTTTCTTTTCTGTCTAATTATGACTTTTGTTAATGCATCTATGGATGGTAATTGTGCAGATGCATGTTGGGGTACTCTAAGTAATTGCTCCTTTAATATTTCACAAGTGGGTTTGTCTGTACTACTGCTTGCTTCTTTAATATTTTCCAGAGCATCTCTAATTTCAATTTCTGTTATATTTGGGGGGTGGTTGTGCTCTTTCACAGATAAAACAGTAGTTTCGTGCGTTATGGCTCTTCCATAGCATTTGTTAGAATAATACTTGCTACATTTCCAAAACACTTTTAAATCTTTCTGCTTTTCCTGCGTATACACATAACACATATAACATAGGAGCATTTTCCCCTTCTGGGACTCTATGAATTGTGCGCCTTCAGTCATGGTGGTGTCTTTAATGCTAAAGAAAATGTACATAGAATTTAATTAATATAATACAGTCGATTATTTTGTTTCTAAAATATACATTTTTTGCAATATACTTACAATGTTGAATTTGATGGCAAGAAAAATGTTCTTTTGATGTGTTGAAGCTTTTATTTTCGGAATGTTGAAGGTTTTTCTGTTGATATAAGAAAAAATAATGTTAAGATATTTAAATATATTTGTTGTAGGTGGTAGGGGAATTGGGAAAGAGTTAGTTTTTCTTTTCTAAATTTAGGGTGTTGTTTAAAATAGCAATTTAAGATACTTACTTTTTGATTAACTTTATTTTCTTAGATTATTTTTGCTGCTGTTGGAAAATTCTGTAGAGGAGATATAAATAAATAAAAATACATTTTAGTGTTTTATGAATTTGATATATATTTGGGAGAATGTTAGCAGTATTGTACTATTTAAAATGTTAATTTACTTACTTAATGCAGTTTCAAAGCTTTGTTTTGAAATCAAAGTTTGCGATCAGGAAGCAATCTGGCAGAGTTTCCTCTTCTTTTTTCTTGTAGGGTTAAAGTGGAAATGAACATAACTTTTTCTTTGCTTTTATACTGTTTAATTAATTAGTTCATTTATGTTATTGGTGCTTTTTGTTAGTGGTAGCATTCTATTTGTTGTTGTACAATTTTTGTATTTTTTTTATCAGTTTGTTTCCTTATATGGAAGACGCTAATTAAAAGTTGTTAACCTTTTTTTTTTTTTTTACCATATTCTGTTGGTGAAATGTGTTTTATAATGATTAAAATGTTATACATTTAGTGTATTATATTTTTAAAGTATTTATTTATTTAGGACTAAAGTGATATTAGCTAAAATAATTTTTTTGGGTGTTAATGTGTTTGCAAAATATATTTTTATATTTATTAAATGTTTTGTATATGTTTATATTGTGAAAATGTATTTTTTTCTGCAGATATATTTAATTTACTGTGTATCAGTTATTCAATTTTATTTAAAAAAACGATAATATTGGCTGTCTATATTTTGGGAGTTGATATTTGGCTCTCTGTTAGTTATTTGAATGTATTTCGATAATTTTTGTTTCGATATTTTGATGTTCGATAAAGTTAGAAACGATATTTATTTTAGTCGATATAGTGGTTTCGATATTTTAGTGTTTTGTTTATTAAGTATTGGTGGTCGATATTCTAGTTTTCGATAATTTGGCGACTATATTTTGTAAAATCGATATTTTGTCCCTCGATATTAAGTCACTGATCCCGTTCACAGATCACACTACGTGCTAAACAACTGTGACACTTGTTGCTAATCAGCAATGGAGCTAGTTCACTTGGTTTATCCCCGGAATTGATTACCCTCCAGCAGAATCAAAGCTGTGATTAAGCTTACCTTCTAGTAACTTTTGTAATTCATGTTCGAACATTTTTACTCAGCCTAGCCAGACAGTCTTGCTTATTATAATTCCACACAATGTCGGGATCTAAGATTCCCAGTTTTAAGTTTTGACGCAGCCCACCTGTTGTGGGTCAGCTGGGACCCTTCTGCCTCACTGCCAGTAACCTCGTTACTTAATGCAGCTCCCTTCATGCACTTGCCTGTCACTCAAATATACCTATGAACAACAAGACGCACTGCAGCTTGGTGAAGGGGATTTTCGCGGCCAAACGTACCCAAGTCCGTATTTTCAACATTATACTAAGTGTGTGTCAATGTCTTGACAAGGCAGACCCAGTAGACCGTTCTAAAATGGTGACTATCCCACTATTATGTGTGATGGCTCAACTATCATATGAGTTAGCTATATGTGGCATTCAGCAAGGGGGGCCCTCCTGTACTTGCCATGTGTCCCTCCGTTCTTACAGGAATTTTGCATGTTCAGTTTAATCTGTGATGTTTTGCCCCAAGTCTTCCCAGGCTGCTTAACTGCTAGCGATGTGAGCAGGTGCTGACATTAATGGGGGAATCTAATGGTTGCAACTTTACATTTTCAGCCACCCACCTTAATGTGCTTCGTTGTAAGCACTTAGGTTTTGCCCCAAGTCTTCTCAGGCTGCTTAACTGCTAGCAATGTGAGCAGGTGCTGACATTAATGGGGGAATCTAATGGTTGCAACTTTAAATTTTCAGCCACCCACCTTAATGTGCTTCATTGTAAGAACTTAGGTACTTAACTTATATCTCTTCCCCCTGAAAAGATACAACAACCCGCTTTGGTCATGAAAACCTTAATAAGCACCAAATTTACCATGGCCATACCTCTAAAAGTCTCTGAGGTGGGGTAGCAGAAGAACACAAGGCAGACAGTATGCACAATGAGAATGGCTCTACTCTGCCATATGACCAGAAAGTCACATCAAACCTGCAGAGACACCTTTGAGGTATGCTAACCTGCCCCAAAATCTACCTCCCCCTGCTCCTGAACTGGGAACATTTTGCATGGAGGTAACAACCCCTCAGCCTCTGATACTCAGTATGAGATCAGCTGGCCCAAGTGAAGCATAAACATATGTGGCATTTGCCTAAAAAAACTCCAGATTTAAAACATGCAGCCGTATGGTGCCTTTACGGGAACCTGGAAAGAGCAGGAAATTGAGGACCAGTGTGTCCTCTACTATGTCCATTGAGACTTTTGCATTCTAGGTCAACGCGATAACGTATCCATTTGGATTATTTGCCCTCAAGGTGTCCCCTGACATTGGCTGATAAAGCTTTTGTCTCAGAGCTGCCGCTCTTGGGCAATAAACTTGCAGCTCAATTTGTTTCTCCTCGTCATGTCCGACCATTCCTGCCCCTGAAACACCCAACGATCTTAATCTGTGCCTGAAAGGACCGTCCCGCAGGGAAACTGCAGCTCCCCAGACTCACCAACCTTCCTGCCCCACAAGAGCCCTCCACAAGCAATGTGGCCTCTCAACATTCGTCCTGTGGGGCAGTTGCAAATGGACTGCAAAACACTCATAGGCATGCTCTAGTTTGCCTCAGGCATCGTATTACCACAACAAAGTAGTACCTGTCATGTGGGATTTTTGTGAAACAACATGTACCCGCCGTTTGGCCTCTTGCCACTAACCGGACCCTAGCTTCAAACCCCGCTTATCGACCTTAGACCCAAACACAACACTTGGCCCGTGCAGGCATTACCATCTCGCGCTCAGCAGCATTTGCTACGCTCTTGGGCAAAGGCCAGGCAGCTCAATTACTTTATGTATAATTGTTCCTTCATGAATAATGTGTTTACCATCGCAAAACATAATTTATTATCCCCTTCACAATGGTGCCTACGTTGGCCATCCGGCCCACCAACATGGTAGCCTCGCCCCTGATGCTACGCCCATGTTCATCACCACAATGTGCTCTATGCGCTCCCTTTTGGCCCACTGGAGCAAACGAAGCCCACCTTTAGACCCAACTGATTCAGATGCGTGCTATTATGCAGTCAACCCAGATGGTGGTGTACACACGGCTGCAACATCTTGCACACGCTGGCACAGGGATAACATAAGTGAATGGCACGCTCCCAATAGAGTAAACAAGCCCACCGAAACGACGACATCTGTGAAATGTCAGGAATTACTCTGGTCGTTGGAATTTACCAGGGCAGCCTCACGTTCATACCGGCCGAGAGACCTATATGCAACCTGCCTGCGGTGTGACATCAAACAAATTGTACGCCAAGGGATCAGTATAACGTTCATACCACACACACCATGTTACGTTGCGATACCAATCATTTTTTTAGGATTTGTCGATGCTTGTTAGTTGCTTAAGATAACTAAGCCCCAATTGTGGCTACGTTGAATTGCATACTGAAATGCTACCATTCAGAAAGGGCGGGACTGTGAAAGAACTATAGTGAGTCGCTTTGAAGTCACATCAGGGGCAGTGAACGGTGGTATTCTCCAATGTAGTGTCACAGGCCATTTCTCATTCACCTTTCAGGTAGGCACACTCTCTGTACTGCTGTTCTGGTATATAACTCATGTTCTGAGCTCTCGCTTCACTACCGAGAGTCCAGCCTCAGCCCAATCCCCTTGACTGACTGCTTGTCCTGCCAGGCCCAGGCAGTGTTAGTCAAGTGTCCTCTCTGAACCCCTCACCTGCCACGCTCTACAAGCGCTGCGAGGCCGCGTCATGAGCTGCACCAGCCCCATCTGCTCTGGTGACATTAGTTATATGTTTCCCTTGTGGCAGACTGTCACAAGCACTGGTGTTGATAATTAAGTGCCAGTGCTGGGGACCGGAAACAACAGTGTCAGATTAAGCACTGTTTATAGAGCTTATCATTTGTTAAATGGTGTAATTTCTGATAATTATCTGTTTCCATTTACTTAATTGCTAGGTTTTAATCGTGAGGAAGTGTCACTCTACGTTTCACACATTTGGTGGTTGAATGTCACTCATAAGTACCAAGAAATCCTGGAAATGTCACACATAAGCAATCTGAGAACTTGGCCACTGCACATTTTCCCATTTTTATGTAGTAAGGCGTGCTTCCTTCTGTCTTATGTGGTGCTTAATGCACAGTCTAGCGGTCGGTAGAATTAACTGCAACCCCCTGGACAACTCCCAAGAAAGCGCTGTGATCTGCCTCCTACAATGAAGACGCGCCTAGCTGGCAGGTCCAACACAGAAAACTTGTGCATTTTCAATATTAGCAGGGAGCGGATGAGGATCTCCGCTTCCGAATGGAGGCTACGTTCCAGGAGTCTCGTTGTCAGCCAATGGAGACGCATATATTCCCGCCCACCGGCGGGAAATTATCATGATGAGAAGAGGCATGCGTCGTGGTTATGGACTCTTGGGAGGGCAGCTAAGGGGGGATGCGGAAGAGAGATGCAGCCGAGATAAGCGTCAGCATGAAGGTGACAGGACCTTGGTTCTCTCCCTTCACAGAATGAAAAGAAAGTCCTTTGAAAACCGTTGCAAAGAGATCAGGGTGTGTTTAATATCAACTCTGTTGGTAGATGGTGAAAAGATGTAACCAAGTGAACGAATCGAGCCTCACAAATTGCCCGCTATGAAACCAGTACCACCACAGTGGCAACCCACTCCCGTTTTAGTAAGTTCTGTGCAGCTTATGTTTCTCCTTGTAGGTTGGTCCCCATATCTGCCAACATTATACTTTTACATTACTATACCTGAACTTCCATTTCTTACTTAATCCATCATTTAGAGTACAGGAAGGAATGTGCGAAAGTGCAAAATGTGCAGAAAGTAACTTTCATTGCATTTTGAGAAAAGTGGTATTCCTATATCAAAAAGTGCGTTACTATCACTTCCCTCCACGTCGCCAGGTGCGAGCCTGCGTCTTTGATTTCCCCTAAGGCCCATTCCTGCACCCAGTGAATCTTCAAGCCCGCTGCCCGACGCGGGCATCATGTGGCAGGCTGTAGCGGGGTGTCAGAAAGGGGTCGGAGACTGGGTTGTGGTATGAAGGGCTTTATTGGGTGTAACACGCGTCTTCTTGTGGCCTGTCTGTAATACGGTAGTGGGGGCTGGTCCTTCGCTTCCTGGTCCCTCAAGGAGGTCCTCCCTCTCCTTACTCGCTCCAGCGCGGTCCCGTACTCCGTGGTGGTGGGGGAACAAAAACAAACAGGATACCCAGTGTAAGTGGGGTGTACAGGTGCACTAAGTTTGAAAAGGTAGGGTGGTGGTGGGATCACTCGGTGCACGCCACGTCTATCGGTGTGAGGGAAGTGCTCAGGGAGGGTACACCTGGGAACAGGGATCCCACAGGTCAGTTATCCGGTCTCTCCCTCTTTCCTACCCAGCCCGCCAAACGGTCGCGTACCTGTGTGAGCCACGCTCCTCCAGGAGCGTGGCTGGGCGATTCACGGGGACGTTGGCCTCCTGGCTCTCCACCTTCACTCGATCTCGCTGTCTCCTTCCTGTCGCTCGCTTCCGTAGCTCTCGCTCTCCTCCCGCCTCCGTTTTTCTCCTCGACTCCTCCGGTGATGCCACACACAGGCTTCCGATCTCCTCCCGATCTTATTGGCCAGGGTTCCTCGTCGTCATCGCAGGGGGCGTTTCCCGCCGACCAGCCTTCCCAGTTAAAGGGGCGGTGTATGGTTCCCTCCTCATCTCCCGTTCTTCGTGGGACTGAGTAACCCCACTCGTCCTGCTCCTGATAAAGAAGAGGGGAAAGGGTGGTTTCTTCGTTCCCCGGGCTCATTGCTCGTTCTGCCCCCTTCAGGTCCGAGCCCACCTGGTCACACAGGCCTTCGCCTCTCGCAATGCCCCCCACAACTGCACATAAGGCCTGTTTGACCTGGCACCATTGGCGTGGGTCTCCCTTCCATTTTTTTTTACTGTCGCCTCCCATGTTTTTGCTATGTTTTTGCTGGTCTAGATGCTTTGGGCACTTTGCCACTGCTGTTCAGTGCCAAAGTGCAAGTGCTCCCTTTTGTAAATTGTTGTACAGGATTAGTGACTCCATGATTGGCTTATTTGATTTACTTGTCAGACCTTAGTACAGTGCACCATGAGTGCCCAGGGCCTGTAAATCAAATGCTGCTGGTGGGCTTGCAGCACTGATTGTGCCACCCACAGAAGCAGCTTGTAAAATATGGCTCAGGCCTGCCATTGCAGAGCCTGTGTACAATCTGGTACTGCCATGTCGACTTGGCCAGTGCACCCACTAGCCAGTCCCTAAACCTTCCCTTTTCTACCTGTTAGTCACCCCTAAGGTAGGCCCAAGGTACACCTATGGGCAGGGTGCATTGTATGTGAAAGGTAGGACATGCCCTGGTGTGTGTGGCATGTCCTGATAGTGAATTACAGCCAATTTCGTTTTTCACTAATGCAAGGCTATCTGTTCCCATAGGCCAGAATGGGGAGTTAGTTTATAACATCTTATAAACATAACTGGCCCTAGGAACAAGATGGAAAAATAAAGTTTAGTATGCCTGAACTCAGAATGTTAAAATACATCTTTTAGTGTGGGTGATTTTTACATTCTGTGTTTGAAAATACCACTTTTACAAAGTAGGTATTTTCTTGCCTAACCCTCCAATATGCCTCTGCTAGGTTTGTGTATTCCAAGTCTGGTTTGTGAGTGACAGGGGGCTGGAGAGGGCTTTGGCTCCAGCAGTCTGATGAGTCAGGGCTGGGCTGAATAGGACCTGGGTTGAATAGAGAGTAGGGGGAGGAGATTTCCTTTCACTTGCCTGAGCCTACATAGAATAGAGAGTAGGGGGAGGAGATTTCTTTTCAGCTACCTGGGCCAGGACTGCTTTCAACAGTGCTGTCTCCACCTCCTGCCAGGAAGCTGCACTAGGGAGGACAGAACTGGTTTGGGCTGGGTACAGACACTCTCTGCCTTCAGAGAACAAAGAAATTGTGTGTATAAAAAGAGGGGCTTAGACCCCAGAACTTTAGATCACTTCTGGGAATCAAGACGAACCTTTGCCAAGGAGAGAAACCAAGGAAGCTGAAGGAGGAGACTGCCCCTGCACTGGTTACTGTTTGGGGTTGGCCTGCAGTGGTTACTTATTGCCAAGGAAAGGAGAAAAGGAACTTTGTGTGTACTTTATCATCTTGAGGAAGATCTCCAAGGGCTTGAAGCTGAGCTTGCCTCCTGTTCTGAAGTCTCAGGGACACAAAGACTTCACCACCAGCTTCCCCTGAATTTCCTTGCTGGGAATTCTCCCTGCAGAGAGGTGCCTGCTGTTGTTTTAGGACCTCTACGGACTGCGTGTCGCTGGGAGCTGGAAGCGCGACGCAACGAGGAAGAAGAGTGTCGCCGCCGCAGCTGATGCCGTCGCATTGCCGAAGAAGCGTGCCGCCGAAGCTGTTTGCCGTCGCATCGCCGAAGAAGCATGTCACCTTGCCGGAGAAGCGTGCCGCCGCCACAGAGGTTGCCGTCGCATCACCGGAGAAGCGCGTCGCAGGGCCTGTCGCGGCTCAAGAAACCACCGATTTCGCCGCACGGCCATCGGGCGTGCACGCATCGTATCCAAGTTGTCGCATCGCATCAAGGACGCCATTTTGTCGCATCGCACCGGATCGTCGCATCGCATCGAGGTGCCATCTCGTCGCATCGTAACCGGAACGCAGTAAGAAACCGACTCATCAACTCCCCACACAGTAAGGAAGCGACGCATCACCTCCCGTGCGCTGCAGTAAGGAACTGACACATCCACTCCCCTGAGTGTAAGGAACGGAGCATCACCTTCCCTGCGATCCTTTTGTTTGCTTTGCGTAACGCATCCAAGGTACTTTGAGAGTAAAGTGTCGCATTTACCATCTACATTGAACTAAGCTATTTCTACCATTTGAAAGTCATATTTTTGAATACTGTATTGTGGATTTTTGTCGTTTGGTCTTGTGTTAAAACTAGATAAAGATTACTTATTTTTCTAGACTGGTGTGGTGTCCATCTGTAGTGTTTTCACTGTATTACTGTATGTGTTCACAAATGCTTTACACACTGCCTCTGAGATAAGCCTGCCTGCTCATGCCAAGCTACCAAGGGGGTGAGCGGGGGTTATTTTAGGAGTGTACCCCCCTTACCCTGACTAGAAGCAAGGGCCCCTACTTGGTCAAAGGTACCTGCCTCTGCCAACTAGAGACCCCCATTTCTAACAAGGCCATTCTACAATCATACCCGTTTCCTGCTTTATGTGACCCCTGCTTTCCATGGCAGTTTAATGCCAGAATGGGTCAAACCCTCACACAAGCACTCCTTCATGTTTTTAAATCACAGGATGATGAGCCTGTGTGAGGTTCGAGCCTGCTTTCACAGCTCGAAAGTCGGTAGCTCTAGCCTTACGCCACAAAGTCGCCCACCGCAACCTTACCAGTTCTCAGAGCTACTTCGGTCCGTCCGGCGGTGATCATCATCTTTCCTCACCGGGCACATGACTGACTGCAGCTACTCCACACCAGCAAACTGCAGGCACGCACTGCAGCCGAGGCGCCATGCTGCCAACCAGTAGTTCAGTGTACAGTGCGGACGGGATGACTGTGATTGCCGGCACGCCTCCCCACTTCCTGAATCCTCACTTCCAGGATGTGAGGTCACATCCCCCCGCGTCGCCACTGCCAGTTATCACACAACCACTGGGGCAGGCCCCACCCGGGTGTCTCGGTATTGAGCACCGGCAATGCTCTTTAAATACAGTGGGAGCCCATGCACCCACGGAGCTGCGAGCTACCCACGACTGTGGAGACAGAAGCGAGACCCTGTCGATGCCCACTAAACTTAACGAGGTGATCGACTGACCCGCCTCAATATCCAATTGCCAACGGGGCTCCAGGCCACCCACCATGCTGCTCAATTGTTCCTCCGTGACCGCCACCCCACGAGCCACGCCGCAAGCTTTGGCCCCCATGGACACCACAAAGGCCGTGCCCAGCCAGGTCGCGGGCCCTCAACCCCTTCCGCTCCCCCCCGCAACACACACACATTGCCAGGCTTGGGACCTCGAACCACAGGGTATCAGGGGGAAAAACTAGGGGGGTGGGGCTGATAATGCCCCTGCACTCACCGGAGCAAAACCGACGCCAGACCAGGGACACGACGGCGTGACCGACGCCAGACCACCGACATGACAGTGTGTCCAGCGGGGAACAAAGAGGCTGGGCAATGGGTTGGGGGAGGTATAAATACCTGTCCCCAGCCCACTGCGCACCGGAAATGATGCCGCAGAGGCGCCGGACATGGGCGGGACTCCCGTGGGAAGGGGGTCACGGCAGCTGGTCCGCAGGGATGTGCCTAATGCGGCACTAAGGGGGCTGCCCTCTTACAGGGCCCACTGGTGCGCCGTGGGCAGCCACAGTTCCTGGCAATAGGCAGCATCTCTACGCTAGTCAGTAACAAGCAACAGTACACGTTGCCCCCACCTCATCGCGACTCTGCGCTTAGCAAGCAAAAGGAGTGCCGCCAATCTGCGTCTCTTTAACGGTACCTCCTGAACATATCCCAGCAGCGCAACTCAGGGGGAGCACTCAATGGGTTGCCCTGTGATATCATCAAGCATAGTAAAGATTTCATTCCAATAGCCAGTGATTCCTGGGCAGTCCCAGGTGGGGTGTAGAAAGCTAGCAGTTGGGAAGGAACAGCAAGAGCGTGCACATTGTGTGTCTGTACTTAGGCCCATTTTAAACAGTCTCACAGGGGTGTGATATAGCCAGTGAATATATTTGAAGTGAATGAGACGGAGATGATAATTAGGGGAGAGCGCACGCGCTTGGGCACAGCAATAGCACCACTGTGTATCAGTCAAAGGGGGTGTAATGTCAGCATCCTAAGCTCTTTTGCTCGAAGGCGCCGAGCTATGCATACGAGTTTATAATCTCCTAACAAGCTTGCGGGGAGATGGAGTGTTCAGAAACCTGGTATGTGGTCAAGGCATCTGAAAATGAGGCATGGACAGGGTTGGATTGGAATTAGAGGGGCATATGTATGAAGCCTTTTTCCCGTTCGCAAACGGGCCGATTCTCAGAATCGGCCCGTTTGCAAACGGGAAAAAGCCTTTTATGATGTATCATCCCAAAAGGCCCTCGCACAATAGGGATTTGCAAAATTTGCGATTCCCTATTCTGCGAATGCATTTAAGGAATCGCAAATTGCGATTCCTTAAATGCAATTCTGGAAGCACCCAGGTTGTGCGATTTTGCCTTTAGAAATCGCAAATTACCACCAACTTCAAGTTGGTGGTAATTTGCGATTTCTTTGAAAAATTCACTTTTTTGCATTTTTCAAAGTGCCATGTGGTGCACATACATGCCCTTAGGGCATGTATGTGAGCCACATGTGCACTCATGCTTATTTCAGGGGTGCAACAGGGTGTCCTTTTGACATCCTTGCACCCTTGAAATTGCATTCGCAATTTGTGAGTACCTAATGGGTACTCGCAAATTGCAAATGTCTTCCCATTCATTCCTATGGGCCTGTTGGCCCATAGGAATGAATCGGAGGGTATTCCTTAATTGCGAATCGCGATTTGCAATTAAGGAATACGTAGGAATCGCAATTAATATTGCGAATCCTACATACATTGCCTTTTTCGAATCCTTAATAACGAATCGCTAAAAATCGCTATTAAGGACTCGCAAAGTTCTTTCTTGATACATATGCCCCAAAAATCGGCCCGGGCACGCTAAAAAAAAGTGGCCCACATTTGCTTATTGCCTTTGCACAAAACACTGCTTTGGCAAAGTTTTGTAAAAAGAAGGGGGCGGGGTCTCTGACAAAGGCATTTTTTTTAAACTTTACTTAGATAAAAAAAAATGCACGGATTAGTTCACACTGGTGAACCACACCTGAATACAAGTGAGGCCACTTCTGCTCAGGCTCCCTCCCCCGTTCAATATGCATACATTAATGGGCCGGCCCAGAGAGAGAAAGGGAGCGACACCTCTGCCTGTTGATAAAAGGGGGGTAATGGACACCCATCTGCCTCCAGAAAGGCCACTCAGGCACCCACTGGGCCGCTGGCGGCATCCGAACAACACAGACACTGCTCAAATCTGCCCCCCAGGCTGCCCAAAAAAGCAGCCCACAGCTGGAACTCGGACACCGGCCCCTCGGCCATTGCCCGAGTGCCCGCCTTACCAATCCGACCCTGGGCATGGATTGCCCGGGTCACAGAGCGCAGTTGGTGGTATGTAAATGTGTCCAATAAGGTAGTGTCATTACCTTGTAAAGCTGCCTGCGGTGTGGGAAAAGTGACATCAGAGTAAAGTGCGCCCATGGATGTGAGATGAAGCTTGCACAGTCTAGCACATATGCCAGAGTCACTCGTAATAGGGAACAGGGAATAGCCAAGGAGCGGTACGGATGGAGAGAAGAGGTTCTCAACATGGGCCCTACGCCAAAGCTCGCCCCATGCCCATACTGTACATGCCACAGTGTAAATCTGTGCACACAAGAGCCTAGGAGGCAGGAATATTGCCATCTGAAGAGGGCAGGGCGCCACGTGGTCATATTCAGGGGCTGTGCAAGCCAGGAGCTGGGTGTGAAAAAGCCAATAGTGAACTGGGCTTGGGCACTAACATAGTACAGGTCCATGTCAGGAGTGCCCAAGCCGCCTTGTTGAAATGGGAAGTGTCATGATCTCCCTGGCAATACACGGCTGACCACCTGCCCAGGCTAAGGAGATAAGATGCGCTCTGATCTGACACTGAAAGTGGAGGGACAGGGGGATTGGCAGATTAATAACAAGCATTTTCAATGCAATAGGTCTCGCATTTGCGAGAGTTTGAGCTATTGGCATTGTAAATGACAATGCCTTTATTTATGTGTTCGTTTTCAAAACACATAAGTAAAAGAAATTGCCATTTATAATGCCACTAGCTCTAACTTAAATGCGAGACCTATTGCATTTCCAATGCTTGTTGACTAAAGGTGGGCCCATGAAAGTCCGTATATCGTTGCATATGTGATTTAATGGAAAAGAAAGAATAAGTAATAGAAACAATTAAGCGCACACACATCCTCCCCACACACACATTTATACCATGAAAATAAAAATAAATGTCCAATAATATGTTATATAGTGCAACTTCACTAATACACGTTCACACATTTATTAGTAGTACAAAGGTCACATTTATTGCCACAGTAGAGCAAAACTGGTAAGCGAAAAACACTGTTACTGACTCACAGACTGCATACTACACTTACTTCACACATGGAAACAATTCTTCTATAAGGCCTCTTCAGTGTAATTTTTCTGAACAATTACAATCCCTTGCATCCTGGTTTTAAAACAAACATGAAAAATGCCATGGCATAAACAATATATGCAGATGGATGCAATATAATGTGGTATTTAGTGCCACTGTTGAGGAGTGGAGGGGCATCGAAACCCACTGAGGCTTCGTCTCTCAAAAAGCATTTTCCTGTGTCCGAATTTTAAATGCTTGTTACAGGCGACGACCGGTTCTCTGAAGGTCAGGTGTTTGTATCTGTCCAACATCAGAGATTGAACACCAGAGGTAAACAGTTGTCATCATCATCATCATCATCATCATAAATACTTTATTTCGGCCACTAGGGCCATAAAAGTGCATCAATAAAACAAACAGTCAATACATCTGTGTTAAAAAAAATCGATAGATACTCGCAAAAAAATTCATATACAGTAATCAGCCCACAGTAGAAAATAAAAACACAAACACATAGCACAGCCTCATAGGGACGGCAGGGATGAAGATTATTTCGGCTGCTAGGTCCATAAAAGTGCATCAATAAAACAAACAGTCAATACATCTGTGTTAAAAAAATCAATAAATACTCGCAAAGAAATTCATATACAGTATCAGCCCACAGTAAAAAATGGAAACACAAACACATAGCACAGCCTCATAGGGACGGCAGGGATGAGGATTATATATATAAAACAAGAACAATTGTAAAACAACCAACCGGATAAAAGGACACTAAAAAAATCACATCTAATACATAAAAATATCCAAACAGTAAAATCTTGTACTAGAATCTTATAATAAAATAGATCTGTGAGGCTACAGAGCAGGGCTGGAGACCATAACAAAAACCTGCTCACCCCGGCACAAATTCCCCTGGACCCCAGTGGTCACTTTATATAAGCCCGGCGGATGTGCCACATACAATTTAAAAACGCGATACAGCAAAAACAATTGGGGGGTGAGTATCGTATTTTAAAACTCTATGCGCCTCTATAGCGCGCACAAACCATAGATTTTTACATAATTGAATTAACCACCGCCTGCGTGGCAGCCGATAGGCGGGGCAGAGAAACAAAACATGGATTTCAGACTCCACCTTATACTTGCACGCAGGGCATTCACCGTTTTGGTCTCTCAGCCATTTATTGGAATATGCTGCAAGTGGAAGAGTCCCCAACCTCAATTGCATATATAATTTCCTTGCAATTGGGGGTTCAACATAGTCCAAAAAAGTTTCCCTGCTATATACATCCTTTGTTAATAAGAATTCTAGGGTTAAACGACCACTTGAGGCGCTTTCTCGGATGGCACTTAACTTTACTGCTCTATATGAATTAACTAAGTCCAGCCTTGAGAACTTAGCACACGAGGTCTCTGGCGTGTTCCAAAGGTCCGGCTTACCTATCTTACGTGCCAGGTCCCTTATGTGGCAGAGCCATGTAATTTTCTTTATATTACACATAGTTAAAAACTCGGAGAGTTCATCCCTAAAAACAGACAACTCCGGAGTCACCCACATCCTCCGCCAGAAAACTAAGGGTCTTATAGCAATTTCTTCATCCAGCGGTCTCAATCCGAGGTCCAAACGAAGGGGAATTAACGGGGTGCTACGGGGTAAACCTAGGACTTGTCGCATGAAATTGTTCTCTACCTTTGTCAGGCTTCCAGTTGGACAGTGTCCCCACAACTCTACCCCATAGAGTGTGGCACCCCTTGCCTGGGCTTTATAGATTTCCACCACGGGGGCGGCCGGTTTAAAAGCAGATGATCTATACAGTTTCATTATACCTCCAACAATCTGTGTTAGTCTAAGCCTCGCTTTATCTATTTGAGGGCCCCATTCAAATTTCTCAGCCAGGGTAACTCCTAGGTAGTCAAATACCCTAACTCTCTCTAGAGCGACACCATATAGAGAGGGACTTGGACGAGTTTTAAGAGGAGGGTTGAAGACCATATATTTAGTTTTATCTAAATTGATCTCCAGCCCTCTTAACTTACAAAAGTTTGCAAAACCATCTAAAATGCGCTGGATGCCCATTGGCGATTTGGAGAGCAGCAAAGTGTCGTCTGCGAACATCAGCGCCGGGACCTTCCCTGAGGCTAGCTTTGGAGCATCATTGTCCTTAATTAATATCAGGTGGTTGATAAGATCATTAATAAATATACAAAACAAAGTGGGAGCTAAAACACATCCCTGCCGTACCCCCTTTTCAACTGGGAAGCGAGAGGTGAGTTCCCCGTGCCTCCCACAGCGCACTTGTGCAAAATTATCAGTGTGTAGGCTCTTAATAGCTTTTAAAAGATATGTAGGAATCCCTAGTTCACTCAGTACACTCCATAGTTTTTCTCTGGGTACAAGATCGAAGGCCGACTTCAGATCAACAAATATCAGGTAGAGGCTGCCACCCTCAATGGTTACTGTTTTCCAGTACAGTAGTTGGAGTCTGAATATCTGGTCAACAGTTGACATTTTTGATCTGAAGCCGGCCTGATATGGACTTAGTATTAGCTCTTCTTCCAGCCAACTCTGGAGGCGGTCTAAAAGCACCCGACCATAAAGTTTTTGAGAGATATCGATTAGACTAATCGGTCTATAGTTGGAGGGAGCAAGGGGGCAACCTTTTTGTGTATGGGAACAATCTCAGCCCCACGCCAGGTATCAGGGGGTTAGACCCCTGCAATACCGCATTAAATAAAGCACACAGATATGGGACCCATATTGCAGGTTCATTGCGAAAGAGATCCCCTGGAAGTTTGTCTAAGCCTGGGGCTTTATTGCTTTGTAGCTTATAAATGGCACTCCTCACTTCAGTGCTCGTGATCTCCTTCTCCCCCTCTAGTTGTGTCTCAAAAGCCATACTAATAATGCTAGTATTGGCGTAGCCTGCATCCCGTTGAGAGTATAATGTCCCAAAATGGGACTCCCAAGCTTCAGGCGCTATATTGGGCTCGATGGCGGGTCTCCCTTCCCTGTCACCCGTACTCACTATTGCCCAGAATGTCTTCAAATCCTTGTCCTCCAGGGCTTTCCTTAGCATTTCCCACCTTTCTTGCTCCCAGTTCTTTTTCCCCAACTGGATAGATTGATTGTATCTAGCCCTCGCAGTTTTGATTTGCACCCTATCCTTGGCCTTAACTGCTTCCAATAAAACCCGCTTGTCCTTACGACACTGTTCATTAAACCAGGGGCATCTGTTGTGACCGTTTGCTCTAACACGGCTCACCGGGTAGAAAACCTCCCCCAAATTAAAGGCAAGCTCAGAGTGTATTTCGCCTACTTTATCTAGAATCGAATTCTGACCCACCGTGTAAACTGTCTCCCACATTTTGACCAGGGATGGCAATGCTAACTGGTAGATTTTCGCCATCTTAGTAGGAGACTGTTGGATGTAGCCCCATCTAATACGTCTTCTGTTGTTGGTCACTACCAAGGCACTGTGACAGTTCCCGGTTGGAAGAGGCGTTTTTACAATACCCAGTTCCCCCTGGTTGAGGGTTAAAATCAAAGCATTATGGTCACTGTCCCTCCTATGCACAATATGAAAGTCAAGAACTTTTCCCCAGTGTCTTGTTTCCACCAAAATGTAATCAATAAGTGAGGTCTGGCCTGCTCTATTAAATGTAAACTGCCCTGGTTGGTCAGATTTAGTCCGGCCATTGCATGCTCTTAGGGAAAAGGTGAGAGTAAAAGAGTTTAACTGCATGACCAATGGAGACCAAGCTTTAGTAGGTGTAGTCAGGGGTTAGGAATGGACCAATAGAGGTCTTCTTCTGTTGGGACAGAGTGTGAAGAATCAGAGAGGGGTTCAAAATGACAATTGAAATCACCCCCACAATCAACCAGGTCGCCGGGTCTAGGGTTGGAATAAAGTCTCCCAGCAGAGCAATAGTAGATGATTCCTGGCTGTTGTTAACGGGGCGAGAGTACACATTCACTATGGCAATTTTCACCTTTGTTGGAAAGGAGAGCAGGACACATTGAATGTCACTTGACGGGGTTAGTAACTGCTCCGCCCTACATCCAAGATGGGTAGCTACCCAAATTGATAGGCCTCCAGATGGTCTCCCCTCCCTGCCATAGAAGCTAAGATGTTATAAGGGGCATAGCCCACCCGATGAAAGTCTTCCCTTGCCCAAGTCTCTTGGAATATGCAAATGTCGAATTTATCGACAAAGTCACCCCAATCCGTACAGGGCAGTTTGTTTTTGAGACCTGCCACATTCCATGAGAGTATCCTCAGCCCATTCGCTTGCCCGATCACCCCTCTCACAACCCCCGGTACCACATTATCATATATAACATGGTCACCAAGAACACCCACGCAGCACTCACCTATTTTCCCACATTCTATGCTTTCTCTATTTTGTTCTCTCAAAGAGTCATCAACTTTTGCATCCAGGGCCGTGGGTATGGTGGGTCTTTCTCCTGTCTGGTTGATCGAGAGGGAGGGGCCTGGGCTGTCACCTGCCATAATGCGCTTCAATCCCTTCCCATCTCCATCCTCAGAGTCATATCCTGCCGTTTGTAATGACTCCACCGGCAAGGATCCCTCTCTCAGTCAATCTACACCCTCCAGTACATCATATCTATTGTTCACCGGGATGTTAAATGGCGGGAGCCTATGATAAGCATCCCAATTCCCTTCTGTGCGGAGGCCTACACCACCTTCTGAAATTAAGGATGGAACCCTGCTTCTTACTAATGACTGTGGTAGTGAATAAAAAAAATTCAAAGGTTGTAGACTCATAGCCGTCATGGAATCATAGCAACTAATAGGATTATTAAATAGATTGGCCACCGTGTGGGGGTTTTCAAAATTTATAACAACACATTCACCTGCCTCTCTTTTTTTCCGATTTCCCACCCACCTCACTCTTCGAACCATGATAATTTCTCCAGCTCTGGCAAAATCAAAATGTTTGTGTTTAACAAGCCAGAACAGGCATTTATTCCTCAGCTCGAGATAAGTTTCCTTCATACTAGGTTTGATAGATGGAACGCCCGTCAAAATAGCTACATAAGGTGCGCAGGCAGGAGGGAGGTTTATGTCTGGGAGATTTGAAACATTTGAAGCATTTCCACCTTCACTCAATCCTTGGATTACTTGTCTGCTTTCTTTGCTATTAGTAGCCGGGGCTAGGGGAATCAACTCTTCTCGATTTCTTACACATGGTTGCTTGCTCTTTGCTCTGTTCTCCGTGCCAATACTCCTATCTCTCTGTACCCTAGTGTCACTTTGGCTCCCCAGTTCAGAATTCAAACTGGGGCCCTTGGAAACATTCCTCTCCAACCCCGGCGGAGATGTTAGATCCTTACTTTCAACCTGACAGCAGACCTCGATCCCTCTTATGGGTTGGCTCTTGGGATGGTTAAGTGAACAAGCCTCCCCTGTCATTAAGACTTTATCCAGAATATCTAGGCGACCAACAAGTGGGGCTAATTCTTCTTTAATGATAGCCCTCAGGTCATTCCGCAAGTCTTCCACCAGACTCAACACCCACAACGGATATTGCTTATCTACACTAGCTTGATTCGACCTGCCAGCTCTGTGCACTTGGTCTACCCCCTCCTCTATATTAACAACAATGTCCTCACAGAATTTCTTTTTTTTTGATCCGGCCTCAAGAGCTATTTTACGTTTTCCCTTTTTAAAGGTACTCTGGGCATGTTTACTTGTATCAATCACTTTTTTACGCACAGCTATCTCTCTAGCAGTCGATGGCTGTACGTCTACCTGGGTTTGAACCTGGTTTGACTGGTTGATCGATAGGGATGGCGAGACAGGTAAATCAAGAGTGAGTGATAACCGCCTTTCTCTTAGCTCGATTTCGGAGTCCACCACCCCTATTGCCCTCTGTAACATTTTATCTATAGATGTTGTGGGGAGTGGGGACCTACTTGTCGTTTTGCCTCAGATAGGGGCTATCCTCCTCCCCATTTTAATAACCGGTATCTTAAGAAAAGGAGAAGAGAAAGACAAGGAAACCCCTAGAGTTATAGACTGGAAGTACACAATCTGGTCTAAACACTCCCACTCTGTCACATCCCACCCCACATCAAAGATAAAAATTAGACAAAGTCTCTGAGTCCGATAGTCCTGATAACGCCTCAACTTGTAGACGCTTATTCAGCTGTATCACGGCTTTCCAGGTTGGCAGGCAGGATACAATCAAGAGTGAGAATGCGCAAGGATAAGTCTTACCAGCTGTTCCCTCTATCGTGCCAGTCGCAACACCCAAGGGGGGTATCCCTGCCCTGCCTCTTCCTGGCGATGACGGGCGCAGGACGGGCCCGCTAAACAGTTGTATTGGGAGCCAAACATGGATGGATTCATTAACATATGTATGTGGAATTGGAAAAGTATGCAGCAAATATGGCTCAAATTCATTAACATTGTTGTACTCGCCCATCTTCATCCTAGCATTGTCAAATGGCAGAAGGCATATTTATAGAGCGGTAAGTACACAAGAAGTATGAAAAGGTTTGGTTTAAACCAGATTAATGCCAAGCAGCAGCCTTATATTCACTCACATCTGTCCCCTTAATTAACCCTTATTACATGAATGCCACTCACTTCAGACTACATTTCCGCTGCCTTCCTTTCTTAGAATTACTCTAAATTATTGTCATTAAGAACAGCAAGGCGTAGCAGGTTTTACTTCTACTACGGTTAAGAAGCTGACGACCATGATGATCACTTCCACCTCCTCCAGTTTTTTTTTTTTAATCCTGATACATTTTTGAAGGCCTTTATCTAAGCTGTATAGAGGAACAAGTGTCAACTGAAAGTGTACTTTGGGGAAGAGAGAGAGAGAGGCGAGAGAGGGGGAGAGAAGGAGAGAGCAGGGGAGAGAAGGAGAGAGAGGGAGAGAGAGGAGAGAGAAGGAGTGCGACAGGGAGCGAGCGCAGAGAGAAAGAGCGGACAGTGTGGAGGGAGAAATAGCAGAGAGCAAGAGAGTGCAGAGGGAGCGAGTGTGAGACAGTAAGAGCAACAGCGCAGAGAGAGCGAGCAAGAGAGCAGAGAGAGAAAGATCACGGGGTAAAGAGCGAAGGAGCAGGGGGAAAGAGAAAGAAAGCGGAAAGAGTGAAGCCGGGTGGGGAGAGCCCCTTCGAGAAATAAGCACACTTGGCCAAGTCTGACAGCATTCTGTGGAAGTGTGTAGGTGTGACCTCGTACTGTGGTGTGGAGCGGTGTGTGTGTCGGGGGGGGTCACTGGGAAGGTGGGGCCACACACAACTACCGGTTCAGGGGTGGCATGTGTCGATCTGAGAGCCGGAGGGTGGTTTCAGCACACACAGCCTGCAATCTGCCCGCGGCTCGGCAATGCTGGCTGTTTGTGCCCGAGGCGCATCTCAAGATACCCACTCACCCCGCACTGGCCTGTGTTTTATCCCTCTGCGCAGGTGTTTTACCCCTCCACAAATCCCACGAAACAATACTTTGTCAAACTATTCCAAGTTTCGCTGCCCTACTAGGGGTAGGGAGGGAGCACCGTGCGATATTCCCATATCACCACCCCACATGCGGATATGTAGAACTTGTAACGGAAAGGCGATACCCCCGCAGTGAATCCTGCACCCGTGGTACCTGTATGTGCCGGGAGTGACGTCACACCCCTGGATGCCGGGAGCCCCGGGTGTGAAGTAATCCTGGCTCGGCTCGAGATGCTCTTGGAACCACCACCCCAACACGAGCCGAGCTTTCACGGGAGGCGCTATGGCCTTGTGGGTACCGCTGCCAACGTTTAACACAGGCAACCAGGTTCACATACTGGCCCCGGCTCAGCATCCCGTCAGTGCCAGAAAACAGCCCAGTGCTGCAAAAACAAACCAGTGTAGTACGCCTCCCTAATCCACTAGCACTCGTCACCTCACCTGTCCCTGCCGCCCGTTCCCAGCCGCCTTCTTCCCCAAGCTGCCATCTTGGAGAGTCGGCACGCAAATGTCTCCATGGAGCAGGCCGCGTCACGGAGCTCTTGGGAAAGCCGAACACAGACACGCCGTGAGCGTGCACATCGGCTGTCCGGGCAAGTGCACATCAGAACGCGCCGTGAGCGTGCACATTTGCTGTCTGGAGATCGCCAGCAAAGACCAGCGTGACGGCGGCCGCATTGGCTGCGAGGTACACCGATCACCCTGTGAGCTCTGGGGACACGCTGCAGGGCATCGCGTGAAGCATGGCGGAACGACGGTAAGGTGGGGGTGGGTGGGGGGTGGCAGGCGCATGGCTGACTGACACTGGAGGGGGTGCAAGGACAGCTGGGGAGTGCGTGCAATGTGGCTGGAGAGGACGGAAGGGGGACAGGAGATGTGCACATCGCGTGCCTGTACGTGCGTGTTCACATTTCCAGTCCGGCCTGCGCGTGCACAGCTCCTGTCTCCCTTCCGAAGCAAGTCAGTGACAATAGATCTCGCTAGCGACAGCGCTTCGCCCTGCGTCGCCAGGCGAGACCTAAAAAGGTATGGAAATGTAGGGAGGGTAACTATTTTCGCTATGGCTAAACGGCCAGTCAGGGAAAAGGGAAGTTGCTTCCAGCCCTCAACTCTATCGTTCAGCCATGTAAGCAGACTGTCATAATTGTATCTCTACAGTTCATCTCTGTTTCTGCTGAGCCACACCCCAAGATACTTGACTGGACTGTCCGCCCAGACAAGCGGGAACTCCAAAGCAGCTGGGGGCATCTCGTCAGTCAGGGGAAAGACAATCAATTTTGACCAGTTAATGTCAATCCCCAACATCCCGCTGGATCTTGTGAATTCTCTGAGGGGATTCAGATGTACATGCGGATCTCCAACATATAAGGTAACATCATCCACATAAAGCAATACTAAGATTCTTCGGGGGGTAAATGCCAGTCCATGGTGGGCGTGATGTTGACGAAGGTGAGCTGCGAGTGACTCCATCACAATCATGATGAGTATAGGGGAAAGGGGCACCCCTGACGGGTGCCCCTTGTTACTGCAAAAGAGACCGAGGTCTTACCGTTTGCCCGCAAGCAGACCACAGGTTGGGAATAGAGCAAACCAATGTGTTTGATAAAGGCGGGACTCAACCCAAAGCGCATCAGCAGAGCAAAATGTTTTGGGGAAAGTTAAACATTTCCAAAGCATTTCAAGAAATTGTTGAACAGTAGTAATTTTGCACTGCAGAAAGAGCTGGGCTGAGGTCGCAGCTCAAGGCAAAAAACAAGGAATAGGTAAAGACCTGCCAGCATTGAAAATACGTTTATTGTGTGAGAGTGAGCAGGGTCTTGAAGGGACGCTCACAGAATAGAGTGGGGCTTTGAGCCAATTACCACCTGCCCAAACATGGATGGGGTGGGGTTTAGAGCGGAGTACCTCTGAACTTGACCCTCCTACAGAAGGAAATATAGGCTTCTGAAGCTGTTGCCAGTATTGTAATTGTATTTATATAGCACTTACTACCCAGTGGCCGTTATGGTATTCAAGCAATAATGTACATATGACCTTGTCAGCGCCTTAACAGCAGGCACTAGCATCGTAAGACAAGGTATCAATATTCATATCAATGAAGGAAAAGAAGAAAAAAGAAGAAACAGCCTCCCCAACACCCCATATCCCTCCCAACCCTACCCTCCCCTCCCCCCCCACCCTTCCCTACCTGACTCACTCCATCCCATTCATGTACTTAGTGTAGGTATAGATGTATGAGCCGTCCGGCCCGCGCTGCATGTAGGTGAGTATACGATCGGCAGAGTAGCCGGAGGGGGTCCAGCACTGTTCCTTTGGTAAATATATTCTGTGTTGTTTGGGCCTAAAGTGTATTACATTGGTAGAGGTTCTAAGGTGACAAAAGCTTCTAGCATTGTGTCCAATCTAGTGAAATCCTCGTCTCCCGCAGGCCCCTATTCTCTTCGCGCCTTATCGCAGCACTCTCTGCTCTCCCCCATCTAACAACCTCTCCATGCCAGCTGATCCCCCACCGGGGGCACAGCAGACTTCCACCTCATGGTAATTGATCCCTTTGCTATCAGCAAGGCAAGATTGGCAAATAGGGTCTGTACTTTTGGTTTCTTGGGACAGCGCCGCAGTCCCAATATACAATCTACTGTGTCCTCACCAGGAATTCCAGTCACCAGTGGCGGCTGGTAACATTTGAAAGGAGTGGGGCGTAAAAGTTGGGTATATGTGTTATGGTGCAAGCATAACCATCTCACCATGACACACTTTAGGAACCTGGTACGTTAAGTGTTTGTTTATTCACTTGGCTCTATTTTGGCTTTGATGTTCAGCTTTTGCGCCCCCAAATCCTGCTATCAGTTGCAAAAGCACAGCAAACATCTGAGGGTTATTTCTCTAATCTGTGCTTATTATGGATTGGGAAAAGGCACATGTAAACTGTGATTCGTCATGCATGCACAGTCTGCAATACTTTTTATCCATTATATTCGGCAGCGTCAAATTGGGCAATGCTAAGCATGTCTGAAAGTAAAGGAAACAAAAGAGCCTGGACGTGGTCAACGCCGTCAGTCATCACGTGTTTTGGTTTTCTCAAACTTTCAGCCGGGTTGTGCAGCAGCTGCTGTGCAACATGGCTTTACGTTTAAAAAAATACGCAGTGAAGCAGAGCGCTGCTGCCTCATATTACTTTTTTAAATAACTGAAGAGAAGATACCATTCTTCAGTAATTCTCTGAGAGAATGTGAGAGTTCATGGCCTGACAAAAGAAAAACAGTAAAGATACCGAAATAAGTGAAAGATTCGGACAGTGGGTAAAAAGTGAACTTTCTCACCTGAACTTTCTGAAATTGTACAACTTGTTTACCTGCAATAGAGAGATCAAATTGCTAACGTTCGCAGGTCAGTCCGAGGCTCGAGTACAATGGAACAGTGGAACATCATATACAGTCGCCATCATTTAGGATCCCTTTTTCAACATATGGCTCAAGAGAAAATGCCACCAGAAGAACGGTCAATGCCTTAAGATCATTCACACATTTTAAACCTACTGCCATCCTGTATTCCAATGGTGTACACTGCAGTTTTAGCCAGGTTGTTCGAGTAAGCGTAGCCTGGTTTTGAACTAAGTTGCCATAGACAAACGAGAACTGCAGGTCTAGTGACGTCAGCTTTCTACCAAACCCCTCTGTATCAATTCCTCACAGATTCTATTACAGGACCGGAGGCTTCGGATTATGCTTCTCTTTCTTTTATTTGCTACTCACAGCAGCCAATGAAAATCGTTTTGTATGCAAATAAAACTACATTTCCCATGATGCTTGTCAGTACATCACATCCTGTATAGCCCTATAAGAGCCACCGTATCCTGTTTCTCCTCCTCTTTCTTTGCTGCTCACGCAGGAAGTTAAGTGCCAAAAACGTTTATTACTGATTACTGTGATTGAATAAGGTTTATATATGCCGCTTAGGCATGCATTTTGATGATTTGAATAAGGTTTATATGCCGCTTGTGTACGCGCGCTGCTGCCTTAATTGTTTGCCTTTGGTGTGCGCGCCTGTACGCGCATTGTTGCCTTTTCACGGTTGGGTTTTTTCATGTGCGCGTCTCGCGCTACAGGGTTAATACCTTGATTCTAGCGCGTGCATCGCGCTGGGCGTTTAGAGCGCTATGCGCTCACCTTACTCCCCGCGAGGCAGCGGGAGTTTCTTCATTCATGTGTACATCGCACTGGGGTTACAGCGCTCGCGCACACTCTCACCTCATTCCCTGTGAGGCAGCGGGAGTTTTTTTTCTTCACTCATGCGTGCACCGTGCTGGGTTTAGAGCGCTCACGCTCACCTCATTCCCCGCGAGACAGCGGGAGTTTTCAAACATGCGGACGGTCCCGTTGGGCCTGATCGCGCTTAATTGGTTACAACGAGTCACAGTGGCCTAGTGGTTAAGGTCTCTGACTCCTATTCCAAAGCTTAAGTGTTCGAATCCTGGTCATTCTATGATTGTGATTTCCCAGTTAAGAATTATAAGCATGGTATTTTCTGATAAATGTTGGACAATATTAAATACTGCACTGTTGCTTGTGTGTGCGCGATAGCGCTAAGAAGTTTAGCCCAACCAGGCCCAGAATGAGGACACTCCCGCGGGAGGGGAGATGACGCGATAATGCTTACTAGCTGCATGTCTAATTGGGCATGCACGTGATCATTCTAAACAAGATTTGGCCCGACCGGGCACAGAATCAAGACGCTCCCACAAGTGTGGAGGTAACGCGCTGTCGTCTACAGCGTTCCAAAAGAATCACTGTGGCCCAATGATTAAGGTCTGTCACTATTACTCAAAGGTCATGTGTTCACATCCTAGGGATGTGATTTCTGTAGTAATTTTAACTGCCTCTTGTTCGTAAGGTTATGTGTTCAAATCCTGGTGTTTCAATGAATATCGACTCTGAATTAACAGTAATTCTGGCGTTCCATATGGTTGTTTTTTGTTCACTGCGCGGTCTCACGCTTATCCGCCAATGGCTTTCCCTAGTTGCCGAGTGCGGTTATGGAGCCATAACGCTCCGACGTGCGTAGCCCAATTGGGCTACATTTTGACGTTCTTGGGCTACGCACATCGCACGCGTCCCCTGTTTGCTCCGAGTTTCATAGTGCCTCGTTCTTTTACACGGAGCAGTTTTCCTTGTACGCCTACCCGGCTGCAACAATGGGCTGGCCCTTGGAGTGCGCACACGCTCCTGATACCTGAATATGGCTCTGACGCCCTTGGGGCTGGAATAATTTAGACTACAGCAGTGCTGAGGAGCTGATACATTATTTTTTCAATTCGTGTGCACAGGGTTGGCTCCCCCTCTACTCCTCCACTATTCTGTGCTTTGCACTACAAATATTCCATACAGCCACCCTTAGACATTGCAGGGGTGAGATATAAGGAGGATGGGATCTATTCTACAGGGGCGCAGAAAAGTCGCCTAGAAGAACTTTGTTGACGCCCGTCCTAGAGTCGATCGACAGGGCCTCAGAAATGACAGTCTCTACCACTGTGTAGCAAGCCTTGATTGACGCCCATCATTATTATTATTATTATTATTATTATTATTACGTGACAAAAAATCCTTGGGCATGAATTTCTTCCTACTTCATTCAAACCGACGGATATTGGTGCACCCGCGCACGTTCGACGGGGCTTCGCCCTGAAGGGCGCAATAGATTACAATTAGGGCGCTGCGGCCGGATATTCCAGTTACAGTGGAGGAGTCACCTTACGTCGACGCCAGCCTCCTTCTTTTCTTACTCGTTGTGTAAATCACAGAAATTGTTTACCCGGACCTGGCAGGGATGCCAGAACAAACTTTTAGTCATAGCAGGACCTTTAGCCAAATCCCTGGGACGACCCTGGTTACTGAGGAATCAGCCACACCCGTGGCTCCGGAGGTGTTAGCGGACATAAAAAGCGATATATATTTTGTGTAACGCCATCTGCGGAGTAACGCCGTCTGCGGCATCTGTGGGCATGTTTATCTTCTTGGTCACACCCTCTGGAATCATAAGGATTTTTCACGATGCCGGCCCTTTACGGACCATTAGGGACTCCTACTACAGTTTATCAACTTATAATATACAAGCGCTCAAAGGAGGGCGTCCAGTTTCGTCATCTTTCCTCCCTTCCGTCGTTCGCTGCTGTTCCGATGACGGAACAGATGTTTGGAGTTCTTGATCTTTTTCGTTCGGACTCCCCTCAGCTCCCTAGTGCTTCACCAAGTTAATGGAATCGGTGATTGCTCCCTTAAGGGGACAGGGCATCCTTCATCTCGTGTTTAGCGGGATATATATGTATATATCCATCTTAGCACAAACATAGGCCTTAGCCTCACAATTTTTCCTGACGTCAGATCTCCTCTTCATATTCCGATTCCCTTCGGGGATACGATATGTAATGGCCTATTCCGGCTATATATTCCATATCCTTGTGTCTCTTGGGTTAGAACTTTCCAAGATTATCTCGTTCCCTTGCCCGTCTCTGATGAGGACTTCTGATTTGATTATAATCTCCCACAGCTCAGCTAGGTCTTACACGCTTCAAATTAAGGGATCTCCAAAGGAGCTCATACCGGGTTATCCATGCAGACAGTTCTCTTTCGGGCGTTTGCCAGAGTAAAGGTGCTATTACTATCATCTATCAAACAATCTCCCCTACCCCTCCATTCATTTTCGGGACTTTTTCCCACACAGGTCTCTTGACACATCCTATTCAATATCTTGGCAGTAAAAACTATCAACAAACTTGACGGTACGGGATCATCTTTCTAGGGAGGTCAGCGAAAGACTTCCGGCATTCTGCAGGAGTCACCAGATTTAGGTCATTGCAGTATACATTCAATAACAAAACTGGTACTCCAGGTATCTCCAAGGTTGCAACGAGTGGCAGCTTCCCCAAAAGAAATTCAGTGGTTGTAAGCTTTTTAGGATCCTTGTCTAACAGACCCTTTAGCGACAGGACCGACTTGTCAGTTACAGACGTTTCATCTGGAGTCTGGATCCATTAGAAAAACGATGAACGCTCTGTCCCACGACTTCGGTAGGACTGAACTCGGCTTCCCTCCGTTCTTTCCGATTTCTGGAGAAAGGACGCAAATATCATGTCCATTAGAGGAAGCGATTTTAGCAACTCTCGTATGGAAGTCTCCATCTTGGTTTCCAGTACTCCTTGAGACGGCTGCGACCTGCTCAGAGTGCTCCGTGACCCTCCACGATACTCCAGGGTCCTCATGCGGATGCGCCCGCTGGTTAATCGGGGCAGTTGTCTTTTATGACATAGAGGTTTTTCTGGCAACAACGGGAATTTGCCGGGTTTTCGGACACGCTGCTGGTGTTCATTTAACAAAACTGGGTCCTTCCACTCAAACACGATACCTTTCCACAAGGGAAGGCCGGGTTCGTTGGTAAGTATACATCGCATGGTTTTTTGTGGGGGCTGACTTTCCCCACATGGTGAATGTTTTATCAGAAATAATGTTATAGGGATTGGTGTATAGTTCGGTTCACAACGGCCGTTCGGACGTTTCTGCAGGTCATTCTCAGATAGAGGCAAATCGGGGGGCTTGCGCCGGTATTCTGGTAGTTATAGTAAGGTAATAGGGTAGCGAAAACCCCCAGACTAGAATATTCCTCTCTGTGGGATGTTTTCTCTAGGTTTCCTTATTTGATAACTGGCCAACCAATAATATGTTGACAAGGAATCACTTATCGTTCAAGCTGTGTTACTAGGCCTATCTACCAGTTGGCGTTGCTACGACGTGATAAGCCCTGGACTTTACAGGTACAGTATCTACTCCGGAAAAAGTTTCATTTAATATTAATGTCAGGACTACAGCTTGTCAAGAGCTGTTACATATTAGGCTTTCCAGCTAATGCAATTTATGGGTGTTTCAATGCCTTCAGGCATACAAGGGGGGTATTCAGCTTTTACGATCTGAGGTTTGATATAATTGTTGATTACATTACAGAAACCTTTTAAACATGTGTCTGCGGCTATGATAGCCAGGTGGTTGAAGGCAGTTATGCCAGAAGACAGTATTCATACCCAAATGTTTGGGGCACCATTTGTTCGGGGTGCAATGGCTCTCAATATTGTATGATGATTTTCTAATGTTCAAGACATTTCAAGATCTACTGATTGATTTTCTCAGTCTATATTTAAACAGTTTATTATAATCAGGTGGGTGATATGACTGTAGTTGTGTTTGATAAGCGTTAAACCAGCATAATCCGAAGCCTCCGGTCCTGTAATAGAATAAAAAATTAGCTAGCATTCGCGCCAAGAATTTTCAATTCTATTAAGGACACGGAGGCGAGGATTATCCCACCCGGTTTTATTACAATGTTGGTAATAATTACCCACCCACATGTACTGGATATTCTGTATAAGCAGAAGTTACGGGTTTTTTCCTGTCTCATTCCTTTCAGGTTCTGGAAAAGAAGACGGAGCAGACGTACTTCTGGTTCAGAAGACGTAAACTTTCCAGTTTGGAATGGTTCTTCCACGTTGGGACTCATGTTCCTTATTTTGGACTGAAATTATTAATGTTATTGATCGTTAAGGTTCGAGCAAAGAAAGAGGAGGAGAAACAGGATACGGTGGCTCTTATAGGGCTATACAGGATGTGATGTACTGACAAGCATCATGGGAAATGTAGTTTTATTTGCATACAAAACGATTTTCATTGGCTGCTGTGAGTAGCAAATAAAAGAAAGAGAAGCATAATCCTCGCCTCCGTGTCCTTAATAGAATTGAAAATTCTTGGCGCGAATGCTAGCTAATTTTTTATTCCTCCCACAAGAAGAACTAGGACTTGCTTGTTAGTTATCTGGAGTTTTGGATAACATCACGTGTCCTATCCTCCACTTGATGCCTTATAGAAAATGTATAAAAAATATGACACTTAATACATTTTAGCATTATATATGCTCCAGCAGATCAGATGGCAAAGCGGTGTTCTTTTGCATTGCGAGTTCACACTAAGACGTTATTTTTTATGCTTGCTGCTTTTTTGTCATTAAACATGTATTAGACTTCAGTGGGCCTCGGAGTGTTGTTTTTCTTCCACGGTATTAATTATGAATTGCTCCACTATGGAAAGGATTACGGTAAGTGTCTGCTGCTGACATACAGTGTGCCGAGCATATGACGAGTTCAATTACACTAGTAGCAACACAATCTCCGCTTTATTGTGCGAGCTGTGCGGCGCCTTCTTTGTCCCATTTACGAGCCTAAATCACCATTATAAATACGTATGGAAACGGTAAACATTTCTTTTGCACAGACGGGACATCAGGCCTCAGAAAGTTAAAAACTGTTATTCTCCACCCTCCAGGGGCCTGATTGACAGCAGTCGCAGGCGGCATTACGAGCGGGGGGGAATGGGGTCGTCGCAGGGGGATCGCGTGGGGGATGGGGGAGGCGGGAGGGGTTTAATTAAATACAAATTATAAAATAAAACTTACTCAGTCCCGACTCCCGCCGTCCAGCGCCAATTCCTGCAGCTCTCCTGTCTCCTCGTCATCAGGAAAGGCAGCCTCCCTCCCTCCCTCCGCCAATCACAACGCTGCAATGGCAGCGTTGTGATTGGTGAGGCGCAGGGGAGAGCGCCCCAGCCACGCCATTTTCTCCTAGGTAGAGAAGAAGGGAGAGTGGGCGGTCGTGCTCGAGGGCAGGGGGAGTGGCTTACCCACTGTTGTGGGTACTGACTGTTTGGTCGGCTCCAGGGGCCGACCAAGCAGTCAGTACCCACAATAGTGGGTAAGCCACTCCCCCTGCCCTCGAGCACGACCGCCCACCCTCCCGCCCCCAACCAGGCACTTCTGCTTTCTGCAGTGCAGAAGCAGAAACATAAAATGGTAGTTTTTACCATTTTATGTTTCTGCTTCTGGCACTGCCAGAAAGCAGTGGGGCGATGCCCAAACGCCCCTATGGAGGAGCCGCCACTGCCAGTCACTGTCCCAAGGATTTCTATGATGGTGGCCCAAAAAGCCAACAGGCTTGGGCAGGCCCATAGCATGTGTATGAGGTCAGCGTCATGTGTGAAACAACGGGGGCAAAGTGCATTTGCTTCTGGATATATTCTGTTCAATCAGTGTGGCGTGAGATAGGCCCTGTGCAATACCATGTACTGAATAAATTTAAACTTAGCATTCCTGGACACTTTCTTGGGATGTTCAAGAATGAGATCCCACTCCTTATCCGATAGCTTTAAGTGCCTCTAGCGAGGTTGCCCCGTGGGTGCGGAGTCCTTTATACAGCCACCTAGTTAGGTGACGTCCGTTACCCATAAGGTGTAGTGCGTGTACTAGTTCATGTGTAGGGGGTTCTTCGTTCCTTGGTGCCCAGTGCTGCTTGACATACCTAATGATGCAAGCATTCAGTATATAAAGGGAGTTTGGCACCCCTTGTTCCCTGGTTAAGTTTTCATGATCTAGTAGCATGTTGTCACCGAAAAGTGCCCCAACCGTATTTATGCCCTCCTGTGCCCATACGGAATAGCTCCGGGTAGTGACGACACGTGCAAGTGTGGGAATCCCAGTCAGTGGAATGTTGGGGGCATATGGGAGTCTCTGATTTGTGTACTGTAGGGTCTTTCTCCAGTAAGTAAGGGCTATCTTCAGTAACAAGGGAGCTGTGGGAAGGGGTGTCCCTTAGGCAACAGTAGGGTATGAAGGGCGCCTTGGGCTAACCCCTGTTTTGTGAAGCCTATCTCATTGAGGTTATGTCCAGCAAGCCAGTGATCCAGCGCGATATTAGCAAACAGCATTCATACACCAGATACTCACTTGGGCCCATACATTCATACTACGCTAATACTTATGCTGGGAAGTCAGTTGTACTCTTTATCAAATTCCCTGCTACCAAATACTTTTCTGATTGAAGAGTAATGACTTACCAATGAATCCTTTGCCAATTGGGAAGTTTAAAATGAGTGACATTCATTACAGTACATAATCCTGAAATAACCACTGAGTCAGGACATTTTAAAATGTTTATCTAAAGATTTTTAGCAGAGTAAATACAGAACCACATGGTACTTAATCGCATATCAAGGATGAAGCATAAAATAAAATTATTGATTAATGACGGTCCCTCAGAAAGGAGAAGAAAGAGACAGCAGCGCAACTAAAGGTTGCATTTATATTTACCTAAATGCGAGAATCAAACCCCTTGACCAAGGAGTTGGAAAGATGGGACCCAGGAAGGATGAAGAGCAAAGACCTCCTCCAGGTTCAGGACAGGACCGGTGACCTCTCTATCGACGACGCCTGCGTCGTTCCCCTCTCTGATACTCGACTTCTCCTCGATTCTCCCGTGCCTTCCTTCTAATGGACTCCGCCGCCCCCTCCTAAGGACCTCTCTGGATATCAGTTCAGTCTGCAATCGATCAGCTTGTCGGTCTGGAGCCTCTGCCTCTCTGTGTGTATGCCTGTTCTCTCTGGTCTCTCTGGTCTCTCGTCTTCTCTGGTCTAGTCTCATGCAGCACTGCTTCCTCCAGTTCTCTGACTAATTAGCTAATTCTATATCTATTATACCCTTCTACACCCATGTACCTCCCCTTAATGTTGCCAAAATATGGGACCACTATTTCTGATTGGACAGGGACAGGGGGTTGATCCTCACACCATATGACTTTAGTTCACTTTTCTGAAGACTATTGTTTTAAAATACCGCCCATCAGATTTAATACATTTGCTTTATTTCCCACCCGTCTCACGACAAAGTTTATAAATTCTTCATGTACATAGTTGCAAATTTAACAGGAACAACATGTGTACAGCAATGTTGGCCATTAGGTCGTGGCCTTGGACGACGTCCAGGTTGACTTCATCCTTTTTCTTTGGCAACCATGTAGGACACATGCGCAGAATCATTGTCTCTCGAGTTTCAGTTCACGAACCCCAGGCCCAAATTTACGAACTGATAAAAGTCAAAGAAGAAAGTATTAAATCACAAATAAAATGTTTCACTGTATACCCACTCTTTCTATCCTATTCCCATTTATTTATAAATTCTATCCCGCATTAGTAGCGTTAAAGAAACGACAAATTAATAATAACACGAGAGCAAGCTGTAGCATGTGAAAACATCAAGCAGCCATTTTAATGCACACTGCGCAGAAGCAGGAGTTTCCCACCAAGCAAAGAGAGACGTCACACCACGTGATATGGTTGAGACATGCGCAGTATGGTTCCCGCGCTTTAGCGGCCATTTTAGAATAAAGACAAGCGTTATTCGTTAGTTTAAACACATAGGCAAGCTTCCTTGCTATTCGTGTAGTGTATGCAAGGGTTAGTACAAACAATACAAGTTTTAATAAATTAATACTGTGAGGAGATTGCATCCGAGCAAGTCTCATTTGTGAGTCCTTGCTTCATCAATCCCCTCTCTGATGGCGTTTAAGAGCCATCAAATACTACCCACAATCAGATGCCAACCTTTAGCATAAAATAGTCTCATTTTCATTTTTACACTTTCTATTTTTCACATCCCCTTTCAGTTTCTTGTATAATTCACTTCTCAAGTCTTCCAGTTCAATTTCATCAATCTTTCTCTTCTTTCCCTTTCCTGTCACATTGTACGATTCATTCTTTCTACAACATTTGCACCATATTATTATTGACAGTACTATTATTGCTATCCCTGCTAAGGGTACTAGTATTTGACCTATAAGTCCTTTCCCTATATTAGTAAACCAGGTACCAATTGGCGCAATACTACTTGTCAATCTTTCCCATACACTATCAACTTCCAGTGGTTTAAGTTCTTTCTCAAGTTTAGTTATATTCTGTATATACGTTCCAATTTCTGCACTTTTGTCAGGAATGTAAGTGCAACAGTGTTTCGTCTTCAATAATTTACAGACTCCGCCCTCTTTTGCCAATATAATATCAAGAGCAAGTCGATTTTGCATAACCATAGATCTAATCGCAACCATCTCTGCATTAATCATTAGAAATCCTCCAGCAGTATCCGTTGATAAACGATCAACCACTGTAGACAATTTACATATCTTCCTTGAATTCAGAATTATTCCCACTGAAGGTATCAATGCACCAAATATGTCACCTACAATTTCTGAAAAACTAGCTCTTTTACTACGTGTTAATTCACTATTATTTTCATTGCTCCCAGTGTTTCTTTTTACGTGGTATATTTTTGGAAATACTATTCCAAAGTAACAACTTCCATACCACCGTGCAGGAAGCCTAAAGTAAGCCTTATTCCCACACACATAATAGATTCCAGGAAAAACTGAATCTGTTCCCCCTTTGATTCCCCAACCTCCAAGAATTAAGAAATTGTGTTCACATTCACTGGTACCGATGAAAACATTGTTATAATCAGTTTTTAACCTATGTAGACAAATTTTTCCAGTCTTTACGAAATCCAGAGCCATAGCAGCTTGAGCCTTGCCAGGTGTGTAACTACCCTCTTTCTCAGCCCACGGTGGCAAATGAGCCTTATACTCAGAAGCTTTCTTTTGAAAATCTTGTCTTCTATCCTCTACTAATTTCAAAAATATCTTTTCTTCTTCATGTAGTGAACATGTTAGATTGTGTCTATGTGCATGTGTTATATCTATCGATTTCATTGTTAAGAAAAATTCTCCCATAAACTGTGCATCTTGACTACTAAGCACTGGGTTCATACTCTTTCGAATCGGAACCTCAGAAAATATCACATCTATGTTTGAATAATAATACTGAAGTCTCCCTGTTTTATAAAATAAACTAGCTAATACACTACATGATATGCCATATGTCAATGGTAAGTGATGATATGTTAACCCTTCTGCTACTGATTCTGGTAACTTCATACAGACATAACAATTACTAACTTCCATGGTATCTACATATTGAAACAATAACTTTGTGAAAACATTTAAACTAGTGTCGTTATCAGTTATCTCATGATGAAATTCTGGTTCATTTTCTGCCATTAGTTCTACTCTATTACCTTTCAAGATTGCTGTACTTTCCTTAGTTTCATTATTAATCTTTTTATCTATTATCATAAGGTACGGAATTGCTACGATCAGAACTAACCAAACTATAAGCACCATTACTAGACTACATATGCCTACTGCACAGCATCTTTTACAACATTTCTGTTTTGATCTCCCAGCAACTCTATCATCAGGCATTTCTACAAGGAAGATTGCTCTTTTTATCTATTTTTCGCTTTTCTTTATATGTATTAATTTGTATTAAAGCTTTATTCGATAACAAAGTATCTTAAAAGCATCAACATTCTTATTTCCATCCATAAACAGTAAACAAAATATAAAACGGGACATAAAAACTTTAAAAATCCATCAATTCTTATGTTTCATGATAGCCCAGAGCTGGGAAGAACGGGGGAAAAAAAAAAAAACATTCCATATCAGCTCTCATCATCTAAAGTGACAGTGCAACTTGTGTAAATTGTTTTAGTTAAAAAATAACATAAAAATGTAAGATTCATCAAAATGACCCTCACAAGATATAGTATAAAATGACAATGGAATTTAAGATAGACAAACAATTTACATTAAAACTAACATCAAAACATAAACATTCATTTTGAAACCCCACTTAAAAATGTATGTCTTGTTATCCAGGCGCGGCCGAGATACTTAGCCACACCGCAGACAAAAAGGGTCCGTGTGTCTGATTTTAAAATGCGCAAGGCAATACTATTTTTTTGAGTTCCCAATTGTCTGCAGATGGGTTTAAGCCATCTCGACCTAGCATTTTTATAAAAGGGGCAAGCGAACATAAGATTCGCTACACTCTCTGCAGGCGCCTTACAGCAGGGACACTCCTTTAATGTTTGATGTGGCACACTCCACTTTGCAGTAAACTCTCGAACTGGAAGTGATCCTATCCTAAACTGTATATAAAGTGTTCTGTCGCGCGGTGCCTGGATGAAATCTAGGTAGGGTTCAAATGAGATAACCTGTTTGTGAAAGTAAAATTCATCTGTAAGCCTACCTACCCCAGCATAGTTAAGCTCTTGGTCATCTATCCAGGCCCAATGGTGTCTTTTGAGCTCCTCCCTGCAGGGCGGGATTTGTGAGTCCCACGATTCCTTAAAGCCTAGCACAGTTAGTATTTACTTTATGGTACACACCCAATGAATTTTTTGACAGCCATCAAGGGTCATCACTTCTGCCAATGCTGAGGCGTAGTTGGATAGCTCAGGAGTCCTACACAAACGAGCCCAGAATAATAGTGGCCGCAACCTGGCTACGTCTTTGAAAGAGCGTCTACCCATATCGCTCATCAAAGGTTTCAATGGGACGTTGGAAGGGAGTGACACTAAGCTTCTTAGGAACTTATGTTCAGATCTACAAATACAATCTACGTTCTCGAAGCCCCATAGCTCAGCACCATAAAGGGCTGAGCTTACTGCTTTAGCTGCATAGATGGTAAGTGCAGGGGCTGCAGGTCTACTCGATGAGGAGCGGTGTTCTCTAGTTAGTACTCCTGTCGTGCGCTTATGATTTAAAAGCATTTTATCAACATGATTTCTCCACTGCATATTCTCAGCGAGCCTAATTCCTAAATAGTGAAAAGTTAAGACTCTTTCCAAACCAACTCCGTCAAGGGTAAAATTGCTTCTATATGGCCTGTAAGGGTTAAATACCATGAGCTTAGTCTTGGAGGTGTTAACAATAAGCCCCCTGGATTCACAAAAGAGATGAAATCTATCTAAAAGCTTTTGTAGCCCTGCTGGCGTCTTTGAGATGAGCAAAGTGTCATCCACAAAGAGGAGGGTGGGGACCCTATCACCCAGCAAAGCTGGGGCATCAGCTGGGCACTCTTGGAGAAAATCGACCACCCCATTCATATACAAGGAGAACAGAGTAGGCGCCAGGACACAGCCCTGGCGGACTCCTCTGTTACCCGGGATTTTGTCTGTTTTCTGGCCTTGCGACCCCCACCTCACTTGCGCAAAAGTGCCCTCGTGTAGGCGGATCAACAGGTTCAGCAACAACGGGGAAATCCCCATTTCACCCAAGATGAACCACAGCCGCTCGCGAGGGACCAGGTCAAAGGCAGTCTTTAAGTCAATAAATGCCAAATAAAGACTGCCCTTGCCAATGAGGACCACCTTCCAATAGATAAGGAGCAGCCTAAATGCTTGGTCCACTGTCCCCATACAAGCCCTAAATCCCGCTTGGTATTGGGAAAGAATATTTTCTTCATCCACCCAACAGTGAATTCTCTGTAATAACACCCTGCCAACTACTTTCTGCATTGCGTCAATCAAGCTGATTGGGCGGTAGTTGGCAGGGTCATCTCTGGGGCCTTTCTTATAAATAGGAATCACCTCAGCCCCCTTCCATGACTCAGGTACTGGGCTGCCCTTTGCAAGGCAATTGATTAAAAGCGTAATATAACTAGCCCAGTTATGGGGGTCAGCCAAAAAGAGATCCCCAGGAATACCGTCAGGTCCCGGGGCTTTCGATGGAACAATTTTCTTAACAGCCGCCTCTACTTCATCTAATGTGAAGAGATCGATGGGGTCCATTATGGGATGAAAGCCTATTTGATGGAGAGGCCCTGATTCAAGAGATAAATTGGGCCCAGAGTAAAGACTTCCAAAGTGGCTATGCCAATCTTGACAGGTAATGTGGTTAGGGATAAGGTCAGGGTCTTTATGACCGGACCACCTGACCATATTCCAAAAGAGTTTGGGATCTCTAGCTGTGCTAGCGTCTTTTAAATTCTGCCAGTGGGACTCGTCCCACTCACGCTTCGCATGAGAGACAGAGATTTTATAATTCTTCCTAGATTCTCTAATTAAAAGACAATTTTTGGTCCTTAGTGCTAAGACTAGGGCCTTTTTTCCCCGTCTACAATCCCCGTTAAACCAGGTGTGGTGCTTTTTATTGCCTGTATTTAATTTGCCGGCTTTAAGAGTCATACTAAAAAAGGATCCTACCTGGGCTATCATTTTATCATATGCTTCAGGGATCTTTGTCAGGCCATCTTTTTCACCAAAAGCCTCTCTTAATCTGAGAGTGTTTTCACACAAGACATGTCTGATGGCTACCATTTTAGATTCGTCTGTAGCGACTTTTGACCATTTGAGTGACCTTCTGCAGTTAGAGGGTATCAGTTCTTTAGTTATCATGAGAGGCCCTGGAACCACAGGAACCAGAGAAGCCCAGGGGATACCCATTATCAAACTTAATATGTTATGATCGCTATCAGACGATGGAACCACTTCCATGTCTATCAACAATCTCCAAATCCGCAAATCTAATAACATAACATAACATAACATGTGTATTTGTAAAGCGCACGTTCACCCAGCGCTGAATAACAGATGTTCATTGTTACCCAACTCAATGGTACTCATTTTATCGACCTCAGATGGATGAAAGGCTGAGTGGACCCGCCGGGATTTGAACCTGTGACCATGAGGTCGAACACAGGCCCCTGCAATGGACGCATTAGTCCACTGAGCCACCAGACCCGGCATATAGTATATAGTCAATTCTGGAGGGACAGTTAACCCTATTAAACGTATTGGCTCCTAAGGCGTCCGAACTAGATCTTCCATTTACAGCCCTAAGACCTGTTTCGACAGCCAGAGCATTTATTTGAATTGCTATCTGGGTCCATTTCTTAATGGGAGGAATATTTAACAATGGAACGCCCCATTTGGTATCTTCTTCCTCTATCCCTAACAAATCCTCAGCCCCTAATGGTTCGAAAGTGCAGTTAAAATCACCTGCAATCATGATATAAGAGCTTGGAGGGCAATTAGATAGTTCTTGTTCTAAAGCCAGGATAATACTTGACTGTCTGCCCCCTGGTGTTCCCCTTATATAGACATTAAACAGCTCTAGAATTTGTCCACCCCTACTCCCCTTAATCGAGAGCCACATAATGTCAGGGCTATTACAGAGATGTTCAGTAATTTGACAGTCCATGTCAATTTTGACCCAGACAGCGAGACCTCCAGAAGGGCGCCCCTCCCCATAGTAGTAGCTGGTTTAAAGAAACAAGTATAACCTGATTTATATTGTGGGCTTACGCTCCAAGTTTCTTGGAAAACGCATATGTGATGTTCCTCTACCTGCTCATTCCAATCAGGAAGCTGCATTTTGCTACACAGGCCTGCAATATTCCAGGAGAGAATTTTAATCTGTGTTCCCAAGGTTCTATCGCTCGATGTAATTCGTTTTGTCAAATGGGGTGGAACAAGAGATAAAGTACAATCATTAGTTGATACTACAGTACCATGGGCCCCCGAGCTACAGCCCCGATCACCCACAGTACTAATGAGTTTCATCTGTGTTAGCAAACTATCTAAAGTTGTATTTGGACAGTCAATGTTGGAGGAACCACAGATATTAGTGGCCATGGAAAGCTTTTGTTCCTGCAGAGGTTGGAAAGGTTGATGTGCCTGACATAGTCAATCAACAGATTCAAGTGAAGACCCCATAGGTACGGATGTAGATTTCTTGCTATCGTGAGCCCTTAACACTGGAGATGACGAAAAACGTCTAACCTGGATGGATGAAGAATCAGGAGAACAGGTTCTAAATTCTAATGCTAAGAGATTTTCCGCCAGGTCAGGATTAGTCAGGGTAAGTGCGATGCAGTCCAAGGGTTCATAATTGGACGAGCATCTTCTTGCCCCGACTATATCCTCCCTAATTATGGAGCGACAACACCTGACATGACGTAGCCAATGTATGGATTTGTTTATCAAGGAATCATGAGTCTCAAGACTACTTCCTAATCCAAGTTTAGGAACGTTAACCATAAAAACTGTCCGGGCCTGTACTGGGGAAAACATTGATTGTGCACTTTGTTGAAGAAAGATGTTACTGGCCATAGATGAAGCCAGTGAAATACCAGTTGGCTTTCCACAATGTGCAGTGATGTTTGAGTAGAGTTGTTTTTGCCTAATGTCGGGCTGAAAAGCTCCGGGGGGGTCTGCCAATTTTGCCGGTGAAGCCATAATGGCTTTATCGGAAGAGGCTCTAGGCACTACAACCGAGTGTGGATTAGATGGAACACACACAGATGGTACATTAGGTGGGTTAGTCGAAATTAAGAGTTTAACAGTAACCGTGAGCTCCCCAATGGTCGCTTTCAAAGTCCAACCTCCTCCCTCAATGTATTAACAGTCTGGATAAGAGCCTGAAAAGGGGAGGAAGGACTGACATCTATTTCCAAAAGAGGCTTCGCTGTAGGTATAACTAGGGGTGGAGATTGCACATCATCCAAAGAATCAAAATCCTCAGCTAATGGTGCAAATCGATTAATACATATAACTGTAGGCTCTATATGACGTGTGACATCGTAGTTAGGAGCTGTAGACAAGCAAGGGGCAGTGTTAGTCGTCAAAGACGAATCAGGAGCTGGATGTATAAGCTCATGACTAGACACTATGTCCTTGCGACGGGATTTCTGGAACATTGGAGGGACAATAGGTAGGCGCAAAGAGTGTGTTCACCTGCAGAAGCAGGGTCAACGCCAACAGGGGGACTGTGGGGTCTGCTCTCAATAACCCTTCACATTCTATAATAAGGTTATCGATCCTGTCCATAACATGGTTATTAGCAGTGGATACAGTTTTGTTTGCCTTTCTGGCCTTCTTCCCCTTACCTGCCCCAGTTGCTAAAGTGTTTAACCACCCTGACCCCCTGTACCCTCCATAGATTTCCTTTACCCATTAAGATGCACAAAGTAGGAGATTTTCCTAAAGTGAACCTATACAAAATGTAATTAGCAAAAAACAAACAAACAAAAATCATACAAACATGTTGCACTAAGATAATTGGTCACGCAACAGCACAATACCTTTAGGAGGTTCGTAATTTTTGTCCAGGGGGCCCAATAACCAATAAAAGAGGTATGGCCCTGCCCTGCCTCTTCCTGGCAATGACGGGAAAGGACAGGCCCGCTCTTGGCCCGGGCTTCGCCCGGGCGCAGCCCGCGCGCGTCCCGCGCCGCGGGATGCAAGCCGCGCTGAAGAGGGCTACACTAGCCCCTCCCTCTCCGCTGATTAGCAGACGCCGGGGACAGGAGACGCACGGTGCACTCTGGGATTGGAAGTCCCACCAGAGTGTGAAGATTGCCTGCAGTGCGCTCGCGGTGGCCCAAGAAAGATGCTGGCCAAGTTCGAGATGGATACAGGGCTGTGAGAGGGTGCTGCCTCCACCAAGGGTGCCTCGATGATCCCGCAATGAAGACGAGTGTCCCGCGCCGCGGGATGCAAGCCGCGCTGAAGAGGGCTACACTAGCCCCTCCCTCTCCGCTGATTAGCAGACGCCGGGGACAGGAGACGCACGGTGCACTCTGGGATTGGAAGTCCCACCAGAGTGTGAAGATTGCCTGCAGTGCGCTCGCGGTGGCCCAAGAAAGATGCTGGACAAGTTCGAGATGGATACAGGGCTGTGAGAGGGTGCTGCCTCCACCAAGGGTGCCTGGATGATCCCGCAATGAAGACGAGTGTCCCGACCGCGGGATGCAAGCCGCGCTGAAGAGGGCTACACTAGCCCCTCCCTCTCCGCTGATTAGCAGACGCCGGGGACAGGAGACACACGGTGCACTCTGGAATTGGAAGTCCCACCAGAGTGTGAAGATTGCCTGCAGTGCGCTCGCGGTGGCCCAAGAAAGATGCTGGCCAAGTTCGAGATGGATACAGGGCTGTGAGAGGGTGCTGCCTCCACCAAGGGTGCCTGGATGATCCCGCAATGAAGACGAGTGTCCCTGTTCTTTATATGACTCTTTTGCGTAGTCAAGGTGGTCTTGTTTCTTTTTCATACGTCAGTTCTGCACTTGTTCCCTCTTCACCACTTTCACTTGACTCTGAGTTCTCGAAATCTTCAAGAATGATGTAAGTCCAATCAGGACCCTTGAATTTGTTATTCACAAGTTTCAGTCTTTTACTTCTTCTTTTCTCAGTTTTGCTTTCTTGTTCTGTTTGACTTGTTACTTCATTTACTTGATCTGGATCTTCACTTCTGGTTGTTATGTGGTATTTTACTCTTTTAATGACACTAGGCCAATGGTCACCTTTTCTTGTTTTCTTTGTTTGTACTGTCTCTTTGTTTTCGTTTTCAGAAACCTTTTTATTTTCAGGTTTTAGCACAATTTCGTTTTCTGCAATTACTGTTTCTCTTATTTGTTCCTTTTCAGGTCTGTTTGGTTTCTCTTCAGCAGCTCCACTGTGAGTTTCAAATAAGTGGCCTTGTTCTTGATTTATTTCTTCATGTTCATTTTTCTCGAGATCTTCTTTTTCTGTATACTTTTCTGGATCTAACTGGTTCTGATCAGGGCTTATTGCACTTTGTACTTCTGCAGCCTGACCGGATTCTTCTAGACCTGTCTGTCCCTGCTCAAAGTTTGTTAGTTTTTCATTATTTTGAGCCCAGTTTCCTCTCCCTATCTGTTCCTGCTCAGGTTCTTTTATTGTATCTTCTTTTTCCTGAGCTGCTTTTTCTTCACCTATCTGATCTTCTTTGATTTCTTCCAAATTTGTTTGACTTCTTGTTCTGGGGTAAACTTCAGGAATTTCTACCACCAGTATCCAGTCCTGACTTGTGCTCGGTTGTTCTTCTTCAGCTTCTCTTGAATCTCGAGCCTGAGATTCTTCAGCTGGGCAACCTTCAGCTTCCTCAGTGATTGATGCTGTCTGAGGATTTTCTTCTTCAGGGTCTGGTACTCTTTTGGTGTGGCTTACATGAATCCAATTAGGAAATCCTGCACACTTCACTGCTGTATTGGTGGTCAGTATGACTTGACAAGGTCTTCCCCATCTAGGTGATAGACACGTTTCTCTGGTGTGATTCTTCACTACCACCCAATCACCAGGATTCAGATCATGTTCTTGTTCAGGCTGCCTGGAAACTGCGTCTTCTCCAACCCGGTGAGAGACAGAACGCACTAGGTCAGCCAATCCTTTGCAATAGTCCAGAACCATATCATCAGATATATTCAGCAGTTTGTTTATGGGAACATGTGCTTGTCTCATTGCTCTTCCCATCATTATCTCGTGTGGGCTCAATCCGGTATTTCTATCAGGAATGCTTCTGAGTCCCATTAAAACAAGTGGCAATGCATCCGGCCATGCTAATGATGTTGATGCACACATTTTTCCCAGTCTGGATTTTATAGTGCCATTCAATTGTTCAACCACTCCAGAAGCCTCTGGACGATATGCACAGTGCAGTTTTTGTTCAATTTGGAATGCTTCACAGATTATTTGGATCACTTCACTGTTAAAATGCTTTCCTCTATCTGATTCCAAAGTTACTGGGAAACCAAACCTAGGAATGAGTTCTCGTAGCAACAGCTTTGCGACTGTAATACTGTCATTCCTCCTGGTAGGGTAAGCCTCCACCCACTTTGAAAACAGACACACTATGACCAGTACATATTTCAACCCTCTGCATGGTGGTAACTGAATAAAATCAAACTGGAGTCTTATAAATGGACCCTCTGCCTTTCCAATCTTTCCAAACCCGATTATTGTCTTCCTCCCTGGATTATGCATCTGGCAGGTTAAACAACTCTGGCAAAGACTCTCTGCTACTGCTCTGAATTTGGGATTGTACCAATTTTGTCTGAAGAGCCTAATCATTGCATCTCTCCCTATGTGTGTGTCTCCATGATACATCCTGGGCATTTGAGAGAGCAGACAGTCAGGCATGACTGGTCTGCCATCACCGCAAATCCATACCTCGTCATCTCCCCTTTGAGAACAACCCACCTTGATCCATATATTCTTTTCACTTTCATCAGCATCATCTTGCAATCGTTTAACATCATTCCATGTTTCAGGTGGCATATACAGCATAAGTTGGCAGCTGATTCCCATTCTTTTCACCCTTTTATTGACTGACAATCTATTTTTGGCACAATGCTGAGCCACAAGATCTACATATCTGTTGCCGACTACCACCCAGTCATCTCCTGACTGGTGTGCAGCACATTTCACCACAGCCAATTCTTTTGGTGATTGTATTGCTTCCAGCAATTCCCTTACAAACAGTCCATTTTTAATGGGGGATCCTGAAGAAGTCATGAAATCCCTCTGCATCCATAGTTGGCCAAAATCATGCACAACCCCGTAACCATATTGGCTATCTGTAAATATAGTTACTTTTTGATTCCTCCCAATTTTGCAAGCCTTTATCAATGCAATCAATTCAGCTATTTGTTCAGATTTGACTCCTGGTAAATAGGATGCTTCAACTATTCCAGTTAATTCACACACCGCATAGGCAGCAGTTAGTTTACCATCTTCATGCCTTTGACATGAACCATCAACAAATAGCTCCCTGTCTGGCTTTCTAAGGGGCTGTTCTTCGATATCTGGACGTGGTTTCGTGCATAACTCTGTGACTTGTAAACAATCATGTTCTTCTTCTTCGTCATCTTTAATTTCCTCATGATGTGGGTCTGGTAGTAAGGTAGCAGGATTTACTATCGTGCACCTTACCATAGTCACATTTTCAGCACCCATTATTATTCTCTCATATTTAGTCAGCCGACTAGGAGTAAGATGCTGAGTTCGGGTTCTTGTCAACAGAATCACAACCGCATGTGGAACAAATACCTTTACAGGGTGTCCCATCACAATTGACTCACTTTGTAAAATGCTCAAACAAGTAGCTGCCACTGCTTTTAAGCATCCTGGCAACGCGGCTGCTACTGGGTCTAATGTAGCAGAAAAATATGCTATAGGACGTCTATCTAGACCATGTCTCTGGGTTAGAACTGAAAGTGCACAATTTTCTCTTTCATGACAGAATAATGCAAAATTTCTCTTATAATCAGGCATGCCTAAGGCAGGTGCTGAACACAGAGCATTCCTCAATTTTACAAAAGCTCCTACGCCTTCATCATCCCATTCAACTGGATCCTTTGCTTTCTTTTTCGTCATGTTAATTAATGGTTTAGCTAACAGAGAAAATCCTAGTATCCATTGTCGACAGTAACCTACTATTCCTAGGAACATTCTCACTTCTCTTTGTGTTACAGGCATTTGCATTTTATTTATTTATTTTACTCTTTCAGAGCTTATTCTTCTTTTTCCCCTCTCAATTTGGTGTCCCAGATATTTAACTGCCGTTGTGCAAAACTGCAATTTTTCAGGTGAAACTTTATGCCCTTCTTCAGCTAAATGATTTAATAATGCAATAGAATCAACAACACAGTCTTCTCTGGTGTTCGATGCCACCAGAAGTCGTCGATATATTGTACTAAGACTGAACTTCCTGGCATCACTAGTTTCTCTAGACACTTTTTCAATATCTGATTGAAAATGGAAGGACTTTCCGTGTACCCCTGAGGAACACGATTCCATACATAGACTTTATTCTCGAATTTAAATGAAAAAAGATACTGGCTGTCTGGATGTAATGGTATTGAAAAGAACGCTTGGCATAAATCAATCACAGTGAACCATCCTGCACTCCAAGGAATCTGGTATAGAATTACTGCAGGATTTGGTACTATAGGACAACATGGTTCCACAATCTTATTTATTTTACGCAGGTCTTGAACAATCCTATATTTTCCACTAGGTTTCTTTAAACCCATTATTGGTGAATTACATGGGCTACTCATTACTTCTTTTAGTATGTTTTGTTCTACCATTCGGTTGATTTCTTCAATGACTCCTGCCTTTACTTCTGCACTCATTTTGTACTGTCTGGTATTTGGGAAAATCGCACCTTCTTTTACAGTGATTTTAACTGGGTCTATTTTGGCCATAAGTCCTACTTCTTTTCCTGTGAAATCCCATACTATGGGATTTACTGTAGTTTTTAATTCTTCTGGCAGCTCGTCTTTTGTTATTAACGAAAACATCTCATCTACCTCTGTACCTTGCTTTGCAATCATAAACTTATATACATGATCTTCATCTGGGGTCTGAACTGCCACACCATCCGGTGTGCAGAAAATTGTGCAATTCATTTTGCATAACAAATCTCGGCCCAACAAATTTACTGGACTCACACACTACAAATTGATGCATTTCTCTGAAATTTCCAATTTTAACTTCCATTCGTTCGGTAAGAGGTGTTCTAATCTTTCGATTAGCTACCCCCACTACTTGGATATCTTCTCCAGAGAGAGGAAGGTCTAGAATGTCTGCTGTTCTCACACAGTAGACCGGGTAGCGCCAGTGTCCAAAAGAAAAGTAATATCATTACCTTTCACGTTCCCTTCAACATATGGACCTGACTGGTCTACCAATAAGGATGCGCCAAGTACGCACTCCTTTTCCCCCTGTCCTAGGCAACGTCATGAACTGTATTGACAGAAATCGTCCTGTAAAAGAAACTGTGATGTTACATAATCATTCTTACCACTTCCTCCTTGATATCCAACGCCTGTACAGTGCTTTGCTCTGCTTACATTACCCTGAATAGGTGCAGGTGGCAACTGACTCTGAGGATTTAAACCCTGCTGTGAATCATTCTGCGTCTGTGGATTTAAATTTTGATTTGGGCCATTATTATTCCGAATCTTTTTACATTCATCCTTCCAATGCCCCAATTATGCGCATCCATGACAAGGAAATTTCTTTTTAGCCTCTTCTCTACTCATTCGTCCTCTCATTTTTCCACCATTTCCAGTCTCACCACTCGTTCCAGAATCCTTTCCTTGATTTTCACTCGGATTGTCCAAATTAATTCCGTGTTTTTCAGCCATTTTCACCTGTGCCCACATTACTTTCTCCTGCAATTTCTTGTGCCTATCCTCAATATCATCTCCACAATATTTTGCATATTTCAAGATCTCATCTATGGGTTTCCCCTGCCAACACAACATGTGCTGCTTAATCATCTGACAAATCTCTGGCTTCAGGCCATAAACAAACCGATAAACAAACTGACTCATGTTCTTATCTCCAATGTCCTCAAAGCCACTATATTGTTTGAATACCTGCAATAAACGCTCATAATAGGCGTGTACTGATTCATTGGCTTCTTGGGTAGTTCGGTCTATTTTCACCCAATCTGTTTCTTTCGGTGGTATTTTCCCTTTTAGGTAAGTTATTACTTGCTGGTACTTCTTCATTACATCATTTGATGGGGCACCTGTCTTTGGATCTCTAGGATACTCATCACTTGGCCAATCAACTGTAATTTTACAATCTGTCCATAAATCGGCAGGTACCACTATATCAAACAAACCATCCAAATCCTTCAACAATACTTTTGACACTTTTACAAACCTCTCAACCTGCTTGTACCATTCAAAATCTCAACTTTGGAAAATCATTCGTAAATGACAAAATATCCTGTCTGCTCCATGGGACATGTACATATCCCCCTCCTGGAACTTCTCGCATCGGGTACATTTGTTCTGTCTTCCCTGTTTCCTTTATTAAATATTCAGAGGCTGTTCTGCTTGATCGTGCCTCTTCCTTTTTCTTGGCCCATCTAGTTCTCCATTTATCTAGATCTCCCCATTTCTGTAAAACTGTCATTAATTCTTTTATTTGTAATTTTCTTCCGGAGGCATTCATGTTTTCTAAATCTTTGTCTGTAAACTCTGCTCTATAGGGTTTCTGCAATACTTTTGATTTCCCTATTTCAATTCCAATCTGCAAAGCTAAATCTGATAATTTCTCATGGAATAATTTTGCATTTCTTGTAATACTCCTGCATACGAACAATAGTTCTTCTTCATTGTAAGTATTTAGGCGATCTAACCCCACATTTCCTGCTATTATTTCTTCTAATTCAATTTTTAATTTATAAATATCCAAATTTTTGGGAGGTGTACACTGTTGATCTGATCCTTGTGCCCACCTTTCTAAGTCTTCGGGTGTTACTACAGTGACACTTTTTGCTCCCGATGAAGTTATCAGGTTTATATCTTTCGAGCACCCAGGTGTAACCCTTCTGGGAGTGCTATTTACAGAATCTCGAATGGGTAAATCCATTAATGAAATCACAGATTCACAGTCACTTAAGTGATCCTCAACCATTACTACTGCTTCAGGTTTAGGAACATTCACAGGAGTAGGCGTAACTAACGGTGGAGGATAGTTTCCTTTGTCACTATATAATGGGACTACTGGACCAATTGTTACAGGTATGGTCAAAGAGTCAGGGTGCACTTTTATCTGTGTTATTTTCTGTATTAATTCTGCTCTTGTTTTCTCTAGGACTTCTTTTTCTTTATCATGAAGTACCCTACTAGGTGTGAAATCATGTAATACCTGCGGTACCAATGGGGTCTTCAACGGTGGTGCACTTGGGGTGCATCCACTTGTCCCTTCCTGATATGGTGGGGGGTTCTTTAATATCTCTTCCATAAATTCATCTTCAGAATCTCCATTTCTCATTAAGTGTTTTGTCTTTTCTGTGCATTTGCTCCCTAACAGTTCTTCTGCTGTTAACATTGGATACAATCCCTCTGTAATCATTGCCCTCCTCCATTGTTTCATCTGACCGTCCCTAGACTAATGTTGGTTTCTGGGAAAAAATCCTCGATAACCCCTAATACTCCTGGATCAGTCACGCTCAAATGCCTCAGTTTCCCATTCCTCTAAGGCTTCGTATTGAGTTAATCTAGGTCTGGGTTCTAAGTCATTCATCCTCAATCTTAAATTTTGAAGAATTCTCCCATTAAAAGTGCCATTTTCGGGAAATGATAATATTCCATCATTTTTTGTATATTCTATCCAATTCTCTATAAATACACAAGTATGATAACCTCTCTCCATCATCATGAATGAAGCGGGCGTTTTAGCCGGTGGAATGATAATTCCTTCTCTAGTTTTTATGGGTTTATCCTTTTTAAAATAATTCTTAATCTTTTGTAGAAATTATATTTTTCTCTTCTCTCCGTACATCTTGGGTAGACCTTGATGTATAAAATTATATTCTGCAAAACCTAAATATCTCCTATCCGGACGAGTTCCTGTTAAAGTTGGATCGCGTTTTAACATGCAATCTCATATCCACTAAGATTTTAGCTTCTATGTTAACAACCAATCAAATTTCGTCTAACTTCTGTCTTTGCGCCAATCCTAGCGCGGCCTTTCTGTGACGTTTTGTCTGCCAACCACTCCTTTACAATCTGCGCTTCTCTGTCCCTCGTGGTTTCGACCAATCCCAGCGCAGCACCTGTGACGTCAGTACTGCTCCTGACTACTGACCCCTCCTTTACAAGAGTCGTTCCACACCCGCTGTTTCAACCAATCCCAGCGCGGCGTTTTAGTGACGTCAGCTCCCTCTCCAGCAGCTGACCCTCCCTTTACAAATTTGTACGCATAAACTTTATTTTCTCTACGACTTTAAAATTTTGTAACAACATAAAACTTTCGCTATCGTGCCAGTTTCTCTAAATTGAAAAAGATAGTTTCCCTCACACTTAGTAAAACCTTTCCGTTTACTAAACATACACTACGAGTAAAACCCTTCCGTTTACTCTTCACACAAGCTTTCGAAATACCTGCTACTTCTTCAATGTTACCCTTTCTAGGTGATATAACATCAAATTTTCACCAGCATATTCCTTTTGCTATTACTCACACGCATAGAGTCCCTAACCAGTACTGATAGTCCTACTTAACTTCTCAGTACTATTTCTGCCTGACAGATAACCTCACTGCAGTATGGCTTCCAATTACCATCCGCTATTCAATTTTCCCCTGGGAATTCTAGACACCATAAAACAACTTTGAACACACGGATGTTAGTTCATAAAAATAAAATTCTCATTACCCAATTAACAAAGTACAACCATCCTCTGATTACCAGAAAACTGATCCAGCGCGATTTTAGCAAACAGCATTCATACACCAGATACTCACTTGGGCCCATACATTCATACTACGCTAATACTTACGCTGGGAAGTCAGTTGTACTCTTTATCAAATTCCCTGCTACCAATTACTTTTCTGATTGAAGAGTAATGACTTACCAATGAATCCTCTGCCAATTGGGAAGTTTAAAATGAGTGACATTCATTACAGTACATAATCCTGAAATAACCACTGTCAGGAAATTTTAAAATGTTTATCTAAAGATTTTTAGCAGAGTAAATACAGAACCACATGGTACTTAATCGCATATCAAGGATGAAGCATAAAATAAAATTATTGATTAATGACGGTCCCTCAGAAAGGAGAAGAAAGAGACAGCAGCGCAACTAAAGGTTGCATTTATATTTACCTAAATGCGACAATCAAACCCCTTGACCAAGGAGTTGGAAAGATGGGACCCAGGAAGGTTGAAGAGCAAAGACCTCCTCCAGGTTCAGGACAGGACCGGTGACCTCTCTATCGACGACGCCTGCGTCGTTCCCCTCTCTGATACTCGACTTCTCCTCGATTCTCCCGTGCCTTCCTTCTAATGGACTCCGCCGCCCCCTCCTCAGGACCTCTCTGGATATCAGTTCAGTCTGCAATCGATCAGCTTGTCGGTCTGGAGCCTCTGCCTCTCTGTGTGTATGCCTGTTCTCTCTGGTCTCTCTGGTCTCTCGTCTTCTCTGGTCTAGTCTCATGCAGCACTGCTTCCTCCAGTTCTCTGACTAATTAGCTAATTCTGTATCTATTATACCCTTCTACACCCATGTACCTCCCCTTAATGTTGCCAAAATATGGGACCACTATTTCTGATTGGACAGGGACAGGGGGTTGATCCTCACACCATATGACTTTAGTTCACTTTTCTGAAGACCATTGTTTTAAAATACCGCCCATCAGATTTAATACATTTCCTTTATTTTCCGCCCGTCTCACGACAAAGTTTATAAATTCTTCATGTACATAGTTGCAAATTTAACAGGAACAACATGTGTACAGCAATGTTGGCCATTAGGTCGTGGCCTTGGACGACGTCCAGGTTGACTTCATCCTTTTTCTTTGGCAACCATGTAGGACACATGCGCAGAATCATTGTCTCTCGAGTTTCAGTTCACCATCCCCAGGCCCAAATTTACGAACTGATAAAAGTCAAAGAAGAAAGTATTAAATCACAAATAAAATGTTTCACTGTATACCCACTCTTTCTATTCTATTCCCATTTATTTATAAATTCTATCCCGCATTAGTAGCGTTAAAGAAACGACAAATTAATAATAACACGAGAGCAAGCTGTAGCATGTGAAAACATCAAGCAGCCATTTTAATGCACACTGCGCAGAAGCAGGAGTTTCCCACCAAGCAAAGAGAGACGTCACACCACGTGATATGGTTGAGACATGCGCAGTATGGTTCCCGCGCTTTAGCGGCCATTTTAGAATAAAGACAAGCGTTATTCGTTAGTTTAAACACATAGGCAAGCTTCCTTGCTATTCGTGTAGTGTATGCAAGGGTTAGTACAAACAATACAAGTTTTAATAAATTAATACTGTGAGGAGATTGCATCCGAGCAAGTCTCATTTGTGAGTCCTTGCTCCATCACCAGTATGTCAACCATTGTAACTGGCTCGCATAACAGTATGCCCTAAAGTCAGGGACAGCCATGCCCCGCTTTCCGTTCTCAGCTGAGGTTTGGCGAGTCCCACTCTTCTGCGGCCTTTCCCCTATATGAGCTCCAGCAGGAGACAATTCAGGGCTTTGAATATATCAGCCGGGATCACTACTGGCATGTTGGCAAAATAGTAGAGCAGTCTCGGAAGCATGACCATTTTGGTGATGGCCACTCTACCCGCCACAGAAAGTGGCAGTGACGTCCAGAAAGCTACCTGGGTTTTAAGTGTTTTAACTGCTCAACAGAGATTGCCCTCCAGCAATTCCTGCGGGCCCCGATCATTTTGTATGCCTTAATATTTGAAAGTGGTGGGTGCAATCGGTAGCATTAGAGGGTCGAAGCGGACAGGTTCTAGCTGTTCCTGCAGCATGAAAGTAGAAGGCGTACGATTTAGTTTCGTTAATGATAAGACCTGAGACTCCTTGGAACTGAGTGAAAATGTATGGGATAGGCCCAAGGTCATCTTGAAGATTTTTTAGGTACAAAATAATATCGTCTGCGTATAATGACAGGGTGTGTGTAGTGCCGATGATGCGTATGCCCTTCCATTCAGCCTCCCGCCGGAGCTTCAATGCTAGGGGCTCGAGTGCAAGTACAAATAAAAGGGGCGATAGCGGGCAACCTTGTCGTGTACCGCGGCTGATTGAGTAAGACTGTGAGATGTGTACTCCTGTTCGGGCTCTTGCTGTGGGTGACGTGTATAATAACTTCACCCATCGTATGTAAGCTGAAGGAATGCCGTATTTTGCCAATGTTGCCAGCATATATTTCCAGCCGAGAGAATCAAAAGCCTGCCTCAAGTCTAATGAGATACACCCCGCATTGGGAAAGTCTGATGCAGAGGCGGACAGCACATGATATAAACGTCTGACATTAAGGGAAGTGCTACGACCTGGGACAAATCCATATTGATCTATGTGTATCAGTTGTGGCAAAAAGGGGAGAAGGCATCAGGACAATATTTTACTTATGATCTTGTACTCAGTGTTCAATAGGGAGAGCGGCCTGTACCCAGAAATGTCAGTAGGGTCTCTGCCAGGCTTGGGAAGGGAAGGGACTAGTGCCTGCATCGTGTTAGGGGGGAGGCACCCAGTTTCTAAGGCGGACTGGTAAAGGCACTCAAGACGGGGAACCAGTGCCGTCGAGAAGATCTCATAGAACTCTGCGGGTAGTCGGTCTATCCCCGGGGTTTTGTTGCGTGCTGGTTCCTTTATCGCCTCTCTGATCTCAGTCCTAGTTATAGGTGCTTCTAACTCCTTTTGGTATGCCTGCGTCAGCTGGGGGAATTTAAGACCATCCATAAACACAGCGAAGGACACCTCATCCGGGTCCATAGGGGCCTCATATAATTTTTCGTAATACTCCCTGAAGGCTAAGTTAATATCTGCTTGCATATGTAATTCTGTGCCCTCTGCCGTTTTAACTTCATGGATGGGGGTGGGGGGTGGTGTATCTCGTAATATCCTGGCCAAGAGAGTGCCCGATCTATCGGCCTCTGCATGTTGCCGGTGTGTGTACGCTTGGAGGTCTATAACCTGCAACCGCTCAAGTAATTCTGCATGTTATACATGTTTCCTGTAGGACTGCTTCCTTAGTAGGATTGGAGATCGCTGCTTTCTCCAACCCGCCCAGTTTAACTTCCACTTCCCGGAGTTACTTATTGACTGTGTGGCGGGCTCCCACTGTGGTGCTAATTGCTACACCTCTTGTTACCGTCTTGAATGCTTCCCATTCTGTTAAGCAAGAGGATGTAGTGCCCGTGTTTTCGGTGAAGTAGTTAGTAATGGTTGTGGCAAGGGTTGCGTGAAACACAGAGTATTCTAGTTATTGTGGGTGTAATCCCCATGTTGGGATCAGTGATGGAATCTTTCCCCAAGAAAGGGTGATCTCGAGGGGGTTATGGTCTGACAGCGTTTTTCTCAGGTATGTAGTATGTGTAATTTAGGTGACCAGGGTTGGAGAGCAAAACACTCTATCTATTCGTGTATGAAGTCTGTGGGGGGGAGAGTAGAATGAGTATTCCCGGTGACTTGCGTTTTTAATACGCCATACATCAGTTAGCGACCAGCCTTTGGCCCAACCCCGAAGTGCAGCCACCTGTTTCCTGGGCGCAGTCTCCTGCAATGGGGTGGGAGCGGTCAAGGTCTACGTCTAAGACGGCTTTGTAATCCCCCCTAGAACCCAGGGGTAATCTACCCAGTCAGGCAGTACTGCACTTAGGATACCCAATAATTTATCCTGCTCGCAGTTAAGAGCATATATGATGCCCAGCACCACATAAGATCCATCCAGCGTGCCGTGGACAGTGGGCATATCTTCCCTGTTCATCTATACGCTGCTCCAGGGATATAAAAGGGGTGCCATTCCTTACCCATATCGCAAATGCCGAGTAGGATGTGTGAAATATTTGCCCCTCCACTTTCTGCTTAGTTTAGAGGCCTGCGAGTTAGTGAGATGTGTCTCCTGTATGAACACTATGTGCGACTTTCTTCTGGACAGTTGCGCATAAATTCTGTGCCTCTTGTGTATGGACCCCATGTTCCGAACATTCCAGGTTGTTTTTGTGCATTTTCCTGACGCAGCCATAAGCGTATGTACAGTATCCTGCGCCTCATCCCTTCTTGGTAACAGGGGATCCTATAGGTCTGGAGTAGGAGTGAGTCAGGTGCATAACTACCATTTACAAACCCCAATACAAGGTCTACCAAAAAAACAATGGCGGACCAAATTGGATAACAATGCTGAAAACAGTGCAGCTCGTAACTTCCTGCATTCGCTACGGGGGCAGTGGTTACAGTGCCTGGCAGCATCTCCAAAATCAGAAACAACATGGTTGAAATGATTCTGGTCAGGCCTTGGCCGGTTATTGGAAATAATGAATGCCACCGAGCACTACGGGGCCATAATAACAGACGAAACAATGTTCCATCACCCCAGGCCGCACTGTGGGCAGACTCGGTAATTGAGTATTGGACTTATCCCAGGTATTCCTTCACTAGTTGCGGGGTGAGTGTTGGAAACATGGCGAATGTAATGATATTAAGAATGATATATTGACCATTGGCTCCATTTGGCATAATTGACTCCATTTTCTGTGCTGACTCCATCTTGTGTAACAGACTCCATTTTCTGTGCTTGCACGTAGCTGCAAAGTGGGGAGGGGATGTTTTTGCTCTTCACTTGTTTTACCTCCTCACCAATCAGAGTGGACTGGTATATGTTGTGTGGGATGCGTGCTTGGTACCTTTCAGGGCAGAGATTGTTGTTGCCAGCGGAATGAGTGGAATGTGCAACTCTGTCTCGGAACCAAAATACAGAGGCCTGGCCAGCTTCTGTCTTGACCTTGACACAGACCAGTGCGGTCAGCTCGGTTTTTTGCAACAGAAGAAAGGGGGCGAGGTTTCTAGAACCTTCGCCTCACGTTGAGTAAAAGGTATTAAAGGCGGGGAGTCTTCGTGGGCAGCTAGGAGCTCATTTGTGGAGTAGACGTACTGCCACAAAGTAATCTGGATTTGAGTCCCGTTCAAACTTCTTCCTCGGCTGTCGAAGGGCTCCTCCAGCTTGAGTCGGCAAGGATGTTGCATGATCGATCAGTGAGGTGTTACTTACTTTGTGTACATAATTTCTAAGTTTCTTTGCTCTTTGCTACATGTATATATGCTACATTTTATTCTGGTTTTGTGCTTGAGTTACTTGATATTTGGGAGTCTGCATTAACCGATATATTTTGCCTTCCCTTCCAAAATATTGAATTAATAAATATGTGTGTGTCACTTTAAATGCACCTGAATTTTTTTTCTTGCCGTGCTTTAAAATAGAGCTGGGTCTTATTTTATCGCCTCGTCTTTTGGGAGTGCTGTTTTACGTGTGTTATTTAAAGGTGCAGCAGTGCATTTGTCTCCTCTTAGGAGTGCAGGGTTTAGGTGTGTCCTATTGTGAAAAATTACAAGCATTACATTTTTGGCGTCACTTGCCAGGATACGAAAGAAAATTCAAAGGGGAAAGAAAAATGTTTTCCAGAAAAACAAAGGCAGATTCCCAGATACCAATTGAAATACCTGGGTGGGAGGTAGCCCCTTATGGTATGCTTGCCCATGAGTGGGCTAATTGCGCTGGGCTGAGTGACAATTGGAATGAGTGTTTAGCTGACGCTGAGCCAGCACAAGTGGTTGCATGTTTGCAAAAAGTGCCTGTTGAGAAAGGGAAAGAGCTTAGCACGTTAGGGCGAAGAGGCTGGATCCTCTTGTGTGCTTATTGTAAAATACATGAAAAAGGTGTTCAGCTGCAGCACATACATGAAAAAATAGAAAAACTGTTTGTTGAAGCCAAAAATACCTCTACGATGTTAACTTGTCAGAATAAGTTATTACAAGATAAGTTGGAAACTTACCAGACTGTGGCAGAAAAGGCTGCAGTAAGTATCACACAATACAAGTACAAGAAAAGGAGGGGAAGGGTTAACAAGAGAAAAGTGCATTTAGCTATTGCGAAGGTAGGAATCGACTGGGACCCAGAAACGTGGGATGGGAATATTTGGGATTCTTCAGAGTTTTCAGACTCTGGAGGAGAGTGTGATCAAGCCAGTAGTCAGGGTGAGTCGGAAGAACGCAAAGTGGTTCAGGCGCAGCCCATACATCGTAGGAAAATACAGAGTGGTCCAAATTTTCCACAGGGGGTTGTAATGGATTCTATGGAGGATTTTACTCAGCAGGAGATTAATTACATTTTAGACGGACTCCGAAAAAGAACTGGAGAATCTCTGCTTACATGGATGGTGCGGTTGTTTGATATGGGCGCCTCTGGGGTAATGTTGGATCACGGAGATGCAGTGAAATTCTGCACACTCAGTACTGATCCTACAGTGCAGGAGCAGTTTAGGAATTACGGGGGCAATAATCAAACTAACCTGTTACAATTGGCAGTGGTTGGATGCAATCAGAAATACCCAACAGAGTCAGACTGGCCAGTGAATGATAAACCATGGTATACATTGAGAGAGGCTGTACAGAGACTTAAGGAGGAAGTGATGAAAACTGCAATTTTTCTGGATAATGCACATAAGTTGATGGATGGACTTTTAACTGTGTCAGTGCAAAATAAAATAATCCGTTTGGCTCCCCCTGCTTACAAACAGGTGATGATGACTTTGTTAATAAACCAGACTGGTTAAATTGGCGCAGGTGATTGAGGCAGTCCGTGATTTGGGAGAGCTGGGGGACTGGATAAAGACTGAAAGAGCCTACAGGTCTGTGACTCATACATACAATAACAGGCTGTGTAGAAGAGACATGTTTTTGGCTTTGTTGAATGATGGAGTGAAGAAAGAGCAGATAGATGGAATAGAGACTAAAAGTCTGTGGGAAATGTATCGGAAAAGAGGGTTGGACAAAAAGGAAGGAAGCAGGAGAGTGAATAAACAAAATAAAATGCGAAGAAAGCCAGAGTGGATGAAGAGGAAAAGGAGGGTGAGAGAGTTGCCCATTTGAGTACGAAGGAAGGGAGAGATTCAGAAAGTGAATGGCTCAGTGAAAACCGGAGGGGGAAGGAGTTCCCCCGAGAGTATGACAGGTTGTACCCAGATTTGACCTGGGCAAGGGTTGACAGATTGAAAGCAGATTAGGAAATAGGTTAAGCTCCGGTACAGAGATGGGCTCGCAAAGACAATAGACCTTATGTTGACATAGAAATTCATTGGAAACATCGTAATGTTCAGAAGGCCCGAGCCCTAGTAGACACCGGAGCGGAGGCCACTTTGATATATGGAAATCCCAAAAAGTTTAAAGGACAGTATTTCACAATCACAGGCTTAGGCGGAAAAGAGACACCAGCCGTGCAGACAAAGGCCCAAATGAAAATAGGGAGAATACCAAAAAGAGAGTACACTGTATTGATTGTGCCCCTCTCTGAATATATTATTGGATTTGATATCTTGAAGGAAATGACTGTATTTGGAGGATGGGTACTATCAATTTGGATCAAAAAGGTACATTTCAGTTGGCGCCATAAGAGTGGGCCACTTGAAGATTCCTCCAGTGAAGGTGCCCCAGGCTACTAAGGTAATTCATTTGAAACAGTACAGAATTCCAGGAGGGCATGAGGAGATCAGTGCAACCATACAGGACTTGATAGAGGCAGGGGTGGTGACTCCAATCACTACCGCCTGGAATAACCACGTGTGGCCTGTGTGCAAAAGTGACAATAGTTGGCGCATGACAGCTGATTATTGCGAATTGAACAAGCACACACCTCCTTTGACTGCGGCTGTCCCAGATACTGTTACCTTATTTGAGAAAATACAGAAGTATCCTGGGACTTGGTATGCGACTATTGATATAGATTTAAGTGCCGCTTTCGACACTGTCTCGCACAAGATACTGCTGTACAGGCTACAGGAGATAGGGATTGAGGGTCTGGCCTTGGCCTGGTTTCGCTCCTTTTTAGAGGGCAGAGCTTTTCAGGTCTTGGTGCCACTATATCACTCCCAGGAATTGGAGATTAAACACGAGGTTCCACAAGGTTCGATACTGAGCCCCGTGCTCTTTAACATCTATGTACAACCCCTGGCTGTGATGGCAAGAAGCAGGGGGCTATCGTTGGTTTCGTATGCCGACGATACCCAACTAGTCATCGCCTTCTCCAAGAATTGTAATAACAACCTTGCTAAATTTAAAGAGGACTTGTTGGCAGTCGCCAATTGGCTGACAACAAACTGTTTACAGCTAAATGCCAGTAAGTCGGAAATCTTGCTATTTGGTAGAGATAGCGATATGTGGTCAGAACAATGGTGGCCAGACCAATTAAAACCAGCACCAACCCCAAAGGAGGTGGTTAAGAACCTGGGATTTTGGATCGATAGAGGGCTCTCATTCGATGCCCAATCCAAAGTAGTTGCAGGGACTTGCTTTGGGCTCCTAAGAGGACTAAAACCCCTTCTCGGCTTTTTTGAGCCTAAAGTCCGGCAGACTATAATACAAGCCACAATCCTATCTAGATTGGACTACGGCAATTCCCTTTACTTAGGTGCCAATAAATCCTGTATTCAACGCTTACAGAGGATACAAAACGCAGCAGCCCGCACTTTATTGGCGCTTCCGAGAACATGCTCCGTGTCCAGGTCTCTACCTAAACTACATTGGTTACCGGTAGAGAAGAGAATTCAGTTCAAAACGCTATGCGTCGCTCATAAAATCCTGACGCAACAAGCCCCCCCGGTTTTAGCCGACCTGTTAACACCGTTTGCTCCGAGTCGCTGCCTGCGGTCAGCTGCTCAAGGGCTGGCATGCATCCCCAGAGCTCTAAGAGCCAGGGCTGGTGGTCGCTCTTATAAAGTCTTGGCCGCCAGACTCTGGAACTCCCTCCCGATTGCTATTAGAGGGCTCCAAGACCACTTGGCCTTTCGGAAAGCCATAAAGACCTGGCTTTTCCCAGCATAACTTTCTTCCCTTCTCCCGAACTGTTATTACTCACGGGCATTGTAGGGGTAGCGCTGGGACGCCCCGTTGCTGGGGCAGCTATGCGCTGTATAAATCTGAAAATAATAATAATATTGCCAATGCTTTCTTTTCTATACCAATAGCCCCTGAGTGGCAAGAGCAATTTGCTTTCTCATGGAATGGTAGGCAGCTCACATTCAAAAAATTACCTATGGGGTACTTGCACAGTCCTACTATCTGTCATCGGCTGGTGGCAGAGCATTTAGATGAGGTGTACAGTCTGGAGTACAGCTTTGCCATTACATTGATTACGTGATGATACAGGGGGAGACACAGGAGCAAGTGCAGATTCAGTTGGACAGGATTGTGGAGCATTTGCAGAGTAAAGGGTGGGAGATAAATCCTGCAAAGGTACAAGGACCCTCTCAAAATGTGAAGTTTTTGGGTATTCAATGGCATCAAGGACACAGACAGGTGGTGCCGCAGGTGAAACAAAAGATCAAAGAATTTGCTGTGCCACGAAATAGGAAGGAAGCCCAGAGGTTCATAGGATTGTTTGGTTTTTGGAGACAGCACATCCCTCAGTTGAGTCAGATTTTGGCCCCTTTGTACAAAGTTACGCGAAAGAAAAATACATTTGAATGGGGAGAGCAACAGCAAATTGCGTTTGAATCAGCAAAAGAGGCTATACAGCGTGCTTTGGATTTGTGGCCAGTGCGGGAGGGGGATGTTGAGCTGAATGTGACAGTGCAAGGACTGTATGCTAATTGGAGTCTGTGGCAGAAGCAAGGAAAAACGAGGGTGCCTTTAGGATTTTGGACAAAGAAATTGCCAGATGCTGGAGAGCAGTACACTCCCTTTGAAAAACAGTTGCTTGCATGTTATTGGGCCCTGGTGGATACTGAGCAATTGACCCTAAGGCACAATGTGATTTTGAGACCTGAGATTCCTATAATGCAATGGGTGATGAGTTCCCCCAAGACTCACAGAATAGGACATGCGCAAGAAGCAAGCATAATCAAATGGAAGTGGTACATACAGGACAGGGCCCGAGTAGGTCCCAAAGGCACTGCAGTGTTGCATGAGCAGGTGGCACAAGCCCTAATGGGAGACACAGAGGTGTTGCATGATGATGTACCTGAGATACAAGAATCTCCTGTGAAGTGAGGTAAGCCATTTGAAGAATTGTCTTTAGAAGACAGGAAGCATGTGTGGTTTACTGATAATTCAGCCAGGTATGTAGGGGCTAAAAGGCACTGGAAAGCGGTGCCATACAATCCTGTGACCAAGAAATTGTTGACCACTACTGGAGAGGGAAAGAGTAGCCAGTTCGCAGAACTATATGCTGTGTATCAAGCTTTGAAACAAGAATTGCCAGGAAAATGTCATATATACACTGACTCGTGGTCCACTGCCAATGGGTTAGCCACTTGGCTTCCCACTTGGCATGCCCATAACTGGATGATATATTCAAAGGAAGTGTGGGGTAAGGAACTGTGTAAAGAGATCTGGACCATGTTGCCACAAAGCACAGTTACTGTGCATCATGTAGATGCTCACTGTTCCACCGACTCACTCGACCGCTGGTTTAATTCCCTCACAGATGAAAAAGCTAAGATTTCGGAGGCTGAGGTGGCAACGCACGATTTTGACCTGGTTGGGATTGCAAAATGGGCACATCAGAAATGCGGACACTTTGGAGAAAAAATTACTAGCAGGTGGGCAGAGAATAGAGGGATACACATTCCCCTAGATCTGATTAAAACTGCTATCTCACAATGTCCTATTTGTCAGCATACCCAGCATAGACCAGTCCCACAGATAGTGGGAGGTCAGCTAGGCAGAGGAAAATTACCAGCACAGATCTGGCAGATTGATTACATTGGGCCCCTGCCAACTAGTCGAGGATGTCAATATGTGTGCATGGCTGTAGACACATACTCTGCATATTTGATAGCATTCCCATGTAAACATGCTACTCACTTGAACACATTGAAAACGTTAGACTTGCTGATTTTGTATTATGGAATTCCATTGCAGATTCAAAGTGACAATGGGTCTCATTTCAAAGGCAAATTGGTGCAGGATTATTTTGCACAACACAGCATTGAGTGGGTCTTTGATATTCCGTATTACCCGCAGGCAACGGGTCTAATTGAATGGATTGAATGGATTGTTGAAAGATCAATTGAGAAAGTTGTCTGATTGGTCATTGAAAAGTTGGAGAGATCATGTGAATGAGGCATTACAAATACTGAACAATAGACCCTTAGCGAATCCAGAAACCCCTCTGATGCGAATGCTAACCCCAGCCTTGTAGATTCAGCCTCATGTAGCCACCAATACCATCCTCTACTGGGAGACAGCTCTTAGAGCTTTGTCTCCGTACCGGGCGGCACCGGAGGCTGCAGGTCTTGATCTGCATGCTTTGAAACTGTACAGACTCACACCAAGAGATATAGTACTCGTTGAGACAGGAGTGGAAATCCAGATTCCCGCGGAGCACTTTGGCTTGATTGCCCCCCGATCTGGATTGGCTTTAAAAGGCATTCAAGTGCTGGGAGGGGTCATTGATGCAGACTATCAAGGTGAAATCAAGGTCATCCTACTGAATAGTGGAGACGCTGATTTGATAATACAACCTGGAGACAGAGTCGCTCAAATAGTGATCATGCCAGTATACGGAGGGATAGTCAAAAAGGGGACTGCCCCAGCCCTTCTCACCGTGCAAGGGGAAGGAGGGTTTGGCTCCACTGACAAGAATCCAGGAGCCAAGGTGTGGGTAGAATCTCCAAATAGTCCCCCCGAACAGGCAGAGCTTATTGCAACCAGAAAGGACAACGTCCTGTTAATCATGAAACCAGGGCAGGAAAAATGGGAACATGTGCCAGCTGATAAATGTTACTTGCGAGAATGAATAATACCTGTTTGTTCTCTGTTCTTTTAGATCACAGCATGGCGTGTCTGTGCTCTGCTTGTGCTCGCTGGAGTGTGTTTGGTCGTGTTCGAGTGGGGCCAGTAGGGACTGGGAGCCCCTTACTCCGAAGTGGCCAGCCGACCGCACAAATCAACAGCACTGCTGACTCGACCTGGCAACGTGTGGTCCTATCTTGCACAGACAGTCCTCCACAGGTCGTACTTTTGCATGACAAACATGAAAAGCACCATGGATATTATTTCCACGTGCCTCGTAGCTATACCTACCCCCGTCGATGTACTGTTGCAATCATTCAACGTCACAAATGCAGATGGGGCAGTGGAGGAGAATGATGTGAGAACTCACCTGTCACCTTATGAGTTTTGCCGATTTTGTCCAGAAACTACCGATGATACTTGGAAAAATCTAACACAAGTGATAACTTTCAATATCTCTGAAGGCGACATTTGTTATAATTTGACCTGTGACCCAATTACTATTAGTAAATGTGCTAAAATACGGCTTGAAGGAACCGAGTCACAAATGACGTGGGAACAACAAACTCTATGCAAAAATCGAAATGAAAGTACATGCAAAAATATGCAGAATAATATGATATGCAAAAATTTAGTATCTGCTGCCAGTCATTTCAGGCATGTTAAATTGCCTGTAGGGTGGTTATTCTCTTGTGGTAATGTTACATACACGTACATTCCAGCAAATATCACAGGTGGACCGTGTGCCTTTACTAGATTAGGCCTCATGATGTTCCCATTAAATCCATCATCACATGTCTGGAATACGAGAGAAGCTGTTCAACTCAGTGAACATTGTGATTCTGAAATTCATTTACTATCTAAGTCTGAATATATTAGTTTAGCTGCTTTAATAGTAGGAATTCCAGGCCTAACCATTTATAATTCTAGGGCTGTTAGTGAATTAGCATGTTTGATGGTGAAAAATATTAATCATACATCAGTTGCTTTAGCAGAATTATTATTAGATGTGCGGGGGGCAAGAAAAGCTATCCTACAGAACAGAGCCGCAATTGATTATTTACTCTTGAAACATGATCATGGATGTTCAGACTTTGAGGGAATGTGTTGCTTAATCTTTCAGATCATTCTAAGTCAATTCAGTCCCACATTGAAGCTTTACACAAGTTAGCTAAAGATGTCAAGCAGGATGTAGAAAAAGGGTGGTGGGATTGGTTGTTTGGGTGGTTGCCAGATTTTGGTAAACTTCGCTCTGTTCTAGGCGGGATAATATTAGCAATATGTATCTTGATATCATTATGTTGTTGTATCCAGTGTGTGCCTAATCTCTTGTCTATGCTTCGACCTAAAGCAGTTGATCTCAGACCGATATGTTGTGAAAGCCAATGGTCAAAAGGTGGACTGTAATGATATTAAGAATGATATATTGACCATTGGCTCCATTTGGCATAATTGACTCCATTTTCTGTGCTGACTCCATCTTGTGTAACAGACTCCATTTTCTGTGCTCGCACGTAGCTGCAAAGTGGGGAGGGGATGTTTTTGCTCTTCACTTGTTTTCGCTCCTCACCGATCAGAGTGAACTGGAACATGTGTGGGATGCGTGCTTGGTACCTTTCAGGGCAAAGATTGTTGTTGCCAGCGGAATGAGTGGAATGTGCAGCTCTGTCTCGGAGTCAAAATACAGAGGCCTGGCCAGCTTCTGTCTTGACCTTGACACAGACCAGTACGGTCAGCTCGGTTTTTCGCAACAGAAGAAAGGGGGCGAGGTTTCTAGAACCTTCACTTCACGTTGAGTAAAAGGTATTAAAGGCGGGGAGTTTTCGCGGGCAGCTAGGAGCTCATTTGTGGAGTAGACGTACTGCCACAAAGTAATCTGGATTTGAGTCCCGATCCAACTCCTTCCTGGGCTGTCGAAGGGCTCCTCCAGCTTGAGTTGGCAAGGATGTTGCATGATCGATCAGTGAGGTGTTACATAATTTCTAAGTTTCTTTGCTCTTTGCTACATGTATATATGCTACATTTTATTCTTGTTTTGTGCTTGAGTTACTTGATATTTGGGAGTCTGCATTAACCGATATATTTTGCCTTCGCTTCCTAAATATTGAATAAATAAATATGTGTGTGTCACTTTAAATGCACCTGAATTTGTTTTCTTGCCTCGCCTTAGCAGAGAGCTGGGTCTTATTTTATCGCCTCGTCTTTTGGGAGTGCTGTTTTACGTGTGTTATTTGAAGGTGCAGCAGTGCATTTGTCTCCTCTTAGGAGTGCAGGGTTTAGGTGTGTCCTATTGTGAAAAATTACAAGCATTACTGCAAGACTGTTCTCTGAGTCTGATGGGGGGTTAGAATTGTCCGAGGACTCTACTGAGGAGATCTGATCTCTGTCATTGGTCGTCGCCTGTACGTATGCTGATTTCTGACTCTACAAAACTTGTTCTGGAGAGGGGCTCTTCTTGGTGTCCACGCATCGTAATGTCTTCCGGTGTGTTTTCCCCCTTCGGGCCCCTCTCGGCCTTGGACTGTGACTGTGCATCGACTCTTGAGATGCAGCCGCAGAGTAAGTGACCTCAACCCACTCGGCTGCCTCCTCCGGGTCCCCAAAGAAATACGATTTCTGCTCATACATAGGTTTTAGGTGGGCTGGAAAAGGCAAGCGTACTTGAGATTAAGAGCTTTGAGTTTCTTTTTGACTTCTTGATATGAGGCCCTTTGGCACTGGACTGCGATTGTGAAGTCTGGATACAGCGAGATCCGGTGGTTTTTGAATAAAATTGGGGACCTCTTTCTGGCATTGCGGAGTAAAGTGTCCCGGTCTTTGTAGTTAAGTATTCAAGCGATCATAGGCCGAGGTGGCGCTCCTGCCACTGGTTTCCTCGTGGGTACTCTATGTGCTCTTTCCACACTGAAGAAGTCGGTCAGCCCTTCCGGAGCTACTGTTTCCCGTAACAAAGTGTGTAGGATTGGTTCCCTCGCAGCATTCCGGCAGGCCCACGATGCGTACATTATTTCTGCACGACTGACCCTCCGCATCCTCCACCCTGTCTTGAAGGCCGGCCACCTGACGTCGTAGCTGCTCTATTTGCTCTGTATGTGCCTTGTGTTGCGGTAGGATCTCAGTTATGCACGCCTTGTTACTTTTCACGGTGGTGGCGAGTTTGTCGTGATCGGCTTTTAGAAGAGTGAACCCTGTGGTCAGAGTACCAATCTGCTAGTCGATTGCTTTTCGGGAGTCCCGGACCTCCTGCAGGATAATGTCCAGTTAGTCTGGCGGGGACTCTATGGCTGTCGGCGGAATCCATTCCGTGGCCGAATTCTGCGCTGAATCCTCCTGCCCAGTGTTTTCTGCACTTCCTGACAGCAGGGGGTCTGGCTGTCTCCCCTTTGCGCAGCCCATCGCGAGTTGAGCAATGGGCCCAGGTGCCGTAGCGCTGGGCTGAGCAGGGGGAAATGAAAACAAGGCAATTGGAGGGGGGGGAAGCGAGGAATGAGGCAGCAGGGTTTATTTGCTGTGCGTTAACGTTGTTCCCTTGGTTGGTGATTGTTGGTACAATGCACTGGCGTCCATGCGGAGTATAGTACCGAGACGGGCGGGTTGAGTGTGCCCTGCTGATGCTGTAGTACTCCTCTGCTAAAGGGGAGAGGGGTGGCTGGGTCCTTCTCTTGCCCCACCCCTGAGTCCACTCTATGATAGGTCACCAGGGTCTCCCGCTTTTTGCTCCTTACCGAGGTAAGTGTTAGGAGATTACAACCCCTCCTGTATCAGAGCCAGCTCAGTCCCCCATTTTAGACCTCCGCCGTGCAGTGCGAGGGACAATCCGGTCCAGCTAGAGTCCCCTTGGTCTCAGGCTCAGCTCCTCTATTCACAAGCTGGTGCAGTGTCCCCAGTCACCGTTTTTCCGCGGGGGTGCCCCTCACCCCCCCCCAATGAGGGACTCCCAGCCCACCACTCCTTGGTTGGGACCCCAGGGCCCCCGTGTCAGAGCTGCCCCCAAAACACTAGGCCTCAGATTGGGAAGAAGGGATAAGGCCTCCACTTGCCCGGCTCGTCCACAGGGCAGTCCACCCGCTCTCTCAGCTGCAATTTCGGATTCTCTGCATGCGTTTTACAACAGGTCGCAAGCCCGGACGGCGGACTTCAGTATTAGACAATAGAGTCACTGACCGCCGGTCGGGGCCTCATCACAGTATGCGCAGTGAGTCATAGGGTGGTGCTCAGTATCGCTCATTCCATAAGGGCTGTCTGCATCGCACCTCGCAGGCTATTGCGCATCCCCGCCCCGGGGTTGTAGGCCTCAGACCGGCCGATCACACCCGAGAGCAGCAGGGCGCCCCCCTCCCTCAGTGCTGGCTTGCGCCCCCTCAGTGCTGGGTCTACGCTCCGAGTGTCACTATCGCTCTCATTGTCGCACCCGGTCCGAGGGTCACAGGAGCTTCCCACTGCATATGAGGGCCTTCAGCCCGCCAGTCCCAGCCCAATCCGCTTGTGCAGTTTATTGTATCTGGCTGCGCGCGTTCTCTAACTGGTCCCAGGCCCGACCGCGGTCTACACTGTATTTAATTGAGTCACTTACCACCAGTCAGGGCCCTGCCATATTGTGCGCGCCGGAGGTCTTAAGGTGGTGCTCAGTGTCTCTTGGTCCTCCGGGGCCTCCGTCACAGTCCACCACAGGCCGCTGCGCGCCCCCGCCTCAGGGCTGCGGGCCCCAAGCGGGCCGGGAGCCGCCGTTCACATCCTGAAAAAAGTCTCCATACAGCCCTCTAACAGCCTATTCAACATCCTGTTGTGGGTCAGTTCCTCCATAAGGTTCCTCCATTGCCAGGGTTCCTATAGATCAATCTGTGGCGCACTCCACACTCTGCCAGCACCCATCGGGCTCGTTCCTGCACCCATCGCCACTTAGTAGGAAGTCTATTTGTGATCAACTTTAATGCTATACATTTTTTGTCACAACCAGACCCAGCTCATCCATCTTGCCCATGACTTTAGTGTTTCTGGAGCGGGGCACCAAACCCAGTAAACACACCTGCACTGTGCACCGCAGCAGCAGCCCAGTGAGGCCACACAGTGGAGTGACCACCTCATTCCAATATTCCTGTATTCTTAGGCACTCCCACCACATATGAATGTATGTGCCAACTGTTGACTTGCATTTAGGGCATACCTCGGATTCAGAAGAATCTAGTTTGTATAGCCATTGGGGCGTGACATAATCTCTGTGTACACATTTGTAGTGGATCAATTTCAACCGAGCGTTACGCGTGACCTGTCTGCGATTGCCTATAATGTTCCCCCATTCATGGTCCTCTAGTTTCTCTCCTGTGCCCCTATCCCACTGTCTTATGAGCGTAGCGATGGAGAATGGGTCCACTTAGTGGAACAATTCAAAATGAGTACCGTTGTTGACCAGGGAGAATGAATACCAAGTCCCTCCCTAATATCTCTGACCATATTGACTGAAATAGCACATAGTGGATTCATTACCGCCAATTTCTTAACCGGTTGTCTTTCCCTTCCCGGCCCCCCTTCCCCTTTCCGCTCTCTATTACCCCACATAGATGTAACACGCACAACAAATGACCAGACCACGGTAGCAAGTTTTATTTGGCTTTTGTATTTGTTTTGTTTTTGCAAGGGATTGAAGTTGAGCACGTTGCTCATTTAAAATGTAAATCCTGATACATGTATGTAATAATTGATATGCAGTCACAGCTGTAAAAACACAGTGGCATGTTTCTATCCTAGTCATACCTGTACAGGCTGTAGGATTGAGTATGTAAAACCAAGCACCCGTGTGTTTGTCACTATACTTATCAAAGCATATAATGTACCGCAAGTATACATAACTTGAAAACGAATAAAATATGTGTTAAAAAAAATAAGCGTAGCGATGTGAGCAATCGTCCGCGGAAGCAGCAGTGTATAAAGCTGTTATATCAGTTTCACACTGCCAGCCATGTCGGCAGTTTCTGGTTCAAGACATGGGTATATGGCTCCTGTGGAAATTCTGGCCATGCCTGTTGCAGTGCTGCCACGAAACCAGCGTATGCCAAGAAGCACCTACTAGTTTCCCCCTACCTGTCGCAAAAGGCTGCATACCCAATCAGTCTGCTATCCTCATACAAATCCCCCAATGACTGGGGAAGGGCACTCCCTCTCCTGTTTCTTAAGAATAGTGGCATTTCGGGGCATAACCATGTATTCCAGGGGATCAATTGCTGTATGTGTATAGATATATATATATATATATATATATCTGTAAACAGTAGTCCAGCCTTTCTTCTGATTACATCCACCAGTCGGGGTTGGTGCAGACAGGCAGGCGCTGGACCCGCTGAAATATCCGATTATCCCACGTCGTTCGAACGTAAGAAAAGTCGCACTCAGGATTTCTTATTAGAAATCCTGAGTGCGACTTTTCTTACGTTCGAACGACGTGGGGATAATCGGATATATAGATATATATATATATATTATCTACTGGCGGTCGCCAGTAGATAGTTATAGTTAGGACCTATTTTCCATAGGAAATCCGCAACATTCTATTTGAAATAACTCTTGCGTCGGTTGACGAATCTTCGCGAAATTTTCAAACTTTATGGCCCGCTCCGGTCCGCTCCTACCCTGAAAGTTTCGGGGTGATTCGTCAAGCGGGGGCCGAGAAAAAGGGGGTCCCAAAACGTGTTTTCCCCATTCATTTTCCCATAGGAAACTTTAGCCACGGCTACAGCCCGAATTGCTGAACGGAATTACACAAAATTTGGCAAAGAGGTAGTTCTTGGTTCAGAAAGAACCCTTTTTGTTAAATGGTGTAAATCCGTTCAGTAGTTGCGGAGAAATTAAAAAATAAGAGTCAAAAAATCAATTTCCCATAGGAAACTTTATGCAAGGCTACAGCCCGAACTGCTGAACGGAATTACACCAAATTTGGCAAAGAGGTAGTTCTTGGTTCAGAAAGAACCCTTTTGTTAAATGGTGTAAATCCGTTCAGTAGTTGCTGAGAAAATCAAAAGTAAAAACACATATATATCTGGGCGGAGCCTAACCACACATGTCATCGTGAGATCTGATTGGCTGTCAGCACTTCATCCTGGAATTGCTGGCAGCCATCTTGGGACCAATATAAATGATAGTACCCCATTGAAATGCATTGTAGTGAATCGAAGATTTTGAGGGTTACCAAAAGGAGAACTATAAAGGGTGATAACAGACTTTAGTTACATTAGAATTCATTTGTTGATGGTACCATACTAATTTCAGGAATTGTGGTGTGTTCTAAGGTGATTTTACCCTGTGAAAAACCTTCTGCTGGGATATCATGAATCATGTTTGAGAGAAAACTATTTTCACATGCTTGTCCCATACAGTTTTGGAAGGTGCTCCAGAAGCTAAAATGAGAGCATATTTTCTGTAAATTCACATTATCTTTCTCAGTCATGTGAGAATGAAGTCTGACATTCTCAGTAAAACATGTACATCCAACAATGGCAGAGACTGTCAGTTGATTCCTTTGTGTTCTACTGCAGCTTCCCAGAGTGTTCTAAAGAACAACTAGAGTGCTAACAGCCTTACTTATGACAAAAGTATGGCACACCTGAAGCCATCTTGATTGGAATAAACTGGTAACACTTAAAACATTTAATTTAAAAAGGAACAAAATGATGGGGTTCATTTTGTCATAGAAATTATGGTTAGTGCTGTAGAAAGAAAAATTAGGACATGTTTCAAGTGTGATCTCAAATATCTTCCTGTTATATTTCAACAGGAGCAGCCTGTCAGTTGATGCCTTTGTGTTCTACTGCAGCTTCCCAGAGTGTTCTAAAGAACAACTAGAGCGCTAACAGTCTTACTTATGACAAAAGTATGGCACACCTGAAGCCATCTTGATTGGAATAAACTGGTAACACTTAAAACATTTAATTTAAAAAGGAACAAAATGAGGGGGTTCATTTTGCCAAAGAAATTATGGTTAGTGCTGTAGAAAGAAAAATTAGGACATGTTTTAAGTGAGATCTCAAATATCTTCCTGTTATATTTCAACAGGAGCAGCCTGTCAGTTGATGCCTTTGTGTTCTACTGCAGCTTCCCAGAGTGTTCTAAAGAACAACTAGAGTGCTAACAGCCTTACTTATGACAAAAGTATGGCACACCTGAAGCCATCTTGATTGGAATAAACTGGTAACACTTAAAACATTTAATTTAAAAAGGAACAAAATGAGGGGGTTCATTTTGCCATAGAAATTATGGTTAGTGCTGCAAAAAGAAAATGTAGGGCATGTTTTAAGTGAGATCTCAAATCCTCTTCTATTTCATTAGAAAATTCTGACATGCAGACTGAAACAATCACTTTCAATACCAGCAGTAGACTTCCAGTTAACTCCTTGGTGAGCAGTAGCTTTACTACAGTGATCTAATGAACAACTAGAGTGCTAACATTCTGAATTTATGGCAAATGTGTGACACATCTGAATGCCTTCTTGATGGAATCAAAGTAAAAAACTGAAAGCATTTCCTACTGAGGAGACTGTAGTAAATGAGGAAATTAGGAAACTTCATAACAAATAAGTCTCCCAAGATGGCCACCAGAGAAAAAAGAGCCCAAATGTAGCACAAATATCACCCAGAGGTAGCCCACGTATAGCCCAATGACAGAAGTGTGCAAAACACTTTTTATTTTTTGTTTTTTTGCAGTTTTATATAGTGCAGACTGGTCAGGTATTGGAGTGCTTTACATGAGCATTGGTTACATCACACAAGGACAAATTCATGTTGGTTGACCCCTACACTACCCAAACACCACTGCACTACCCTAAACCCTAAAACACTACCCCCAGCACGACCCCCTTCACTACCCAAACACAACTGCACTACCCTAAACTCAAAAACACTACCCCCAGCACGACCCCTACACTACCCAAACACCACTGCACTACCCTAAACCCTAAATCTACCCCCTACACTACACAAATACCACTGCACTACCCTAAACCCTAAAACACTAGAACCCAGCACGACCCCTTACAGTACACAAACACCACTGCACTACCCTAAACCCTAAAACACTACCCCCTACACTACACAAACACCATTGCACTACCCTAAACCCTAAAACACTACCCCCAGCACGACCCCCTACACTACACAAACACCACTGCACTACCCTAAACCCTAAAACACTACCCCAGCACGACCCCCTACACTACCCAAACACCACTGCACTACCCTAAACCCTAAAACACTACGCCCAGCACGACTCCCTACACTACACAAACACCACTGGACTACCCTAAACCCTAAAACACTACCCCCAGCACGACTCCCTACACTACCTAAACACCACTGCACTACACTAAACCCTAAATCTACCCCCAGCATGACCTCCCACACTACACAAACACCACTGCACTACCCTAAACCCTAAAACACTCCCCCAGCACGACCCCCTACACTACCCAAACACCACTGCACTACCCTAAACTCTAAAACACTAACCCCAGCATGACCCCCTACACTACCCAAACACCACTGCACTACCCTATACCCTAAAACACGACCCCGTACACTACACAAACACAACTGCACTACCCTAAACCCTAAAACACTACCCACAGCATGACCCCCTACACTACACAAACACTACTGCACTACCCTAAACCCTAAAACACTACCCCCTACACTACACAAACACCACTGCCCTACCCTAAACCCTAAAACACAACCCCCAGCATGACCCCCTACACTACACAAACACCACTGCACTACCCTAAACCCCCTACACTAGACCGGCCGATCACACCCGAGAGCAGCAGGGCGCCCCCTCCCTCAGTGCTGGCTTGCGCCCCCTCAGTGCTGGGTCTACGCTCCGAGTGTCACTATCGCTCTCATTGTCGCACCCGGTCCGAGGGTCACAGGAGCTTCCCACTGCATATGAGAGCCTTCAGCCCGCCAGTCCCAGCCCAATCCGCTTGTGCAGTTTATTGTATCTGGCTGCGCGCGTTCTCTAACTGGTCCCAGGCCCGACCGCGGTCTACACTGCATTTAATCGAGTCACTTACCACCAGTCAGGGCCCTGCCATATTGTGCGCGCCGGAGGTCTTAAGGTGGTGCTCAGTGTCTCTCGGTCCTCCGGGGCCTCCGTCACAGTCCACCACAGGCCGCTGCGCGCCCCAAGCGGGCCGGGAGCCGCCGTTCACATCCTGAAAAAAGTCTCCATACAGCCCTCTAACAGTCTATTCAACATCCTGTTGTGGGTCAGTTCCTCCATAAGGTTCCTCCATTGCCAGGGTTCCTATAGATCAATCTGTGGCGCACTCCACACTCTGCCAGCACCCATCGGGCTCGTTCCTGCACCCATCGCCACTTAGTAGGAAGTCTATTTGTGATCAACTTTAATGCTATACATTTTTTTGTCACAACCAGACCCAGCTCATCCATCTTGCCCATGACTTTAGTGTTTCTGGAGCGGGGCACCAAACCCAGTAAACACACCTGCACTGTGCACCGCAGCAGCAGCCCAGTGAGGCCACACAGTGGAGTGACCACCTCATTCCAATATTCCTGTATTCTTAGGCACTCCCACCACATATGAATGTATGTGCCAACTGTTGACTTGCATTTAGGGCATACCTCGGATTCAGAAGAATCTAGTTTGTATAGCCATTGGGGCGTGACATAATCTCTGTGTACACATTTGTAGTGGATCAATTTCAACCGAGCGTTACGCGTGACCTGTCTGCGATTGCCTATAATGTTCCCCCATTCATGGTCCTCTAGTTTCTCTCCTGTGCCCCTATCCCACTGTCTTATGAGCGTAGCGATGGAGAATGGGTCCACTTAGTGGAACAATTCAAAATGAGTACCGTTGTTGACCAGGGAGAATGAATACTAAGTCCCTCCCTAATATCTCTGACCATATTGACTGAAATAGCACATAGTGGATTCATTACCGCCAATTTCTTAACCGGTTGTCTTTCCCTTCCCGGCCCCCCCTTCCCCTTTCCGCTCTCTATTACCCCACATAGATGTAACACGCACAACAAATGACCAGACCACGGTAGCAAGTTTTATTTGGCTTTTGTATTTGTTTTGTTTTTGCAAGGGATTGAAGTTGAGCACGTTGCTCATTTAAAATGTAAATCCTGATACATGTATGTAATAATTGATATGCAGTCACAGCTGTAAAAACACAGTGGCATGTTTCTATCCTAGTCATACCTGTACAGGCTGTAGGATTGAGTATGTAAAACCAAGCACCCGTGTGTTTGTCACTATACTTATCAAAGCATATAATGTACCGCAAGTATACATAACTTGAAAACGAATAAAATATGTGTTAAAAAAATAAGCGTAGCGATGTGAGCAATCGTCCGCGGAAGCAGCAGTGTATAAAGCTGTTATATCAGTTTCACACTGCCAGCCATGTCGGCAGTTTCTGGTTCAAGACATGGGTATATGGCTCCTGTGGAAATTCTGCCCATGCCTGTTGCAGTGCTGCCACGAAACCAGCGTATGCCAAGAAGCACCTACTAGTTTCCCCCTACCTGTCGCAAAAGGCTGCATACCCAATCAGTCTGCTATCCTCATACAAATCCCCCAATGACTGGGGAAGGGCACTCCTCTCCTGTTTCTTAAGAATAGTGGCATTTCGGGGCATAACCATGTATTCCAGGGGATCAATTGCTGTATGTGTATAGATATATATATATATATATATATATATATATATATATATATATATATATATATATATATATATCTGTAAACAGTAGTCCAGCCTTTCTTCTGATTACATCCACCAGTCGGGGTTGGTGCAGACAGGCAGGCGCTGGACCCGCTGAAATATCCGATTATCTCCACGTCGTTCGAACGTAAGAAAAGTCGCACTCAGGATTTCTTATTAGAAATCCTGAGTGCGACTTTTCTTACGTTCGAACGACGTGGGGATAATCGGATATATAGATATATATATATATATTATCTACTGGCGGTCGCCAGTAGATAGTTATAGTTAGGACCTATTTTCCATAGGAAATCCGCAACATTCTATTTGAAATAACTCTTGCGTCGGTTGACGAATCTTCGCGAAATTTTCAAACTTTATGGCCCGCTCCGGTCCGCTCCTACCCTGAAAGTTTCGGGGTGATTCGTCAAGCGGGGGCCGAGAAAAAAGGGGGGTCCCAAAACGTGTTTTCCCCATTCATTTTCCCATAGGAAACTTTAGCCACGGCTACAGCCCGAACTGCTGAACGGAATTACACAAAATTTGGCAAAGAGGTAGTTCTTGGTTCAGAAAGAACCCTTTTTGTTAAATGGTGTAAATCCGTTCAGTAGTTGCGGAGAAATTAAAAAAATAAGAGTCAAAAAATCAATTTCCCATAGGAAACTTTATGCAAGGCTACAGCCCGAACTGCTGAACGGAATTACACCAAATTTGGCAAAGAGGTAGTTCTTGGTTCAGAAAGAACCCTTTTGTTAAATGGTGTAAATCCGTTCAGTAGTTGCTGAGAAAATCAAAAGTAAAAACACATATATATCTGGGCGGAGCCTAACCACACATGTCATCGTGAGATCTGATTGGCTGTCAGCAATTCATCCTGGAATTGCTGGCAGCCATCTTGGGACCAATATAAATGATAGTACCCCATTGAAATGCATTGTAGTGAATCGAAGATTTTGAGGGTTACCAAAAGGAGAACTATAAAGGGTGATAACAGACTTTAGTTACATTAGAATTCATTTGTTGATGGTACCATACTAATTTCAGGAATTGTGGTGTGTTCTAAGGTGATTTTACCCTGTGAAAAACCTTCTGCTGGGATATCATGAATCATGTTTGAGAGAAAACTATTTTCACATGCTTGTCCCATACAGTTTTGGAAGGTGCTCCAGAAGCTAAAATGAGAGCATATTTTCTGTAAATTCACATTATCTTTCTCAGTCATGTGAGAATGAAGTCTGACATTCTCAGTAAAACATGTACATCCAACAATGGCAGAGACTGTCAGTTGATTCCTTTGTGTTCTACTGCAGCTTCCCAGAGTGTTCTAAAGAACAACTAGAGTGCTAACAGCCTTACTTATGACAAAAGTATGGCACACCTGAAGCCATCTTGATTGGAATAAACTGGTAACACTTAAAACATTTAATTTAAAAAGGAACAAAATGATGGGGTTCATTTTGTCATAGAAATTATGGTTAGTGCTGTAGAAAGAAAAATTAGGACATGTTTCAAGTGTGATCTCAAATATCTTCCTGTTATATTTCAACAGGAGCAGCCTGTCAGTTGATGCCTTTGTGTTCTACTGCAGCTTCCCAGAGTGTTCTAAAGAACAACTAGAGCGCTAACAGTCTTACTTATGACAAAAGTATGGCACACCTGAAGCCATCTTGATTGGAATAAACTGGTAACACTTAAAACATTTAATTTAAAAAGGAACAAAATGAGGGGGTTCATTTTGCCATAGAAATTATGGTTAGTGCTGTAGAAAGAAAAATTAGGACATGTTTTAAGTGAGATCTCAAATATCTTCCTGTTATATTTCAACAGGAGCAGCCTGTCAGTTGATGCCTTTGTGTTCTACTGCAGCTTCCCAGAGTGTTCTAAAGAACAACTAGAGTGCTAACAGCCTTACTTATGACAAAAGTATGGCACACCTGAAGCCATCTTGATTGGAATAAACTGGTAACACTTAAAACATTTAATTTAAAAAGGAACAAAATGAGGGGGTTCATTTTGCCATAGAAATTATGGTTAGTGCTGCAAAAAGAAAATTTAGGGCATGTTTTAAGTGAGATCTCAAATCCTCTTCTATTTCATTAGAAAATTCTGACATGCAGACTGAAACAATCACTTTCAATACCAGCAGTAGACTTCCAGTTAACTCCTTGGTGAGCAGTAGCTTTACTACAGTGATCTAATGAACAACTAGAGTGCTAACATTCTGAATTTATGGCAAATGTGTGACACATCTGAATGCCTTCTTGATGGAATCAAAGTAAAAAACTGAAAGCATTTCCTACTGAGGAGACTGTAGTAAATGAGGAAATTAGGAAACTTCATAACAAATAAGTCTCCCAAGATGGCCACCAGAGAAAAAAGAGCCCAAATGGAGCACAAATATCACCCAGAGGTAGCCCACGTATAGCCCAATGACAGAAGTGTGCAAAACACTTTTTATTTTTTGTTTTTTTGCAGTTTTATATAGTGCAGACTGGTCAGGTATTGGAGTGCTTTACATGAGCATTGGTTACATCACACAAGGACAAATTCATGTTGGTTGACCCCTACACTACCCAAACACCACTGCACTACCCTAAACCCTAAAACACTACCCCCAGCATGACCCCCTTCATTACCCAAACACAACTGCACTACCCTAAACTCAAAAACACTACCCCCAGCACGACCCCCTACACTACCCAAACACCACTGCACTACCCTAAACCCTAAATCTACCCCCTACACTACACAAATACCACTGCACTACCCTAAACCCTAAAACACTAGAACCCAGCACGACCCCTTACAGTACACAAACACCACTGCACTACCCTAAACCCTAAAACACTACCCCCTACACTACACAAACACCATTGCACTACCCTAAACCCTAAAACACTACCCCCAGCACGACCCCCTACACTACACAAACACCACTGCACTACCCTAAACCCTAAAACACTACCCCAGCACGACCCCCTACACTACCCAAACACCACTGCACTACCCTAAACCCTAAAACACTACGCCCAGCACGACTCCCTACACTACACAAACACCACTGGACTACCCTAAACCCTAAAACACTACCCCCAGCACGACTCCCTACACTACCTAAACACCACTGCACTACACTAAACCCTAAATCTACCCCCAGCATGACCTCCCACACTACACAAACACCACTGCACTACCCTAAACCCTAAAACACTCCCCCAGCACGACCCCCTACACTACCCAAACACCACTGCACTACCCTAAACTCTAAAACACTAACCCCAGCATGACCCCCTACACTACCCAAACACCACTGCACTACCCTATACCCTAAAACACGACCCCGTACACTACACAAACACAACTGCACTACCCTAAACCCTAAAACACTACCCACAGCATGACCCCCTACACTACACAAACACTACTGCACTACCCTAAACCCTAAAACACTACCCCCTATACTACACAAACACCACTGCCCTACCCTAAACCCTAAAACACAACCCCCAGCATGACCCCCTACACTACACAAACACCACTGCACTACCCTAAACCCCCCTACACTATACAAACACCACTGCATTACTCTAAACCCTAAAACACTACCCCCAGCACGACCCCCTCACAACACAAACACCACTGCACTACCCTAAACCCTAAATCGACCCCCAGCACGACCCCCTACACTACCCAAACACCACTGCCATACCCTAAACCATAAAACACTACCCCCAGCATGAACCCCTACACTACCCAAACACCACTGCACTACCCTAAACCTTAAAACACTACCCCCAGCACTACCCCCTACACTACACAAACACCACTGCACTACCCTAAACCCTAAAACACTACCCCAGCACTACCCCTACACTACCCAAACACCACTGCACTAACATAAACCCTAAAACACTACCCCCAGCACAACCCCCTACACTACACAAACACCACTGCACTACCCTAAACCCTAAAACACTACCCCCAGCACGACTCCCTACACTACCCAAACACCACTGCACTACCCTAAACCCTAAATCTACCCCCAGCACGACCCCCTACACTACCCAAACACCACTGCACTACCCTAAACCATAAAACACTACCCCCAGCATGACCCCTATACTACACAAACACCACTGCACTACCCTAAACCCTAAAACACTACCACCAGCATGACCCCCTACACTACTCAAACACCACTGCACTACCCTAAACCCTAAAACACTAACCCAGCACGACCCCCTACACTACCCATACACCACTGCACTACCCTAAAGCCTAAAACACTACCCCCAGCACGACCCCCTACACTACTGCACTACCCTAAACCCTAAAACACTACCCCCAGCACGACCCCCTACACTACCCAAACACCACTGCACTACCCTAAACCCTAAAACACTACCCCCAGCACGACCCCCTACACCACCCAAACACCACTGCACTACCCTAAACCCTAGAAAAGAAACCCCCACCCCATGCCCAATCCCCTTACCTCTCACTCCTCGTGGTTCCTCTCTCCTCGTGGTTCCTGCTTCACGTCGTCTCTGAGGGGCGGTGCACGTCGTTGTGAGGAAACGGAACAGCCTCTGTTTCCTTACAACGACATGGATCGTCTACATGTTTTTAGAACGCATGGTCATTTACCATACATACCTTTACAACAAAATTTGTTGTAAAGGCATGCGTGGTAAATGACCATGCGTTCTAAAAAATGCGTAGTAATGACTTTCGTGATGTACAACGCATGTGTGGTAATGCATGCGTTGTAATGGTATCGCAAAGTAAAAAGTCGTTGTAACGGCTGTTTACCGATCGAAGCTGGCCTCTGTTCTTCAGTGAGACGTTTATTTGATTAATTAGGAGGAAGGAATGTGTTTTTTTTACCGAAAAGTGCATTCCCGGCTGTTGTATTGTGAAAGTGTCCGCGTGGCCTGGTTTCACTTCCGGTGAGAGAGTGGAAGAGTCTGTTTGGATCTAAAGGAGTTCTGTTGTTGGACGGGGCCGGCGCGACATGTCATCAGAAAACATAGCTAATGGAAAGCGTACTCCCTGAAGTGTGGAGCAGTGCCATGAGAGGTCAACGAGTGTGCGTCCCACCGCAGTATGACCGTACCGCGTGACCCATGTGCCACCTCCAGGGTACGGGAGGCAGAAGCGGCATCGCAGGTCCTCTTGAAGACCGTTGTAGCACTAATTCTACATTTTGGTACTAGGGCATTTTAACTTCGTTGTTCCTGCCAGATACAAAGAGAAGATCCTGTGTTATTCAGTGCCCTCGTTACCTTTTTTGTGGGTTGTGGTGCTTGTCACTTCGCTGCCCCGCCGGTGCACACGACTGGGCACCCCACCTCGTGTGCCATCTGCAGGGCCTCTGCCCTCGGATCACTGGTTTCGGTTTCTGGAGTGGCAACATAAACAGTTGCTCTCAAAGGACTAGCCTGAACACTTAGGTGAATATCCCCTGCACCAGCATTCCACGGAAATTCTTTCCTAGCTCTCCCACGTCAACGAGGACGTCATAATAGCACGGCTCCGCTTGCGACACCGTATGACGTCATCGGAGCCATAAGAGAACCTCGTCGGCGTGCTGACGTCAGTTCCACCCATTTTTTCCGTGCCACCGAGGCAAACAGGGGACCGAGACATTTTCACATGTATACATAGTATAATAAATATATATATATTCACTGAAAAAACCATAGGTTTCAGGCACGTTATAGTTAGAAATTAGCATTTAAAAAACCTTAGAAATTCACTGAAAAAACCATAGGTTTCAGGCACGTTATAGTTAGAAATTAGCATTTAAAAAACCTTAGAAATTCACTGAAAAAACCATAGGTTTCAGGGGCGTTATAGTTAGTTGGACATTTCACTCGTACAAAACCATAGAAATTCCCCCGATATAGTTAGTTCAGCTAACTATAACTCGCGCGCCCGCAATGCACTGCTGATGACGTCACATATTACATCACTCATGACATGGTCAGTGACATCACTCATGACATCACTGATGACATCTCAAATGACATCACTGATGACATCACTGATGACATCATCCAGTGAATGTGTGTTTTTTCTGAAAATTAAATATGTTTTATATATGTAAATCTCAAGGTCGATGCAAGAATAAATGGGTATATAAGTGTCTAAATGGATGATTTTGTTTTGTAAAATTGATTGTATAACTGACTAAGTGTATCTTAGTGAATACATGGGTTAGTGAGTAATGTTTAAATATGAAAATATCTGTATCAGTCTCTCACTTTGTGTATAAGTGGCTGCATGGGTTGGTGAGTAGCTACATGAGTGTCTATATGGGTTATTAGTTGGTTTTTGAGTATCAGTATGAGTGTCTGAGTGTCTGTATGGTTCGGTGGGGGGTATTACTTAGTGCATAGATGCATGAATGAGTGACTCACTGTTTGTATGTGTTGAAGACAGCATGTGTGCAGGACTGTGTAGGTGGATGAGTATGTGTATGGGTGTGTTAGTGAGTGAATGACTGTCTCAATAGTGTCTTTATGAGTAACTACATATGTTTTAAACTAGTATATGTGAGTATTGGTGTATAAAAGTGAGTATATGTGAGAGTGAGAGATTGGAAGAGTTCCTGTACAAATAAGTAGGTGTTTCTATAAGTGATTGTTTAAGAGAGTAAGTATGTGTAAGTTTCTGTAGAAGTAAGTGTGGTAGTGTGTGTATAACTGTATATGCAAGTAAATGGATGTTTGATACTTTGTTTGCATGTGTGACTATGTGTGTGAGTAACTCTATGGATGAGTGGCGGTGTGTAACAGGATGTATAGGTGTATGAGTACATATGATGAGTGAGTACATGTATGAGTGACTGTATAGGGACTGTTGGTGAATGAGTGGATGTGTGTGTAGATCTTGGAATTACTGAATAGGTGTGTTGTAACTGGTATTGGTATGTCCATTGTTTTGAAAATGTTAGTTTGTATTTTTGAGTGTGTGTATCAAAGGTTATATTAGGGTGAGAGGAGGTCTGCCACTCTATCACAAGGATGATGTCATCAGTGATGTCATCAGTGATGTCATTTGAGATGTCATCAGCGCCTTGAGACCCTCCGGGTGAGTAGCGCGCTATACAAATGATTGATTGATTGATTGATTGATTGATGTCACTGACCATGTCATGAGTGATGTAATATGTGACGTCATCAGCAGTGCATTGCGGGCGCTCGAGTTATAGTTAGCTGAACTAACTATATCGGGGGAATTTCTATGGTTTTGTACGAGTAAAATGTCCAACTAACTATAACGCCCCTGAAACCTATGGTTTTTTCAGTGAATATATATATATATATATATGTATATATATATATATATCACAAAATACTCCTTCTCAAAAGCGCCATTTCCATACGCGCAAAGAACGAGCACGAACCACTGAAATTAGTGTCACTGCAATGTTTATTCTTGCTCCCAAACAAATGCAGCAGCCATAACGCGTTTCGTCCCTCCCAGGGGACTTGATCACATGACGCGCTTTAATTTACCACAGTTTCTTTAAATGCAATTGACTTTTTTTCTTTTTTTTACTTTTTTTTACATTTTCACCATCACGTGATTGTAACTTAAAGTGACCTGTGCCTATCTACAACAGTTGAACCCATGGAAATAAAAGAGGTAATGGTTATCCTCAAAGCAAAAAACATTTAACATTTAACATTCAACCTGCACATTTATAAAATACACTTGATGCAGTAATTTTATGTTTTTTGTTCAGGCCTCAATGTTGACAATACATGTTATTTAATGGAACCATGAATAAATAAATAAATAAATAAATTCATAAATTTATAAATAGCAAGTTCAATAAAATATATAAATATATAAAATAAATATATATATACAATTGTACTACAATAAACAAATACATAAATGATTCCTTTTAACTTGCTGGTTTGGTTCAATCTTGGTATGAATACCTCCAACCTTTTAAAATACATGGACTAGATATACCAACATATATATGCCCTTAGCCTAGGGAAGCCCCATCATAAGCCTAATATATTACGAGTCCATCTGCTGTTACTATGTGTGAATATACAAGAAAAAAAGAGAGTGACATATGCTATTCTAAAAAGATTTTTATTTTTTTATTTTTTGTGTGTGTAAAACTGTATAAAAATGGGTGAGTTAAAATTGGGGATAAGTGGGCGGTTTTGCTTAGTTTTATTGGAAATCCTCATAACCATTCTTAAAGTATTCAGTGTTTTGGTCAGACCTGGGATTGCTTAGGATTTTTAATGTTTGGTTAATTTAATTGTACAGACTAGCATGCAATTCCTCTGAGGTATTCAACCCCTTGGGGTGTTTAGTGTCAAGATTTAAAATGTACTGCATTTCTAGTTTGCGAAGGGCCTTTTCTCGATCACCTCCCCTTTTATTAATAGGAATCGAATCTATAAAATAATATCTAAGATCCTTGGGGTTGCCATCATGGTTTTCGTAGAAATGACGGGCCACGGGATATGATTGGTCATTATTTTTAATGGCTCTTATGTGCTGGAGCACCCTTTTGTGCCCCTGTAAGATGGTACTACCTATGTATTTTAATTTACATGGGCACTCCAGCACATAGACCACATGGTCCGTTTTACAATTTAACACTTTGTCTATATTTCTGTCTTTCCCACCAAATGGAGTTGTGTAACTTGTCGCAGATACTCCATGTTGGCAGGCTTTACAAATTTTGCACTTAAAAAATCCCAGTCTTTGACTCAACCATGTACCTTTTACTGGTGGGCCACATGGGTCATTTTTGACTAAGACATCTTTCATTGATGTGCCCCTGCTGTATGTTATTATAGGTCTTTTGGGGACTGAGTCACCAATTACCGGATCTTGGCGAATGAGGTGCCAGTTTTTCTTAATTATATTTCTAACTGCCCCTTCTTGTTGATTAAATTTTAGAATAAATCTAAATTTGTCTGGTGTATCAGCTACGTCACTCCTGATGGGTTTCTGTTTGAGAAGAGTCGCCCTGGATTCTTGATTACTCTTTTTAAGAGCAGTGATTAAACATTTTCTACTATAACCCCTCTCTTTGAATCTGGTTAAGCATTCGGTTTGTGCCTTTTGTAAATCATTCTCATTGCTGCAAATACGTTTTAAACGTAGCAGCTCACCGTAAGGTATGCTTTGTACCAGATGCCCCGGATGTGAGCTGCTGGCATGTAATATGGCATTGCCAGCTGTTGGCTTCCTATGGAGTCTTGTTTCAAGTTTATCCTGATTTATATACACTTCAACATCCCCTAAAATTTATATTGGTTTTACTGATGCAAGCAGTGAAATGTAAATTAAGATCGTTCTTGTTAATTTGTGAAATGAACATTTCTGCATCTGTTTGGGTGCCCTGCCAGACCAAAAACAAATCATCTATATATCTCCACCATACCTTTATATTATTGTTCATGGCATTAATATGTTGCTTCATGAGAACCAGCTCCTCCCACCAGCCCATGTGGAGACATGCGTAGCTGGGGGAGAAGCAGGCTCCCATGGCGACCCCCGTTGCTTGCTGGAAAAAGGCATTTTGGAACATAAAGATGTTATTGGTTAAACAACTTTCCACCATGTTGATCAACATATTAGTATGTTCTACATGTTCAGGCCCCCTTCTTGATAGATAATATTGCAAGGCTCTGAGGCCATCTTTGTGCCTGATTGAAGTATACAATGAAGTTACATCTAGTGTAATCAATAAATAGTCCTCTCTCCATGTAAATTCCATCATTTTGACTAAAAAGTCCCCTGTATCTTTTATGTAGGATGTCAATTTCTGAACATATTCCTGTAGGAAGAAGTCTATATAAATAGAAGTTTTTTCAAAGATGCTGTTCCTGGCTGAGATGATCGGCCTGCCAGGCGGATTTACCTCATCCTTGTGAATCTTAGGGATGAAATACAATATAGGTGTGACCGGGTTTTCATTCCACAAGTATTTGTACTCATCCGTTGATATTAAACCTGTGTTCTTCCAGGCCACTAATTTCATTTTGTAAGTTCCATGTACTGCGTTTAGAATTTGTCTATTGCTGCGAAAATAACAAGCGTTATCATTAAGTTGACTCATAGCCTCTTTGATGTAATCATCTCTTTTCCATAGGACTACATTTCCGCCTTTGTCGGCGTTTCTAATGACTATTTCATTGTTGTTTTTCAATGTAGTCATAAGTTGATGGTACTGTAGTTCCCTTGTGTTTTTTTTAAAATTACTTTCTTTGTGAATTTTGTAGTTCAGATTTTTTAGACCACTCACGACCTGTTCCTGGAATACATCAATAGTGTCCTTTAACATCATAGGATAGAATGTGGACGGTGGTTTGAATGGTGTATGACTTGGTTTATATATATTGGTGGGTGATCTCATTGTTTTCATGCTTTGACTTGAACTCCCATCTTCATTGATTAGTTCGTATAACACCTTGACCAACTGATTGTCTGAGTCATCATGATGAATTGCAGCTGCTGTCTCTTCCTGTGCCTGTGTGCTGCTTACATCATTAGTTTGGTATGTGACAATGGACTTCGATAATTTAGATTGTGCATGATATTTTTGTAATTTTAATTTTCTGACGCTTTTATAGATGTCAACCCGAGTTGTTGCATAGTTAAAGGAGCTTTCAGGGCAATAGGAGAGCCCCAGGACTAAAAGTTGTTCCTCCGCTTTGTTTAAGACAAAGTCAGTTAGATTAATGACTGTTTTACTGTTTTCCGCCTTTAAGTTGTTTGGTATTATTTTTTCCAAAATTTCTTCTGTTGGCGTCTTGGTTGTCTTTTGCTTGTTCCTTCTTCTGCTCGCCTTCCGTCTCTCCCTACGTTTTCTACTTCTACTGATGCTTGATTTGTTGGTTGTTTTCTCGGCCGGAGGGACTGGAGGCGCTCCCGGCATAAAAAATCAACTTCCTCTGTTAAAGAAAGTTTTCTAACGGACTGCTGTCTAGATTTCCTGCGAGTTTCTGTTTCTGACTCGCTTTCCACTGCCGAGCTTGCTTCAGATGCTGAAGTTAGATCAGATTGTAAATTAGTCGTGATTGCTCCTTGTGTGTCTCTTTGCATTGCCCCTGCTTTGTCTGCTTTCAGGATGTCAAATTTCCGCGCAAAAGTGAACACTCGTCCACATTCATAGTCACATCGATCACGGTGAAATTTAAAGGCCTTCCTTTCTCTTATTATGTCTTCCTCCTTTTTTAATCGTTTTTTCATTTCATTTTTTATTCTTTCTAATTCTTCAGGTTGGCCCATTTCTTCAAGTTCTTTATTGATTTTTTCGATTTTCTCTGCTAGTTTGGCGCAATCCTTTTCTGCATATTTGACTAATATGAATAAAAGTCTACGTGACGAATCCAGATTGGTTTCCGCCCATTCCTTCATCATTTCACGATCGGGCGTCTCGTAACTTGGGGCAAGTAAAATCCTGAGCCCCCGAGGTACCCTTCCCACATCAATGTAGCGCTGCAGGGATTTAGCTTCCCACCATTTCTTTTGTTCCATGCGCATAGCTTTTTCTAGTTGTTTACTTTTGTCCTTTATCCCTGTATTTCTTATGCTTGTTGGTGGGTTGTGGGTAATTGAGTCCGTATTCAATGCTTTCTCATCGCTAAACATCGCAGCCGCCGCTTCTTCCCTCTCTCTAAGCGCGTCAGCTGCCATTATCAGTTTGGGAGTTTAAATTACAATTTTGCAATTTGTTCGGCAAAGGGATTCAAGGTTGAACGTTAATGCCCACTTGTATCTTGTTGCCGCTTTTGTACTCTGATCCCAACTCGGAGTCCAATGCTAGAGCTCACCCGCTTACCCCACACTACCGGTTCAGCGCTTAACGAGTCCTCCGACACGCACTCGCTTACCTGGGTAGTAGTGAGTTTTCCGGTTTCCGCTCCTGTTCTTTTTTCTCTCCGTTGGGGGGCTGGTGCACCGATAATCCTTCCGGATTCACTACCTAAGCTCGTCTCCGGGCTATGGCTCCTTTGTGGCAGATGAGCCCTGTTTTTCAGAGGGGTCCGTGGTTGAAGCAGGAGGAGTCAAAACCGGCTTCTGAATATCACAAAATACTCCTTCTCAAAAGCGCCATTTCCATACGCGCAAAGAACGAGCACGAACCACTGAAATTAGTGTCACTGCAATGTTTATTCTTGCTCCCAAACAAATGCAGCAGCCATAACGCGTTTCGTCCCTCCCAGGGGACTTGATCACATGACGCGCTTTAATTTACCACAGTTTCTTTAAATGCAATTGACTTTTTTTTCTTTTTTTTACTTTTTTTTACATTTTCACCATCACGTGATTGTAACTTAAAGTGACCTGTGCCTATCTACAACAGTTGAACCCATGGAAATAAAAGAGGTAATGGTTATCCTCAAAGCAAAAAACAAAAAACATTTAACATTCAACCTGCTCATTTATAAAATACACTTGATGCAGTCATTTTATGTTTTTTGTTTTTTGTTCAGGCCTCAATGTTGACAATACATGTTATTTAATGGAACCATGAATAAATAAATAAATAAATAAATAAATTCATAAATTTATAAATAGCAAGTTCAATAAAATATATAAATATATAAAATAAATATATATATACAATTGTACTACAATAAACAAATACATAAATGATTCCTTTTAACTTGCTGGTTTGGTTCAATCTTGGTATGAACACCTCCAACCTTTTAAAATACATGGACTAGATATACCAACATATATATGCCCTTAGCCTAGGGAAGCCCCATCATAAGCCTAATATATTACGATTCCATCTGCTGTTACTATGTGTGAATATACAAGAAAAAAGAGAGTGACAAATGCTATTCTAAAAAAGATTTTTATTTTTTTATTTTTTTGTGTGTAAAACTGTATAAAAATGGGTGAGTTAAAATTGGGGATAAGTGGGCGGTTTTGCTTAGTTTTATTGAAAATCCTCATAACCATTCTTAAAGTATTCAGTGTTTTGGTCAGACCTGGGATTGCTTAGGATTTTTAATGTTTGGTTAATTTAATTGTACAGACTAGCGTGCAATTCCTCTGAGGTATTCAACCCCTTGGGGTGTTTAGTGTCAAGATTTAAAATGTACTGCATTTCTAGTTTGCGAAGGGCCTTTTCTCGATCACCTCCCCTTTTATTAATAGGAATCGAATCTATAAAATAATACCTAAGATCCTTGGGGTTGCCATCATGGTTTTCGTAGAAATGACGGGCCACGGGATATGATTGGTCATTATTTTTAATGGCTCTTATGTGCTGGAGCACCCTTTTGTGCCCCTGTAAGATGGTACTACCTATGTATTTTAATTTACATGGGCTATAGTTAGTTGGACATTTCACTCGTACAAAACCAGAGAAATTCCCCCGTTATAGTTAGTTCAGCTAACTATAACTCGCGCCCCCGCAATGCACTGCTGATGACGTCACATATGACATCACTCATGACATGGTCAGTGACATCACTGATGACATCACTGATGATATCACTGATGACATCACTGATGACATCATCTAGTGACTGTGTGTTTCTGGAAAGTTTAAATATGTTTAATATATATAGGGAAAGGCGTATTGAAGAATGAGTGGGTGTATAAGTGTCTGAATGGATGATTTAGTAGGTGTGTGACTGACTCTATAAGTGAGTGATTAAATGTATCTTACTGAATGCACGGGTTAGTGACTAAACTGTGTGAATGTCTGTATCCATCTGTCTGTTGGTGTGTAAGCGGCTGCATGGGTTTGTGATTAGCTACATGATTGTCTATATGGGTTATTGATTGGTTGTCTGAGTATCTGTATGGATGCCTGAGTGTTTGTATGGGTGGGGTGTGTGTGACTCTGTGCATAGATGTGTGAGTGGGTGATTCACTGGGTGCATGGTTTCAAGAGTGCATCTGTGATGGACTGTATGGGTGTGTGAGTGTGTGTATGGGTGTGTTAGTGAGTGAATGTATATCTCAGTGGTACATGTGTGAGTAACTACATATGTGAAAGGCAGTATATATGTGTGTTGGAATATATAAATAGCTATAAGTGAGAGTGTGTGATTATGAGAATGACTGTATGGATGAGTGTGTGCTTGTATCAGTGATTGTATAAGAGCGTAAGAATGTCCTAGTATTTGTATGAGTAAGTGAGCTGGTGTGTGTATAACTGTATAGGTGAGTAAATGGGAGTGTGATTAATTATTTGCATGACTGACTAGGTGTGTGAGTACCTCTATGGATGAGTGGTGGTGTGTGAGTGTCTATATAGGCGTATGAGTGCATATGATAGTCCTGTACTGAGTGATTGTAAGTATGAGTGACTGTACGGGTGAGTGAGTGGATATGTGTTTAGACCTAAGAATCAGTGAGTGGGTATGTAGTTATTGCTGCTGGAGTGTCTATGGTTTTGAGAATGGCAGTCTGTTATTTAGAGTTGGTGTATCAAAGGTTACATTAGGGTGTGACAAGATGCATCAAATTATCACATGGATGATGTCATCAGTGATGTCATTTGAGATGTCATCAGTGATGTCATCAGTGATGTCACTGACCATGTCATGAGTGATGTCATATGTGACGTCATCAGCAGTGCATTGCAGGGGCGCGAGTTATAGTTAGCTGAACTAACTATAACGGGGGAATTTCTCTGGTTTTGTACGAGTGAAATGTCCAACTAACTATAACTTTCCCTAAAACCTATGGTTTTTTCAGTGAATTTCTAAGGTTTTTTAAATGCTAATTTCTAACTATAACGTGCCTGAAACCTATGGTTTTTTCAATGAATATATATATATATGCAAAAAAAGAAGCAGAGAACTCCGGGTAGTTCTCAAGTTTAGGTGGAGAGCAGCTCCAGTATAGAGCACTCTCAACAACAGCGACACTCTAAATTTGCTCACCTCAAATGTCTGCTTTTCTATCAAATCTTTAAGCGTAGGATTAGCACAGTGCCATCCACGCAGAGATAGAAAGGGACAAAGTTTTTTGCCATTTCTACAGCAAAGTCTTAAAGCATAGGATTAGCACAGTGCTATCCATGCCAAGCTGTAAAATGGCCAAAGCCTTTTACCACTTCAGGCACAATATTACAGCTTTGGATTGGTAAAATACCTTTCTATCTCGGCGTGGATGGCACTGTGCTAATCCTACGCTTAAAGACTTTGATAGAAAAGCAGACATTTGAGGTGAGCAAATTTAGAGTGTCGCTGGTGTTGAGAGTGCTCTATACTAGAGCTGCTTTCCACCTAAACTTTAGAACTACCCAGAGTTCTCTGCTTCTTTTTTTGCATAATTTATGCGTCACTCTATGCCTGAAAGGGCTTTGTTTTGATATATATATATATATATATATATATATATATATATATATATATATATATATCTACTGGCGGTCGCCAGTAGATAGTTATAGTTACAACCTATTATCCATAGGAAATCCGCGACATTCTATTTGAAATAACTCTCTTGCCGGTTGACGTATCTTCGCGAAATTTTCAAACTTCGTGGGGCGCTCCGGTCCGCTCCTACCCTGAAAGTCTCGGGGTGATACGTCAAGCGGGGGCCGAGAAAAAGGGGGTCCCAAAACGCGTTTTCCCCATGCATTTTCCCATAGGAAACTTTAGACACGGCTACAGCCTGAACTGCTGAACGGAATTACACAAAATTTGGCAAAGAGGTAGTTCTTGGTTCAGAAAGAACCCTTTTTGTTAAATGGTGTAAATCCGTTCAGTAGTTGCTGAGAAAATCAAAAAGTAAAAGTACATATATATCTATGGGCACGGAGGATTCGCGCACCCTCCCGATCACGAGCTGCATGTTAATTGGCTGTCAGCTGGCTGTCAACATTCCGATTCAGGAAATGTTGGCAGCCATTTTGTCCCTCGGTAGAACCGAGGGACAGAAACAAGTGCGCAAAGCGCACAAAGGGGGAGGGTAGAAACACCCTGACCCCCTAGGTTTGCTCAGGGGGTCCCACAAGGACCCCCTGGGCAAAAAAAAAAATTTTTTTTTTAAAAATCGGCAGGATGCGCTCAGGGAGCGCGAACCCTGCCGGAAAAAATCGAAGCGCGGTCTCCCGCGCTTCGATAGTTAATTGGCCCCGGGTGGCCCAAGTCCCGGGGGCATGCTGGGGGGTTAATTTTATGTGTGGGGGCCTCTAAGGGCCCCCAAGCCCCGGGGACCACCACCCCCGGGGCTTTATGTACAATGGTGCGGGAGGGCTCTGAGCCCTCCCGCAGCCCCGGGGACCACCACCTCCCCGGGGCTTCTTTTTTTTTATTAAAAACCTGTGTGGGGGGCTCCAGCCCCCACACGCCCGGGGACCACCACCTCCCCGGGGCACTAAGAAAAATTACAATGGGGGTCCGTTTTGGACCCCCAGAGCCCCGGGGACCACCACCTCCCCGGGGCTGTGCACTGAATGGGAGGGGGCCGCGCAGCCCCCTCCTGGAGCCCTTGATGGCCCTGGGGACCACCACCCCCAGGGCCGGCTCCTGCAGTGTCCCGGGGTGCCTACCCCGGGACACTGCTGTTTGCAATGACAGGACGGGAGCCTCGCGGCTCCCGTCCTGTCATTGCAAACTTGCTTTGGATATTGGAAGAGAGAGCAGGAAACCTGCTCTCTCTTCCAATATCCAAAGCCGATTGCTTTCCACATGGGGAGCTGCATCTTAGCAGCTCCCCATGTGTAAAGCAATGCCGGCTCCCGTAGGACACGGGGAGCCGGCGGGACTGTGGGGGATTGGGGACCCCCCACAGTCCCCAACGAGAGGGCCAGCCCCGGGGGATGGGGTCCCCGGGGCAAGTGCCACGCGGCCCCCCTCCCCAAAAAAAAAAAAAAACGATCGGGCCCGCAGGCCCCGCCCCTTCCTTCACCACTCTGCAAACGCGCCCCCTGGCGCGTTTGCAGAGGGGGACGATTCCCCTTGAATACTGGGGGTCCCTGGGAGCCAACTAGCCCACCAGGAACCTCCAGTATGCGCCAGGGGCTGCCTTGCAGAGAGGTGTACAGAGGCCACGCCCCTTTTACACCTCTCTGCAACGCAGCTCTATGGCGCTTTTGGAGGTATATGGTGGGCTAGTTGGACTCCGGGGACCCTCAGGATTCAAGGGGACTTAATCCCCAACTTAAAACGCGCCACGGGGCGCGTTTGCACAGTGGTGAAGGGAGGGGCGGGGCTTGAGGTGACATGTGTGCAAACAGGCCCCGTGGCGCGTTTTAAGATGGGGAATTAAATCCCCTTCAATCCTGAGGGTCCCTGGGGGCCAACTAGCCCAACAGGTACATCCAGAAAGCGCCACAGAGCTGCGTTGCAGAGAGGTGTAAAAGGGGTGTGGCCTCTCTACACGTCTCTGCAACGCAGCCCCTGGCGCATATTGGAGGTTCCTGGTGGTCTAGTTGGCCCCTAGGGACCCTCAGGATTCAAGGGAACTTAATCCCCCAACTTAAAACGCGCCACGGGGCGCGTTTGCAAAGATGTCACCTCAGGCCCCGCCCCCTCCCTTCACCATTGTGCAAATATTCCTCTAAAATCAGCCGAAATAGGAATTCCGATTTACTCACCTGTTATAAGGAGAGACCTCAGTGCTGTATCTTTCAGCCCAGTACTGGTCCTGAAAAGTAATTTTAACCGTACTTACCGGTAACTTGAATTTCCTTCATAGGCTAACATTGACTGGTTTCACTTGGAAATTCTTCTAAGTGTGGAGTTTTGGAACTTTAAAATATTCCTCTAAAATCAGCCGAATTCCGATTTACTCACCTGTTATCAGGAGAGACCTCAGTGCTGCATCTTTCAGCCCAGTACTGATCCTCAAAAGTAATTTTAACCGTACTTACCGGTAATTTGAATTTCCTTCATAGGCTAACATTGACTGGTTTCACTTGGAAATTCTTCTAAGTGTGGAGTTTTGGAACTTTAAAATATTCCTCTAAAATCAGCCGAAATACGAATTCCGATTTACTCACCTGTTATCAGGAGAGACCTCAGTGCTGCATCTTTCAGCCCAGTACTGATCCTGAAAAGTAATTTTAACTGTACTTACCGGTAACTTGAATTTCCTTCATAGGCTAACATTGACTGGTTTCACTTGGAAATTCTTCTAAGTGTGGAGTTTTGGAACTTTAAAATATTCCTCTAAAATCAGCCGAAATACGAATTCCGATTTACTCACCTGTTATCAGGAGAGACCTCAGTGCTGCATCTTTCAGCCCAGTACTGATCCTGAAAAGTAATTTTAACCGTACTTACCGGTAACTTGAATTTCCTTCATAGGCTAACATTGACTGGTTTCACTTGGAAATTCTTCTAAGTGTGGAGTTTTGGAACTTTAAAATATTCCTCTAAAATCAGCCGAAATACGAATTCCGATTTACTCACCTGTTATCAGGAGAGACCTCAGTGCTGCATCTTTCAGCCCAGTACTGATCCTGAAAAGTAATTTTAACCGTACTTACCGGTAACTTGAATTTCCTTCATAGGCTAACATTGACTGGTTTCACTTGGAAATTCTTCTAAGTGTTGATTTTTGAAACATACAAATATTCCTCTAAAATCAGCCGAAATCCGAATTCTGATTTACTCACCTGTTATCAGGAGAGACCTCAGTGCTGCATCTTTCAGCCCAGTACTGGTCCTGAAAAGTAATTTTAACCGTACTTACCAGTAACTTGAATTTCCTTCCATAGGCTAACATTGACTGGTTTCACTTGGAAATTCTTCTAAGTGTGGAGTTTTGGAACTTTAAAATATTCCTCTAAAATCAGCCGAAATACGAATTCCGATTTACTCACCTGTTATCAGGAGAGACCTCAGTGCTGCATCTTTCAGCCCAGTACTGATCCTGAAAAGTAATTTTAACCGTACTTACCGGTAACTTGAATTTCCTTCATAGGCTAACATTGACTGGTTTCACTTGGAAATTCTTCTAAGTGTTGATTTTTGAAACATACAAATATTCCTCTAAAATCAGCCGAAATCCGAATTCTGATTTACTCACCTGTTATCAGGAGAGACCTCAGTGCTGCATCTTTCAGCCCAGTACTGGTCCTGAAAAGTAATTTTAACCGTACTTACCAGTAACTTGAATTTCCTTCCATAGGCTAACATTGACTGGTTTCACTTGGAAATTCTTCTAAGTGTGGAGTTTTGGAACTTTAAAATATTCCTCTAAAATCAGCCGAAATACGAATTCCGATTTACTCACCTGTTATCAGGAGAGACCTCAGTGCTGCATGTTTCAGCCCAGTACTGATCCTCAAAAGTAATTTTAACCGTACTTACCGGTAACTTGAATTTCCTTCATAGGCTAACATTGACTGGTTTTCAGCAAAAAAGTTTCAAAGTGTTGATTTTCACAAACTACAAATATTCCTTAAAAATCGCCTGTATGACTTAAACGCATTCTTTCAACTGTTTACAGGAGATGCACCAGTGCTGGATCCAGGATCCAACACTGAGTAAGAAAAAGTAACGATAACAGTTTTTACCTGCTAAGTGAATTTCCTTCCATAGGATAACATTGGTGATTCTATGAGAAAAAGTTTCAAAGTGTCAACTTTTAAAATACAATAATATTCCTTAAAAATCACGACTGTAACCAAAACGCTTTTACTCAACTGTTTACAGGAGATGTACCAGGACTGAATCTAGGATCCAGTCCTGTGGTTACAAAAGTAATCCATAAAGTAACTAATTGCATTTAACTAGAAATTCACATTGAGCTGAATGTTGCATTGTGTTTGAAAATGTGTTGCCCATTGCAACAACTGTAACTACTGTACTTAAAAGTCTATTGCCTATCTGCAAAGTATTTAAACTAAAGTAATTCATTCTGAGAAAGTATTTTTTGTAATGTAATGTATAATGTAATTACAATGTAATTTGACAAATAAAATATGTAAAAAAAAATTGTTTCTAAAAATGTAGTAAATCAGTATGAAAAAAATTAATATAACAATTAATACATTTAAAAATTGTCATTTACAAAACCTTTGAAATTCACTGAAAAAACCGTAGGTTTCAGGCACGTTATAGTTAGAAATTAGCATTTAAAAAACCTTTGAAATTCACTGAAAAAACCATAGGTTTCAGACACGTTATAGTTACAAATTAGTATTTAAAAAACCTTTGAAATTCACTGAAAAAACCATAGGTTTCAGACACGTTATAGTTACAAATTAGCATTTAAAAAACCTTTGAAATTCACTGAAAAACCATAGGTTTTAGGGACAGTTATAGTTACTTGGACATTGCACTCGTACAAAACCCGTGAAATTCCCCCGTTATAGTTAGTTCAGCTAACTATAACTCGCGCCTCCGCAATGCACTGCTGATGACGTCACATATTACATCACTCATGACATGGTCAGTGACATCACTGATGACATCACTGATGACATCTCAAATGACATCACTGATGACATCATCCACGTGATAATCTGATGCACCTCCTCACACCCTAATATAATCTTTGATACACCCACTCTAAATTACAGACTGCCATTCGCAAAACCATAGACACTCCAACACCAATAACTACATACCCACTCACTGATTCTTAGGTCTACACACACACATCCACTCACTCACCCGTACAGTCACTCATACTTACGGTCACTCAGTACAGGACTATCATATGCACTCTTACTCCTATATAGACACTCAAACAACGCCACTCATCCATAGAGATACTCACACACCTAGTCAGTCATGCACATAATTAAACACACTGCCATTTACTCACCTATACAGTTATACACACACCAGCTCACTTACTCATACAAATAGTAGCACATTGTTACGCTCTTATACAATCACTGATACAAGCACACAATCATCCATACAGCCACTATCACAATCACTCACTCTTGCTTATAGCTATTTATATACTCCAACACACATATATACTGCCTTTCACATATGTAGTTACTCACACATGTACCACTGGGACATACATTCACTCACTAACACACTCTTACACACACTTACCCACCCATACAGTCTATCACAGATGCACTCTTGAAACCATCCACCCAGTGAATCACCCACTCACACATCTATGCACAGAGTTGCACACACCCCTCCCACACAAACACTCAGGCACCCATACAGATACTCAGACAAGCATTCAATAACTCATATAGAAAATCATTTAGCTATTTACAAACACATGCAGCCACTTACACAGCAACAGACAGACGGATACAGACATACACCCAGTTTAGTCACTAACCCATGCATTCAGTAAGATACGTTAAATCACTCACTTATAGAGTCAGTCACGCACCTACTAAATCATCCATACAGACACTTAGACACCCACTCATTCTTCAATACGTCTTTTCCTATATATTTTAAAAATATTTGAACTTTACAGAAACACACAGTCACTGGATGATGTCATCAGTGATGTCATTTGAGATGTCATCAGTGATGTCATCAGTGATGTCACTGACCATGTCATGAGTGATGTAATATGTGACGTCATCAGCAGTGCATTGCGAGGCGCGAGTTATAGTTAGCTGAACTAACTATAACGGGGGAATTTCACGGGTTTTGTACGAGTGCAATGTCCAAGTAACTATAACTGTCCCTAAAACCTATGGTTTTTTCAGTGAATTTCAAAGGTTTTTTAAATGCTAATTTGTAACTATAACGTGTCTGAAACCTATGGTTTTTTCAGTGAATATATATATAGATGCCTCCCTCCCCACTGGACACCCATTCCCAAACCTCCATGATCGGCAGGTTCTGCAGTGGCAGGGTACCCCTCTTCTTCCGGGCCACTAAGGGGAGTGTCAGCTGATCTGTGGGATGCAGGAGGCGTCTCAGGAGTTGCACCACTGGATCTGCTCTCTCCTCCTCAAACCAAGAAACAACATGCTGCAGTGGGGGGCCCATTAATATGCTCTAAAGTTTGGTGCCTGTAGTACCACTCCATCCCATGGGAGCTTCAATTCATCTAAGTTGATTCTAGCCCTGCCAGTGCCCAAATAGAACTGTCTGAGCAAGCTATCCAGCCTACAGAAGCATGCCTCTGGTATGCTCATCTGCATATGCTGTAGGATATAAAGCACTCTAGGTAGCATGATCATTTTACTGATCACTATGCACCCCATTAGGGACATCAGGAACCTCAACCATCTGTGGACTCTATGCTCTAGGCCAGGCAGTAGCTGTAGGAAATTAGGATCTGCTTTCATGGTTACCCCCACTTTTTTGCTGGTGTCAGTAAGTTTTTGTGACTAGTCTGGCTGGGATCCTGCTAATCAGGACCAAAGTCCCTGTGCTTCATCCCTAAATTTGCTATGGTAAGTACTTTGGTACCTCCAAAATTGGCTACTGGTGTACCCTTGTAAGTCCTTAGTATATGGTACTAAGGCAAAGGTACACCAGGGGTGTCCCATGGCCTGCAGCATGTATTATGCCACCCGTGAGAGACCACTCAAAATGTGACCACAGGCCTACCATTGCAGCCTGTGTAAGATAAGCTTCCTTATATCTGAGGTCACTACACTTAAAACCTATGTCACCCCTAAGGCAGGCCTTGCAATCCTGAAGGCAGGGTGCTTGATTATAAGTGTGAGGGTGCCCCTGCATGAGCAGGACACCGCTACAAACCCCGGAGTCGATTCTTCAGGCTTTGTAATACATATAGTGGACATCAGTCATTACGAGATGTTTAACTATATAGTGGCTGCACCGAACCTGATCATGTTTGGTATCAAACATGTTAGAATTATACCCCAACCAAGATTCCAGTGTTGGAAGTATGATCCCATGTACTGGGGGGGTCCCTTGGGGTACCCCCCTGTACTCCCAGGTACAGTCTTTCAGGGTCTGACAGCAAGCTAGTACTGCTGCCGACCACAGACAGGATTCTGCCCTCCTGCTGCTGAGCCAAGCTCGAGCAGGGGAAGGTAGTACAATAGGTTTCCTGTCGCAGGGAGCTTTGACCACCTCCCCAGACAGGACTTAGTGTATTGGGCTGGGGTGCGGGCACCTGTCAGCACCACCAGACTGCTTTGAAGGGCACATTTGGTGCCCTCCTTGCATACTCTAGTTAGAACCAGTTCTAGGAGCCCTTGGCTCCCGCTCTGGCATGAAACTGGACAAAGGACAAGGGAGTATCATCCGCTCTGTCCAGCCCCTCCTCTGTGAGGGACCCCAGATTCGTCCTAACCCCTTTCCTAGGATATAAAAGTGCTTACCTGTGGGTGGGTCCTCAGATTCATCGTGGGACAAGACTCAAGCCTGAAACCACGTCACTCTTCGACCATCTGGACACTTGGACTTCGCTGGATTTTGCTTGGAACCGAGACTGCATCAAGAAAGACTCCCGCTGCTCCTGGTCTTGCTGTTCTGCAAGTCATCTTTGTTGTCTGTGTTTGTGCTTCTTCCAGGATCTTCAACAGACCTGTCTGCATCAAGGATACCCGAAGTAATCTCCTTTGGAGTGAAGGAGTCACTCCCCTGCATCTGCAGGCACCGAAATGAAGCTGACTGGTCTGCTGCTCCTGACGTACCACGGACTTCGAAAGGCTCAGAAACACAGGTGGTGGTTCTGCAACTCCCTCAAGGCCTGACCTGTCCTCTCTGCAATTTTGAGGCCAGGATCCCTTGTCGGAACCGCTGGGACCAAACCCCTGTGCACTGCGTCGACTTGCCGTTGCCAAGGCTTGTTGACTCTGAACTCCAGAGATCGTTGGGCTACAAGAAACTCCAGCATCTCTTTCTGCCAAGTTCTTTGTCCTCACCGCATCCTCTGCACCGTGGGCCTTCATCTTTGGTGAGCTGCTCGAGGTCCTCTTGTGACTCCTGTGCCTTCGGCCTGTGGGTCCTCTTAAGGGTCTTCTCCTGCTTCAGGGGGTTCCCCTGCTTGCTCAGGGCCTGTTCTGACTCTCTTGCACTTGGTGAGTCCCTTGGACCTTGCTGGTCCCAACGTTGCTCCTTCATCATTTTTCACGTCTGTTGCTGCTGCCAAGGCTTGTTGGTGCTCCCGCCAGACACTGACCCCCTGTTTCTCGACTTCTGACGTGGGACAGCTAGTGAACGGCTCCTGGTCTTCCTCAGCATCGCCTGTTCCTCACAGCTGCAGCGACAAGGTCATCGTCATCACTCCTGCATCATCCATCATCGGTGGTCATTGCTCTTCCGTGCTTCCTGGTCACCTCTGAGTGGCATACACTCTGTCCCTTCTGCTTGCAGGTTATTCTCAGCAAGAATCCACCCTTGGATTTCACAGGACTCTTGCACCTTCTTCGCCAGCGGCATCTTTACTGAAGTCCTCCATTGTGGTCTACGCAGGTTCTCGACGTCTCTTCGCACCTATGCACCCGGCTTCCCTGGTGTAGGTATCCTGGTTCCTGGGGTATCCATGGGTGGTGTGACTCTCCAACCTTCTGTCTTCCACGGTTATCTTCAGGGTCCACTCGGAAGGGCCCTTCTTCTTAATTGCAACCGTGACTTTCCCATTGACTTCTATTGAGTACGCGGCTGTCTTCCCACTCTGCACACAGCCTCCATGGGGTTCCGGGGTACTTACCTTGGATGGTTCCTTGTGTCCCCATTTCTTCTGAGTCTCCTAGTTCAAGTCCCGACTTCGGGCGCAGTTCACATTCCACTTTCTTAGTATATGGTTTGGTCTCCCCTTAGAGACCACTGTATATTGTGCTTACTTATCGCTTGCAATTGAAGTATTGTTGTGTATTTGTGTTGATATCTCCTGCTAGGAGATAAACCAATGTGGTAGTGAGTGTTGTGTTATAAATAGACATATTTTTATAACTACACTGCGTGGTTCTTTTTCGTTTAACCTACACTACATGATTAGATCTGGTATAACAAGCTGCTTAAGTTGCCGTGACTCCAGAGTGGCATAGACTCTGTCCCATCTGCTTGCAGGTACTCCTATTCAAGAATCCATCCTTGGATTCCACCGGACTCTTTCACCTGCTTCGCCAGCGGCATCTTCACTGCCGTAGAGGCGGTTTCCGATGTTACTTCACACCTATACACCCTGCTTCCCTGGTGAAGATATCCTGGTTCCTGGGGTATCCACGGGTGGGGTGATTCTCCGACCGTCCATCTTCCACGGGAATTCTTCAGGGTCCTCTAGGAAGGGTCGTCCTTTTTGAAAACCGCAACTTCCCCATTGACTTGTATTGAGCATGCGGTCATGTTTCCACCCTACGTGGGGTTCCTGGGTACTTACCTTGGGTGGTTCCTTGGGTCCCCGGCTCTTTTAAGTTTTCTTGGTCCAGTCTCAACTTCGGTCGCGGTTCGCATTCCACTCTATTAGCATATGGTTTGGTCTCCCCCTGGCGACCACTGTGTATTTGTGCTACTTACCTGTTCTACTGTTGAAGTATTGTGGATTTGTGATTATATCTCCGGATATGAGATATACCAATGTGTTAGTGAGTGTTTATAATACTATTTTTATAACTACACTGTGTGGTTCTTTTTCACTTAACCTACACTATGATTAGTACTGGTAAAACAAGCTGCTTTACACTCCTTCTGGACTGGGCCCGAAGGCTGCTCTCCACAGCTACCACTTAGAGAGCTTTCTAAGGTTGTCTAAAACCACTAAAACCACCATAACGGGTGCCTGGGTTAGTGCAAGGTGCTTCACTTACACTTAAATGAGTGTGCACCATATGCTAAGCAAGCCTCCTACAGGAGGGCACCCACGTTTGCGCCACACACCTCCGTAACACTGGAGCTCAGGTATATACCTATATACTTGACCCGGGTGGACTGCAATCTTATGTTGGGGAGGTCCTCTGCCACCGCGTGGCTCACTGCAATAGGGTACAGGACTTATTTATTGGCATTTACCCAGAAGCCCGAGTGGCCCCCCACTTCCCATTTAGTATGCTCCACTGTTTTCCTTGTGTTCCCCGGAGTATGCGCTTTCAGTGGCTTGGCCACCATTTAATTCTTATGTGGATAGCTCAGTGCGTTACTGCTGTCACAGAGATTCTTTTGTTCCCTAGGCCCAGATTTACTAGCACATTACGCTGGGTTTGTGTTACTTTTGGAATACAAACCTGACAACAAAGACTTGCGTTGGATAGTTCCCTAAAGTAGAGCAAAGTTGTGCTATGCACTGCATTGTGATACTTTGCATCAAGGTAGGCTCAACCACCGATAGGTTTTGATGCAAATTCATATCTACAAACATTTGTAGACAGGTATTTACTGCATAATCTTATGCCTCCTCAAGGCAGGCGTAACATAGAGAAATGTTTTCATTTCTCCTAGTGTTTCCTACTTTGCATGCGTGCTGCATTGTACAGCACACATACAAAGCAGGAAAAGGGTCAACAGATAGTTTTGTACTGGAAGGGTTCCCCTCTAATAGAAAAGTAATTACTTACAGAACACACACCCTTGCACTATGGCACAATGGTGTGTGCATTGGCGTGTGTCAACCTAAAGGGCACCAGCTCAGTGAGAGAGGAAAACAGCGCTATATCTATATATATATATGGCGCTGTTATGCTCTCTGCCTTTCACGCAACGCAGTGCGGCAACTTTAGCTGTGTGAGGTTTTTATCATAATTCTGGGCCTTAAAGCAGTGTTGCCAAACTGGGCAAGACAAGCTGGACAAAATTGGGTGATATTTGCCCCTTTGTGCACAAAATGTACTAAATCGGGCGGCGCCCACAGACACCTTGGCAGGCTCTGAGGTTCTGCTTAGCACAAGCACTTTACAGGAGGGCCATTAATCATTTGTAGTGCTACCTATGACGGCCTACCTCCTGGGTGACTTGACCAATGTGGTCTCAAGGAGGGAGCCTGTTTTAATTGATTGCCTCATGGTATAGAGGAAGCCATTTTATTTTTCATTCAGAAGCCATTTTAGTTTTTGCCTTGCTCCCTTTCATTCAGAAGAAATCCTGTTCCCCTGCTTGCACGCTTGGTTTCATGGAGAGTGTTAGTTGAAGTATGTGCATATATAAAAGCTATCACTGCAGAATGTTCCTTCCATGGTTCAAAGACCGATAGGGAAGCGCTTATCTGTTACTTATTTTATTTGTTGTTATCAAGGTTGCAAGAAAGCATGTCAAAGGTTGAAGTTGTGCAGTTACTCACCCATGATTAAAATGCGGCTGTGTTGGCTCTCTGTTCTGTTTTCAAAGTTGACGATAAGATACTGTGGGGTGTATGTACAAGAACTGCCGCTAACTAACACTAACCCTAGTTAGCGGCAGTTTTCTTAACGCGGCCTATCACCAAAAACTATCACCCTGTTAACGATGTATTTACAATACGTCGCTACATGGCGATAGTTTCAGGTAGCAGCGGTGAAAACTTCTGCTAACACTAGCGTGAAGGCGATACAAATTCTGACGTTAGCGGGCGAAAACTGACGAAAGGCCTATTAGCGGCAAAAAAACTCACGTTAGTCAGCTCAACGTGACTTTTTTTAACTCTAGAGGCAAAAATAGCCTATAAGTCCACCTCCAATGAAAAATAGGAGACAAAACCAATGGAATGCAGAATGGAGCAGCCAGGTCCAATTGCAGCACAGATCAACAACCCCCCCAAGCTCCCCAACAGCCAGGATGACCAGCCAGAGTCCCAGGGGTAGAGGAAATTCAGGGCTACAATCATGAAAAGAGGCGCATCGCTGGGCAAAACCAGTGATGCATCACTTATCATTGCGCACTCCTTGCAACCCATGCCATCCAAAACCTTGAAAGCGCGGACAGTCCCCGGGGCCTGGAGGCCTCGCTGGGCCTGCGTCTGGGACCCGGAGTGGGATGTGGAGGTGCTGTGGAGTTGCTGGGCCGTGGCGGTAGACATTGAGGCGTCGGCGTATGCCCTTACCTGGTGGTGAAGTCTGCCAGGTCGCATGGAGACACGTTGCTGACCTTTTTGAGAAGACTGCCTTGTGCCCCTTGGAGCTGTAAATGGTGGAGGCGCTACTGCGCACCCATGTAGGGAGGTCTGCATCGCATACCACGCGCCACCACTACACCGGGGTGCACGGAGGACATTACCAATGGTGGGCCGCGCCTCTCTGCATCACAGGCTGGAGGATGTAGCGCTGGCCGGACGCTGTGGAGGGTAAGGCCCCTGAGCTGTGCCGAACTTGTGTGGCAGGAGCGCTGCAACTTCACGCCTAAGGGGGCCCTGTTGCATCACCTGCATCGGGAGGTCCCCCAGCGGACTTGGCGGCGACTGCAGTACCCAGGCTTGTAAAATCCTGTCTGGCTGAAACTCCTGCTGGCTGAGTGAAATATGAAAATTAGAGTTGTGCTGTTCCTAAATAATCTAGAGTGTAGCAATATACAAAAGACAGTAGGCTACAGAGTCTAAGAGAGGGAATCCATTTCTTTGGAATATAATGCCCTCACACACCCAGTTGGGTGTCATGCTTCATCATCGGGCTGCTCCTCGTCTGGCCGGCGCTGCAATGCCTGACGGGCACCCAATGAGGGGCACTTTGGCGGAGATCTTTTTCCAAATAGCCGTTTGGTGCCGTGGGAGTGAGGGGCTTAGTGAGTGTAGATGAATGAGTGGTGTGTGATGTTTATATGAATTAAAACAGGTTTGGGAGTACCAGCAAAAATAATTTTAATTGTGGGGTCTCCTACCCTGATTAAAATAAAAAGGAAAAGCGCAATGCTAAGTTACTGTCTCAGGTGTGGCGCTCTTCCGTGTGGTTGGTCAACATGTTTCTCGCCTATTCTACAAGTCTAGAGGCGATTCGTCAGGACCTAAAGTTAAAAAACTATCTACACTAAGGTGGACCGAAAAAACAATAATGAACTAATGATAGAGGCTTATGCCACCATGACTTACTCTGTCTAATGACTGGTGGTACTGGTTCTACCTATTATGGAGAGAAAATCACATATTAATGCATGATATCAAACCAATAATACGAGTATCAAACACTACTGTCCTGTTCCCTGTGTGTCTAATTCACAGCACACAGTGGTGAGGTGTTACAGGCATATATACACCAGGTGCCAAATGTTGTTGTGGTCACATTATGTCTCATGTATGTAGTGACCAAATCAGTGTATTAAAAACCCAAAACTGCAGAAAGAGCACAAGACTCACCCTATTTGGGATATACTACTGCTTCATCAATCCCCGGCAGGTCAAGATATGAGGAACTTCCCCATATACTAGAGGGTTATACATCTCTCCATTTCCATCATAACAGGGACTATGACTTTTTATGAGTTGGGCAACTTTAAAGAACTCCCCTTGAAATATGTTCACTTTTCCATGTAACAGATAGCGTGATGTAGGAGCATGTTACTATACATTTTAAGGAGGCATATAAAATCCTCTAGTTTATTTAATTTAAGCGCGATCAACTTCGCAAGCTGGCAGTTCTTAACTGTTCCCTTCATCTGTATACCCCTCTAGTATATGGGGAAGTTCCTCATATCTTGACCTGCCGGGGATTGATGAAGCAGTAGTATATCCCAAATAGGGTGAGTCTTGTGCTCTTTCTGTAGTTTTGGGTTTTTAATACACTGATTTGGTCACTACATACATGAGACATAATGTGACCACAACAATATTTGGCACCTGGTGTATATATGCCTGTAACACCTCACCACTGTGTGCTGTGAATTAGACACACAGGGAACAGGACAGTAGTGTTTGATACTCGTATTATTGGTTTGATATCATGCATTAATATGTGATTTTCTCTCCATAATAGGTAGAACCAGTACTACCAGTCATTAGACAGAGTAAGTCATGGTGCCATAAACCTCTATCATTAGTTCATTATTGTTTTTTCGGTCCACCTTAGTGTAGATAGTTTTTTAACTTTAGGTCCTGACGAATCGCCTCTAGACTTGTAGAATAGGCGAGAAACATGTTGACCAACCACACGGAAGAGCGCCACACCTGAGACATTAACTTAGCATTGCGCCTTTCCTTTTTATTTTAATCAGGGTAGGAGACCCCACAATTAAAATTATTTTTGCGGGTTCTCCCAACCCTGTTTTAATTCACATAAACATCACACACCACTCATTCATCTACACTCACTAAGCCCCTCACCCCCACGGCACCAAACGGCTATTTGGAAAAAGATCTCCGCCAAAGTGCCCCTCATTGGGAGCCCGTCAGGCATTGCAGCGCCGGCCAGACGAGGAGCAGCCCGATGATGAAGCATGACACCCAACTGGGTGTGTGAGGGCATTATATTCCAAAGAAATGGATTCCCATCTCTTAGACTCTGTAGCCTACTGTCTTTTGCATATTGCTACACTCTAGATTATTTAGGAACAGCACAACTCTAATTTTCATATTGGGCATTTGTGCTGGACCTCATGTATAAAAGCCCTTTGTCCCTCTATTTGTGAATATTGATGAGCACGGGTCTCCCGTGGGACTCAATTTTGTGTTTCAATTTTGTGTTTCAATTTTGTGTTTTGGCGGGTAAATACTATATTTTGTCCCCCTACACTTTTTGTTGGCACAACCCATTCGGTTGGGTGTTTGCCACTTTTATTATCCCAACCACCCCTTGAAGCACACCTATATCCTTAGCATCATGGAGGAACAAGGACTTAGCTTCGGAGATGATCAAGCTGCAGAAATTCTACGAGCTCCCTCTATTTTAGGAACAGAGAGTAGCGCTGCCACAGGGAGCCAGTCTGAGGACTGGCAATCCCTGTCCTCTTTGAAACGCGAATGGGTAAAAATAACCTTACATGGCGCGTTAATGACGGAATATCTGAGGGCCAATATAGCACCTAATAGTACGTAATTTTCCCCGTCTATTCCTGGAAGATGGGACATTCAAGAAAGAATGGTCCCTGGTATCGTGGAAATGTACTAGGGATCTTTTGATCTTGATAATCAACACAGCTAAGAGAATAGCGGATGCGCTATTGGCGAGAATCCAGGTAGCAGAAGGGGCCATTAAGAGCGCCATGTCTACTACCACTGCTTTTAAGCTCAAACTAACTGAGCTAAATAATGAAATAGCGGAACATAAAGAATACTTAATGAAGCAGAAAGTAACTAAGCTACAAAAAGACATTCATAAGTTCGATAAGGAGAAGGTTTACCCATACCTTAAAACCGATTATGTTCCCCCAGATTCTAACAACACCTCTGATGCGAGCTCCAACTCGACTAGAAGAGGCTCATCCACTAATAGCGACTCAAGTACGGAAGAGTGGGGCTTTAACCAGCGTAGAAGGGGAGGCCGACAAGGCTTTGCAGGATTCCAAGTACCCCAATACCAGGGGCCTGGTTTCTGACCATACCCCATGTACCCTCAAGGGCCCCCACAGTTTTACCCTACTGGCAACAACCAGCCTTTTTTAGAAAGAGGTTGGGGCAGAGGGCGCGGAAGAAAAAGAGGGAATCAGCAACAACAACAGAGAAGAGTTCAATGGCAGGAATCCAACCAGAATGTGGTGGAAACCCGGAGCCACACCAAAAGGAGACCCTGATTGTTAATCTCTCTCAAAGGACTCTGACAGATATCGAGACAAGAGTCCTAGAAAAGGGACTTGGGTATGTTCCAACTCCCAGGACAGACAGGTTCCAGGAACAGTGCGAACTACAAAAATTCTTTCGGAAGGTACGCCTCAAAGCCTTCTTTAATGAGACACCAACACCACAGCAAACCGATTCTGGTTTACATAATGCCTCGACATTTACTCCCAACAATGGGATGGTACCCAACGAAGTTTTAACCTTCGAACAGGCCGTACTTAAAGACCTAGGGAGTGGTGCAACTAAGAAACATTTTTAAAACATCTCTAATGAAGAGTTGACGGCTGTTAACTCTCTTGCCAATGACACCTCCATAACCATCAAACAGGCAGATAAAGGGGGAGCCACTGTGATAATGGCCACCAGTGACTATGACATTGAATGCCAACGGCAATTAGAGAATCGGCAGTACTACACGCCTATCGCTAGTAGTCCCGGGACATGATTACACCAAACCATAACATCAATGGTTTTCTCGGCAGAAAGCCAAGGTTGGCTAAGCAAAAAGGAGGCGGAATTTTTGATCAAGAAGGATCCTAAAACTCCATATTTTTATACACTGCCAAAAATCCACAAGGGCGTTCAACCAGTCCCAGGACGTCCCATAGTATCTGGGATAGACTCAATACTTGAACCCTTGTCCAAGTTTTGCGATCACTTCTTACAGCCATTGGTAAAACAGACACCCTCATATCTACAGGACACCGCAGACGTGCTACGTCTACTAGCGAACTTCCCCAACGCCAGTAACATCAGTCTATTGGTCACCCTAGATGTAGAAGCCCTCTACACAAACATCCCGCAGAGGGCAACTCTAGGTGTGATTGAGGAAGCCTTCAACAAATCAGCCTGGAACTCGCCCACACCCAGCAGGTTCGTTCTGGAACTAGCAACACTGGTTTTGACCGAGAATTTTTTCGAATTCAAAGGTCAATTATACCATCAGACTTAGGGAACTTCCATGGGGAGCACCATGGCCCCTAGTGTAGCCTGTTTATACATGGCCTCTTTTGAGGAGGAATTCATTTTGAACGACTCTAACCCATACCATGAAAATCTATGCCTCTGGAAGCGGTTTATAGATGATATAATCATCTTCTGGCGAGGCGATGTGGATACATGTAATGATTTCTGCGTGTGGATTAACACCTTGAATCCATACCTCAGATTCACAAGCTCCATTTCAGACAACCAAATACCGTTCCTTGATCTCTTGATAAGGCTAGATAATGGTACCTTGAGCACAACAATATATAGGAAGCCAACGGATCGCAACAGCCTTCTACTGTTCAGTAGTTGCCATCCGCGTGGCCTTAAAGAGAATCTTCCAGTGGGACAGTTTCTGAGACTCCGCAGAAACTGTAGTCAAGTGGAGGACTATAAAACAGAAGCAGAAACATTGGCAAAAAATCTTACACAAGGTGAATATACCGCACGCAGTATTGCCCTTTCAAAAAAACGTGCAAGAAACAATAACAGGGAGGCTCTATTAGAACCTAGACAAAAAGCACAAACAGAGACCTTGACATGTGTAACGACATACACTCCAGCCTCCAATAGGATAAAAAATGTTATCAAGAAACATTGGGGCATATTAAATACTGGGAGCATGACCCTTGAACAACCACGCTTTGCTTTCAAACGATCAAGGAATTTGAAAGACATACTGATCCACACGAGGCCTAAGACACGAACAGTTAACACACAAAGACAGCTGTGGGACCTTCCGCCTGTTCAGGGTCACTACCCGTGCAGCACTTGCACAGTTTGCGCCCTCACAGCTGTGACTAAGAATATCATCTTCAATGCAACCTTCACATGGGAATTGCGTAAGCACACTAATTGTAATACGACAAATTGCATTTATTTGATTACGTGCCCTTGTAATCTGAGATACATAGGGATGACCACACGTCCGGTCAAAGTGAGAATCACGGAACATCGCAGTAATTTCCGGTGTCAAAAAGTGAATACCAAAATGTGCACACACTTCTTTAACACCCAACATTCACCAGACTCTTTCCGTTGGGTGATTCTTGAAACATTCACTAAAATCAGCAAAGAAGCTTTGTTTTACAAAGAACAAAGATGGGTGCATCGTCTGTCTTCTGACACACAAGGACTGAATGAAGACATTCCTTGGAGTGCTTTACGCACTTAAAACTCCTTTGGAATAGTATCTTATTACTGCATCATTGACACTTTTGACCTTCACTGGAACCCGTACATTAAGATTCACATTGCATGTTATATTACATACTGGGGACACCGTTTAGGAGATGATGATGAAGCCTTAGTGTGACTTTTACTCCACTCCAAAATGGCCTCCAAACTTTCCATAGACTTCAAAATGGCCCCCATTTTTCTTTTCTTTTCTGTTTACCAAGAACAGAGGTAGCGCCAAACTCATGGTGGTCGCCAACCAGTAAAATCCCTCAATAATTTTACTAAGTCAACAACTTCTCAAACCCTGCACCCAATCGAGGATGTTTCCAGAGCAGTTATAGGTAGAATCTGACCAGCGGCCCAAGTTATCGTACCCACTCCAATATGGCGCCCGCAGTGTGGAGACCAGCACAATGACTGCCCTCACACACGCGAGCGGTCCAGCAACAGCTGGTAGCAATCACGAGTTGATGAGGAGGAGTAGCATGTATTTAAACTGGGCTTTCGCACTACACCATACCTCCCGGTCCCGGCAGCAGTGGGTAGGTCCCTGGACATATTGCGTACTACGCAAACGTGAGTACTTTGTTAACCTTGGTGGTCTGTTGTTGTTCCCTACTGCTAACCCCTGTTAAATGGTTTCTCAGCCATTTTAAACACAGTCAACTAGGTAGATGCACATTCCCTACCCCCCTCTTTTTATTTTTTATTTCCTTAACCTAACTTCGGTAACAAATATGAAGCCTGTGTATTTCCATCATAACAGGGACTATGACTTTTTATGATTTGGGCAACTTTAAAGAACTCCCTTGAAATATGTTCACTTTTCCATGTAACAGATAGCGTGATGTAGGAGCATGTTACTATACATTTTAAGGAGGCATATCAAATCCTCTAGTTTATTTAATTTAAGCGCGATCAACTTCGCAAGCTGGCAGTTCTTAACTGTTCCCTTCATCTGTATACCCCTCTAGTATATGGGGAAGTTCCTCATATCGTGACCTGCCGGGGATTGATGAAGCAGTAGTATATCCCAAATAGGGTGAGTCTTGTGCTCTTTCTGTAGTTTTGGGTTTTTAATACACTGATTTGGTCACTACATACATGAGACATAATGTGACCACAACAACATTTGGCACCTGGTGTATATATGCCTGTAACACCTCACCACTGTGTGCTGTGAATTAGACACACAGGGAACAGGACAGTAGTGTTTGATACTCGTATTATTGGTTTGATATCATGCATTAATATGTGATTTTCTCTCCATAATAGGTAGAACCAGTACCACCAGTCATTAGACAGAGTAAGTCATGGTGGCATAAGCCTCTATCATTAGTTCATTATTGTTTTTTCGGTCCACCTTAGTGTAGATAGTTTTTTAACTTTAGGTCCTGACGAATCGCCTCTAGACTTGTAGAATAGGCGAGAAACATGTTGACCAACCACACGGAAGAGCGCCACACCTGAGACATTAACTTAGCATTGCGCCTTTCCTTTTTATTTTAATCAGGGTAGGAGACCCCACAATTAAAATTATTTTTGCTGGTACTCCCAACCCTGTTTTAATTCACATAAACATCACACACCACTCATTCATCTACACTCACTAAGCCCCTCACCCCCACGGCACCAAACGGCTATTTGGAAAAAGATCTCCGCCAAAGTGCCCCTCATTGGGAGCCCGTCAGGCATTGCAGCGCCGGCCAGACGAGGAGCAGCCAGATGATGAAGCATGACACCCAACTGGGTGTGTGAGGGCATTATATTCCAAAGAAATGGATTCCCATCTCTTAGACTCTGTAGCCTACTGTCTTTTGTATATTGCTACACTCTAGATTATTTAGGACAGCACAACTCTAATTTTCATATTGCATTTGGGCATTTGTGCTGGACCTCATGTATAAAAGCCCTTTGTCCCTCTATTTGTGAATATCCTGCTGGCTGAGTCACAGATTTGGAGAGAGTGCAGCGAATTGCGCCACTGTGTCAATATCCAGGTGAGGAGAATTGCCCCACTGCTTTCAAGCAGTGCAAGAAGAGGAAACATAACATGATGATAACTTTCTGATGTACTCAGGCTATGTTTCCTTTGCGGGCGGGAGGGTGGGTGGGGCTGCTCTACTCATGGAGCAGGGCAGGGGCAGAATGGTATGCCCACTCAAGTGCGCAATGACTGTTTGGTCAGCCCTCTCAGGCCGTCCAAAGCGGTCATGCGCACATCCTGCATTACAGCCTGCATGGAGAACATGCCCACCCCTCCAGCCCCTGGCTGAATGCCTTGTCACGGCGCTCAAGAGCAATCACAACGCCACATTGCAGCGTTGTGATTGGCTTAGGGGAGGGCGCCTGGCTGCCTGTTTCCTGTTCCTGGAAGCAGACTCAGGAGAGCAGGAGCACATTAGACGCGGGACCCGGCCTTGAGGTAAGAATTTAAAAAAAATATATTTACAACCCCAGCTCTCCCCCGCGTCCCAGCCCCCTCCAGTGTCCTTTCCCGCGTTTCCCGCCTCCCAGCTTTCCAGTTCCCCCCGCAGCACTACATAATGTGGGCCGCTGTGCGGCCATTCGCAGCGGGCAAACCACTGGTGTGCCAAAGGCAAGCCCGTATGCGTCCGTCCGCCCTTGGACCACACCCAGCACCAAGGACCCTTCCTCTCGGACACTCCACCGCTACGATGCCACCACCCTGCCATCTAGCAACACTGTAGAATACTCTTACACCCTGCGCCTGTCGAAACTGCAAATGCACCTTCTGCCACATCAGCACACCAGCGCCTCCTGACGCCCAGCCCACCAACAGTGCAGCCGACCGGCTCAACTGCATCCTCCTCAAAGTGCGGTCCCTCCACAAACACGCAACAGAAATCTGGGACCTCCTCGACGCAACCTCTTCAGACATCGCCTTCTTCACGGAAACCTGGACCAACCTCTGCTTCGGACCGGACATCGCCATCACCATCCACGACGGCTACAAATTCACCGCATGGACCACCCTGAGCGGCCAGGAGGAGGCATTGCCATTGTCTGAAAAAGCACACTCCGACTGACTAAGCACTCTAATGACCTGAGGGTGACCATGGAACACCTCCACTTCCAGATCCGGACTAACCCCGACACCACTCTCCGCGACACCCTCATCTGCAGGCCCCCCGGGCCACGAACCCCCATTCACTGATGCTATTCTAGACCTCATCGCAGCCCAGGCTCTCAGGTTCCACCTAGACAACCCCAGTGACCAGAACACCACCCCCCTCCTAGGGAACCTCGCCAACATCTGACTCAAGCAGCTAGTCACTCCCTTCACCTCCGATGCACCCGCCGACCAGGCGCTCTTCACCAATGCCTGCGGTGCACCACGACACGCACCCTGCGCGTCCGAGTCTCACGACACCTCCGATGCACCCGCTGATCAGGCGCTCTTCACCAGCGCCTGCCGTGCAGCACGACATGCATCCAGCGCGTCCGAGTCCCACGTCACCTCCGATGCACACGCTGACCAGGCGCTCCTCACCAATGCCTGCTGTGCACCACGACATGCACCCAGTGCGTCCGAGACTCACTTCACCTTCGATGCACACGTTGACAAAGCGCTCTTCACCAACGCCTCCTGTGCACCACGACAATCACCCTGCGCGTCCGAGACTCCGTTCACCTCCGATGCACCCGCTGACCAGGCGCTCGTCACCAGTGCCTGCGGTGCACCATGACACGCACCCAGCGTGTCCGAGTCGCACGTCACCTCCGATGCACATGCTGACCAGGCGCTCTTCACCAACGCTTGCTGTGCACCACGACACGCACCCAGTGCGTCCGAGACTCACTTCACCTTCGGTGCACACGTTTACCAGGCGCTCTTCACCAACGCCTCCTGTGCACCATGACACGCACCCAGCGCTTCTGAGTCTCACTTCTCCTCCGTGTGCCCAAGATCACAGGGCACACCTTCCGAAGCTGCCACAACACGCGCCCACCGCGTCGCTTGAAACTTATCCGGAAACGTTTATGTTCCTGTGTTTCCAAACAGGGAGCCAACTCACCTCGGGCCCTTGGGGTAACAAGACACAGCACAAAGCACAGTCTTCTTCAAGCAGGGGACCCAGCGCACAAAGCACAGCCCCAACAGCCTCTTCCTTGGTTAAAACAGCAAACTGCAGACCAGCCCCAGATCACGAAGCAAGGTCGGTCCTTCCCAGCAGTCTCTTCAGTTGTTCCTTCCTTAGCAGAGGTTCCTCTTGACCACGAAATGGGTCCAAGACTTTTCAGTCTCAATCAATTTCTATTCCAACGTTCAGGGGTCTCAGCTCTCATAGTTATACCCCTAAATGTCTTTGAAGTTCGTTGTGTTCAGGGGTCCCTGACCCCTGCCTAAATCACTTCTGGGTGTCTCCCTCCCAGTGTCACCTTTCTCCCTTTGATACTGGGGTCCTGGATCCTTAATCACTCAGCAGGAGATGGGTCAATTGTTTTATAGCTGCAACCCAGGCCTCTTCACCTCCCGGTGCTTTTCCTCGCCTACTCTCCAGATGCAGGTCAGCCTGGTGCCATCTCAACCCCTCCCTGGGTCAAGACCTCCCCCAGCTCCTCTCCCCTCTCAGATCCAGACAGTCAATCCACATTCAGCAGAGACACACAGAAATGCTTAAAGCACAAAACTCAGCCACTTTCTAAAAGAGTGGCTTCTGAACACACAGTGACAAAACCACTTTCATAGAAAGATGTGTTATGACGCTGTGAGTTCATACATACTAAACTTCACCTCTCCATTTTAAACTTATGGGAAACTAGGCTAACAAACACAATATCCAGCCTCCCCCATTCTGTCCTATGAGCAGGATGGCCTTTCACCAGTGAACAACGAAATGGAGTGTTTTTCACTGTCAGGACATAACACACACCTCAGTATATGTCCTGCCTTTTACTTACACTGCACTCTGCCCAGGGGTTACCCGGGACCTACCACAGGGGTTCCCACTGTGTAAGAAAAAGGGAAAGTAAGGCCTGACAAGTGGTTGCACTTGTCAGGACAAAATGCTAACTTAGCAAACTGCGCGCAGGCCCTACACTGCAGGACTGAGTTCCCTTCTCCGTGCACCTTTGCATTACTAGCCCTGGCACACACAGTGCACATCACTAGGGACTTTACTAGTAAGGCAACATACTAATCATGGCCAACCAATTACCATTACAGTTTACACAGGGAACACTTGTACTTTGACACTGATCAGCAGTGGCAAAGTACCCAAAGCATCTAAATTGGCAACTCTATGTCAGGAAAACGGTCTAGGGGGAAAGCAAAAAGTTTAGGGAACTTTAGCCAAAGAGGCCAAGTCCTACACAACCCCCTCCCAGCCAAAAGCCAGGGTAGACCATCATTACCTTGATGAACTTCCCGGTTTTGGGCGATAGAACCAGGACGCAGGCCCTCTACCACAGGGACACCCTCCTGTTCCACGCCTTCCTGACCCCAGGGGTCTTTTGATCACTACTCCCTGAGCCAATAATGCTGTTCCATGGATCCCTCCCCGGCCAAGGGGACCCCTCCAGGGGTGCTGGAACCCATGCCAACCCCACCCTGGAGTGGTACCCTGGGAAGGCCCATCGGTCAGGATACTACCTCCAGTCATCCTGCCCTCCAGGAAAAAAGTTGGTTTACCCTGGTCACTTCTAGGGGACCCAGCCCCACTGGCTGGACACTGTCCCACGGGTGTTCCCACTGGGGAACACAACCCTCTTTTATCCTTCCATTTATTTTTCTGGGCCTGCCACTTAGGAATGGCACCCACAAACTTCAGGACGGCAGGAGCTCTGGCTACAGACTCCCCATGCCCTCCTGACGCTAGGTGTCCTTCCTCACACCTCTGGCAAGTAGGCACTAGGCCTCCACCCGGGGCTCTCCTACGCTCCCCCAGTTTCCTGGGTGGTGCTGCTGATCCCTGGGGGTGCTGCTTACTCTTCCTCCCCTCTTTGAGACAAGGGGCTAGCCAGCAACCCCTCCTCACTACTCTGGGATCTCCTTGTGCCACTTGGCCCTTCTTCCCTCTCTGGGGCCTTTTCAGGCCCCTGGACCCATGACCAGGGGTCCGGTTCTCGTGCAGGCTCCCGGGAATCAAGGAGTCCACACCTTAACCCGGGGTGGTGTAATCCTGGAAAATAATTTCTGAGCCTAGGCTCCCCTGGGGCCAAACTGGACAACCTCTCCAAATCATTTACCATGCTAACCACTACCCAATCTTCCAGTGCACCCTTGTACTCATCCACACTTGGCACTGGCTGTGCGCTGCCACCATTCGAACTGGACTCTGCTTGTTTACCATTAATGTCCAGTTCCCTCATGCTTAACTCATGAGCGAAGAGAATCCATTTCTCTTCCAACGCGAGAGCGTTCCTGCTCTCCTCTGCTTGAGTTTTAAGTTTTAACACCTCCAACTCATGCAGTCTGACCCTTTGGTTTTCCTCCAACTCCTCTGGTGAAAATCTCCTCCCTGAATGGCTACTACCAGCCCCTGCGAGTGGTCCCTCCACTGGCAAATCCTGTGGACCAAATCCATTCCCTGGGTCATCCTCATCCACCTCAACATCACCCGCCTCCTGAGCCTCTTTGGCTTACCACCAGGCCCTCAAGGCCACTTGCAGCTCCTCCTTCTTGGCGCTACCCTTCATGGGACATCCCAAAGCTCTGCAGAATTTCCTCAACTGATCAACCTGGTAGGTAAATAATGCCTCAATGTTAAACTCTAATTCTGCAGCCGCAGCCTCACCGGCTATCTGGCTCCCCTCCTGAGACATGATGTGTGGTTTAAAGGTTACTCAACAATAGAACCAACAATTCAAAACAATATGTTGTTGCGTCGTGGTCTGCAATCAATTTATGATGTACACCAATTACTGTGAGTGGTTTTGCACACACGCGTTTCAATTATGTTAGGATCGTATCCCACCGCTCTGCCGCCAAATGTTGGAAGCCGGAGTCCCCGTCCCGCACCACTGTCACCAAATGCGAGACCCGGGACTCCTCACTCAACGTTAGGCCAAGTAAGGACACCGTTTGAGATAGCCCTGCTCACCCCCTTAGTAGCTTGGCACGAGCAGCCAGGCCTATCTCCAAGGCACAAGTGTACAGTATGTGCAACCACACTCACAACAACCCACTGGTGACACCACAAATGGACTCCACACGAGTTTGATAAAACGAGTATAAACTTTATGTAAAAAGATATACGATCAGACCACACGATACATAAGCCAACATGTAATAAAGGGTAATATTCGTTCCGGCTGGTTGGTAGGTTCAAATCCCAACCACCGCTTTCAAAATGCTATGCTGGTCGCAATGCTAGAATCACACACGTTGCAATGGACAAACAATAGTGCGCTGCGTAACGATACAATCCTGTGCTGGGCAAAGGAGAAATAATACAATGCGTAACGATACACCCTGGTACCTTGCAATGGGAGAAATAATGCAATGCGTACCGCTGCAATCATGTACTGCGCAATGAAGGAATAATGCAATGCGTCACACCACAATCACATACTTTGCAATGAAGAAATAATGCAATGCGCGCCGCTACAATCATGTACTTTGCAATGAAGGAATAATGCAATGCGTAGCTACAATCATGTACTTTGCAATGAAGAAATAATGCAATGCGGGCCGCTACAATCCTGTACTTTGCAATGGAGAAATAATGCAATGCGTAGCGCTACAATCGTGTACTTCATTATGCAGAAATAATGTCAGGCGTCATAAGACAGTCCGGCAGTTCGTTAGCAGCAATATTGGCAATGTGTATTACGACAGTCAGCCTCTTCGATAACAGTTGCCCCCCACACGTATCAACGATGACATAAAGTACAGCTTCTCACTCTGGCCCCAGTACTGCCACTCCTGAACGCAGTACGGGCCCCAATCTGAGCCGAAGCAAAGGCTCACGTTGCCAGAAGGACTAAAGGCCGAGAGAGTGTCCCTCCGAGCCCGCGCCCCGCCCAGGCAGTGATCCACGTTACCTGGGGGCGCGACCCCACTCTCCTCTCCTCCTTCAGCGAACTGGGCCTTCCGTGTAGAACTTTCTCAATGGGTCTCAGCAGCTCGGCCTGGCAGCTCAGCTCCTCCGGGGCTGCCGGTCCAGGCTGAGACTGTTACGAAGGTCTCAGGCGGCCGCAGGGCACACGTACCCCACACCCTGAGATTACGTTACTCCGGGTGCACGTTCACCACAGCACCCTCCAGGTCTCCTCTGGCATGAAGCCACACACACACCGCTGATGGGACTTCTCATCGACTCCGAGTGCACGTTCACCAGCCACTCCTTCCTGCGGTCTCAGTTGGCACCAAGACACGCACACCGCGCTGCAGAGACTCACTTTCTTACGGTGCACACGAGGATCAGCCGATCACCTCCACAGTCCCAGGTTGCACCAAAGCACGCACCCTGCTTCACTGAGACTTACTCCAACTCCGGTGCCCCGATATCCAGGCGCTCTTCATCAACGCCTTCGGCCGCACCCCGACACGCTCACCGTGTCCGAGCCTCACTTCTCCGGTGCACTCGATGACCTGGCGCTCTTCACCAGTGCCTCCGGTGCACCCCGACACGCACCCTGCGCGTCCAAGACTCACTCCACTTCCGATGCACACGTTGACCAGGCGCTCCTCACCGACGCGACCTGTGCACCATGACACGCACCCTGCGCGTCCGAGACTCCCTTCACCTCCGATGCACCCGCCGACCAGGCGCTCTTCACCAACGTCTGCGGTGCACCACGACACGCACCCTGCGCGTCCGAGACTCACTTCACCTCCGATGCACCCGCTGGCCAGGCGCTCTTCACCAGTGCCTGCGGTGCACCACGACACGCACCCTGCGCGTCCGAGACCCACTTCACCTTCGATGCACACGTTGACCAGGCGCTCTTCACCAACGCCTCCTGTGCACCACGACACGCACCCTGCGCGTCCGAGACTCCCTTCACCTCTGATGCACCTGCTGACCAGGCGCTCTTCACCAGTGCCTGCGGTGCACCACGACACGCACCCAGCACGTCCGAGTCTCACGTCACCTCCGATGCACATGCTGACCAGGCGCTCTTCACCAACACCTGCTGTGCACCACGACACGCACCCAGCGCGTCCGAGACTCCCTTCACCTTCGGTGCACACGTTGACCAGGCGCTCTTCACCAACGCCTCCTGTGCACCACGACACGCACCCAGCGCGTCCGAGTCTCACTTCTCCGTGTGTCCAAGATCACAGGGCACACCTTCCGAGGGTCTCAAGCTGCCACAACACGCGCCCACAACGTCGCTTGAAACTTATCCGGAAACTTTTATGTTCCTGTGTTTCCAAACAGGGAGCCAGCTCACCTCGGGCCCTTGGGGTAACAAGACACAGCACAAAGCACAGTCTTCTTCAAGCAGGGGGACCCAGCGCACAAAGCACAGTCCCAACAGCCTCTTCCTTGGTTAAAACAGCAAACTGCAGACCAGCCCCAGATCACAAAGCAAGGGTCGGTCCTTCCCAGCAGTCTCTTCAGTTGTTCCTTCCTTAGAAGAGGTTCCTCTTGACCACGAAATGGGTCCAAGCCTTTTCAGTCTCAATCCATTTCTATTCCAACGTTCAGGGGTCTCAGCTCTCATAGTTATACCCCTAAATGTCTTTGAAGTTCGTTGTGCTCAGGGGTCCCTGACCCCTGCCTAAATCATTTCTGGGTGTCTCACTCCTAGTGTCACCTTTCTCCCTTTGATACTGGGGGTCTGGATCCTTAATCACTCAGCAGGAGATGGGTCAATTGTTTTATAGCTGCAACCCAGGCCTCTTCACCTCCCAGTGCTTTTCCTCACCTACTCTCCAGATGCAGGTTAGCCTGGTGCCATCTCAACCCCTCCCTGGGTCAAGACCTCCCCCAGCTCCTCTCCCCTCTCAGATCCAGACAGTCAATCCACATTCAGCAGAGACACACAGAAATGCTTAAAGCACAAAACTCAGCCACTTTCTAAAAGAGTGGCTTCTGAACACACAGTGACAAAACCACTTTCATAGAAAGATGTGTTATGACGCTGTGAGTTCATACATACTAAACTTCACCTCTCCATTTTAAACTTATGGGAAACTAGGCTAACAAACACAATACCCAGGCTCCCCCATTCTGTCCTATGGGCAGGATGGCCTTTCACCAGTGAACAACGAAATGGAGTGTTTTTCACTGTCAGGACATTACACACACCTCAGTATATGTCCTGCCTTTTACTTACACTGCACCCTACCCAGGGGTTACCAGGACCTACCACAGGGGTGCCCACTGTGTAAGAAAAAGGGAAAGTAAGGCCTGACAAGTGGTTGCACTTGTCAGGACAACATGCTAACTTAGCAAACTGTGCGCAGGCCCTACACTGCAGGCCTGAGTTCCCTTCTCCGTGCACCTTTGCATTACTAGCCCTGGCACACAGTGCACATCACTAGGGACTTTACTAGTAAGGCAACATACTAATCATGGCCAACCAATTACCATTACACTTTACAAAGGGAACACTTGTACTTTGACACTGATCAGCAGCGGCAAAGTACCCAAAGCATCTAAATTGACAACTCTATGTCAGGAAAACGGTCTAGGGGGAAAGCAAAAAGTTTAGGGAACTTTAGCCAAAAAGGCCAAGTCCTACAGGTTTTTAGACTATATAATAAACTGCCTGTTATGTCTGAGTTCAGTTTCCAGTTCCACAGAGCTTACTGACCTCCCACGCATATTTGATAATCTCTGTTCTATATTACCAACAGAAGTTGTGTCATCTCTTTCTTTCTCTGGCAACATTTGGCCTCGCCAGCCAGGAGTCCACCCACCTTGACTTCCCGGACTTCGACCAGGGGAGATGCTGCCAGCCCTGAATTGAACAGATTACTGCACAGATACAACAGGTAAGCAGACACTGAGTGTTACACTAACGCCTGCCTATTCAAACAGGCAGGTAAGGTTCCCGGGCCAATGTCAAAAGTTGGGAGGAGAAGTCGTACTGTGTACCTTAAAATTTCAATTGCATGATTCTTTGGCAATCATAGTATGGAGGGATGAGGAAATGCATGCATGATGTATGGAGTTTTTCTTTGTCCTTTAGTAAGGATGCAATGATATGTTTAGAGAAAGTAAATGTGGTTATTCCTGGTATACACCAGAAGACAAGCTGGTGTGAATTCCCCGTTGAAATAGAAGGGGAGAATAATAGGCAGTAGTGCATTACCCAGGGGAAAGCTCCTGGAAGAGACATTCCTTCGGAGAGTGGTCTAACAGGCAGCAGTGTATTACCCAGGGGAAAACTCTTGGAAGGCATATTCCTTCAGGGAGTGCCCACAGATATCCCGGTGAGATCTGGAGGACTAGTGTAGAAGTAGTGAGATGGGAGTGGGTAACAAGTCTGTGAAGTCTGACGTGATAAAGAGATGGTAATTTGATCTGCGCTGGCAAGCCTTACTCTGAATAAGTCAGACACCTGGCTCTCAAATTCCCAGATTTAAGATACCTGGAAGACGTCTTTAAGGAAGAGCATCGAGGCTGAGACATCAGTTGAAGTGTCTGAAAGTTAGGAAAGGGGACAGCTGGATAGTTGGTATCAGATTGACTTTGCCCTGAGCACGACCAGACCCTTGGTTGTGAACCCAAAAAGCGTATTAGTTCCAAGTAGATATTCCTCCATGAATAAGGAGGAGGACATAAAGAGTACACAATTTCATAATCACAAGGGGAAATCATAGAGAAGTGGCAGGGTTCCCCGTCGGTTGTCATACAGTCTGGTATAAGCGAGGAAGAAAGGCAGCAAGATCTTTGCGATATTTTTGGTTTTCCAATACAAACAGTACATACATAAATAAATAAAGTGTCCTGGAAGTGGGGAAATATCTCAGATAAAAACACAGGGAATCAAAATAAAACATCCCAAGATAAATCTAAAGATTAAGAATAATTCTCCATGAGTAAGACGGAGTATCTGGCCCATGGAGAACTCCCATGTCCATGTAATACCCTTGGGCTTCATATAATAACAGAGTCACCCATCATATTAGAGGTCATCCTTGAAGCATTTCTCGAAGACATTTACAATTCAGGAGTTTAAAACATGAATGGGAGACCGCATCTTCGAGCACTGCAAATAGTTGTTTATTTTCACAATAATATTGTAACATGTATTGCGTCAGGCACAAATCCCCTTGGACCCCCGCCCCCGTAAATTCACCTGCTCAATATATAGCCATGGAAGAAGTGTTACACAGACTAGCGATAAGTATGATTGATGTTCACCGATTTGGTCTCATGATGATATATGTGAAGGCAGGTAACACTGAATAAGATCAATATGTGTTCACCACTGCCATAGGTTAGTGATAGTCATAAAACACAAATAAGTTAGTAAAGGAGACAAGTCCAAAAAGGGCATTAGACAATGGGAAAACAAACAAGGGGGAGAAAGTGGTACTTCCACTACACATAGGAAACACACACATATCCTCAGGGGACCATGGAGACCCCTCTGGAACACATGACAAAAACTTTCCCCTCGGACAAGAAGAGGACACAAAAGTACTATAAACAATGGTACAAAGATACCAAGGGCCACACCAAGGGCCAAGCTCAGCCATGACCAAAGGAAAGGACAGTCAACGAAGACATAACTGAACATACATTGACTTACATTCGCTCTAAGTATAAAAGAAAGAGAAGACAGAAAAGGGAAGCCACCCTGTCATGATGGCGGGCATTCTGTGATACAAAAACAAATGTGAAACCAACAGCACCTGAAGAGGCAATAACACAGTCCCCAGAGAAGCCCCCGCCTTATGGTCTTTACCCCATTTTGCCAGCTGTAGGGTACCAATATTATGTTAGAGTTGTACCTAAAGAGGAGAGACAGAAATCACTAGGAAATTAGGCAACTTCGGACCCCACTCCTACAACGCCTCAGGACGCTCCAGAACCGGACTGAAGAGACAGACTCATAAATGAATTGCAGCACACCGTGAGACAGGCAGAACGCTCTAGAAGCGACTCTGTGAGAGGCAGCTGAGAATTGGATAAGAAAAGAAGAAGAATAGAAAAGGGACTGTTAGAAATGGGTTTTATGGCTGGCTAGGGTAGCACCTAAGCCCAGCAGAATCCACCACTCTAGTCAGGATAAGGGGATTACACGTCTAAAATAACCCCTGCTCATCCCCTTGGTAGCATGGCACAAGCAGTCAAGCTTATCTTGGAGGCAATGTGTAAAGCATTTGCACATAACAAACAGCAATACAGTGAAAATGCTACAAAAGGACACCACACCAGTTTTAGAAAAATATCCAATATTTGTGTAAAACACGACCAAAATGATAAAAATCCAACATACAAAGATTCAAATACCAATAAAGCAAAAATAGACTTTAAAAACAGTTCCTTGACGTCGATAGCTCCGTCCGAGGCTATCACGGTGTCATAAGCAAACAAATCCAACAGTTCTGGCCGACCGCGGCGTTGTGGGCCAGCTACGGTGTCGGGGAGACCCGTAAAACAGTACCTTTGGAGATGCAGGGCATCGGACCTTGCGGTGAGCTCCGGAGGAGTGGTGTCGGCAGGCGTTGGTGCAGGAGTCGTTAGGCACTTGAAGTCACATGCATTGCAGGTCGAACTCCATGAGTTTGAAGTCAGGAGCGCCAGTGTCGGCAGGCGTCAGGGCTGCGGTGTGAAGCAGAGCGGTGCGATGTGTGGTGCCCTCAGGTCGCGGTGCAGGCAGTGGCTCGGTGGCAGTCATCAAGCAACGTCGGTGAGACCAGGGCTGTGGTGGGAATCGGGATGGTGCTTGTTGCGGTGCTGACAGGTCATGTCGCAAGCAGCAGCAGCGTCGTTGCTGAATCGCTGTTGTCGGTAGACCCAAGGCTGTGGTGCAAGACAGGGCAATGCAGTGTGCAGGGCCCACAGGTCGCGGTGGAGGCAGGGGCGTCGTTTGACGATCTGGAGTCGATGGCTCTGGCGTCGGTGGGCCATGGCTGCGGTGTGGAACGGGGCGGTGTGTTGCATTGTGTAACTTACGACCGGTGCCCCTAAACCATGGTGCAAGCAGCAGCGTCGATGTCAGCTTGGAGCATCGTCATCAGTGAGACCAGGGCTGCGGTGCAAAATGGGACGGTGCTCCGTGTTCTCCATGAGGGGTGTCCACAGGTCATGGTGCAGGCAGCGGCTTTGGTGACAGAGTTGCGTCGTCGTCGGGGATACCAGGGCGGTGGTGAGAAGCGAGGCAGTGCGGAGTGCGGTGCCCACAGGTCATGGTGCAAGCAGCGGCTCGGTGGCGTCTTTGTTGGTGAAACTAGGGTTGGAAGCTCTATTTCCACCTAAACAGAGTGATAAATCACATCTCAATATTATTTAGTTGTTTTTATTTATTCATAATAGTTTGGCACAGTCTAACTCTAACCAAGGCCAACTAGAACATCATATGTAATAAACACTCTGACAACACGCATAGAACAACACCATTAGAGAAATTTGACAAAAGTACTAGAGAGATCGGCAGAATATCATTCCCAATTGATGAGTATTTCACCTATCTTCACAGTAACAGCACAACATTGGGCTAGACAGAATGCATGTCTTCATATAATCAACATGTATTATATTTTCTTGCTGTTTTTCTGACTTACTCAGTTATAGGCACAGTCTGCACCTATAATATCCATGTCAGAGTGTGAGCGATCGAGCTCACTGATGAAGAGGGGTAAGTGAATCTACTTACCCCTGGCAACTACCGCCCAATTTCCCTTCTGCCTAGTCTTGCTAAAGTGTGTGAGAAGGTAGTCACAGGACAACTCACGGATTATGTGGAAGGTGCTGGTCTACTACATCCTGCACAGTCGGGCTTTCGAGCCTCATATAGCACAGAATCCGCGTTGGTGGAGGTGTCGGAGGCCATTCGGGAGTGTCTGGACGGCGGCGGGAGGGCAGCTTTGATTATGCTGGACCTCTCGGCGGCGTTCGATACGGTGCCTCACTCCCTACTTTTGGCTCGCCTTTTGGAGATTGGTATTGCGGGTGCGGCCCTAAGCTGGCTTACCTCTTTCCTGGCGGACCGTTCACAGCTGGTTTGGCTTCCACCGTGCGCCTCCTCCCCCAACCTGTGGCTACTGGAGTTCCGCAGGGTTCGTCCCTTAGCCCCTCCTCTTTAACATTTATGTTACTCCGCTGATGTATCTAGCGGAAGAGCTGGGGGCTAAGGTGATTGCCTATGCGGATGACACTCAGCTTCTGTTCACTTGGGAGGGTGCTGATGCTGATGTGTCCTCTGCTCAACACTGTTTGCTCTCGGTTTTCTGCTGGTTGGCACAGGCCCAGCTAAAATGTAATGAAGAAAAATCAGAAATACTTTTGTTTGGGAAATTTCCTTCTAATTTTAGAGAGCTACTGTGGCCCCCAGGGTTTCCGCTGCCGTGTTTGGTGGGTGCTACCGCAAAAAACCTGGGCGTTTGGTTTGAGGAAAATTTAACCTTTGCCACCCATATCAAGAAGCTGGCGGGGTCCTGCTTTGGGATTCTAAAGTCTTTGAGGAAATTTCTCCCTCTGCTCCCTAGGGCAGCAAGGGAAACCGTGGTCCGGGCCCTGATTTTGTCTCGCCTGGACTACGCCAATGCTTTGTATGTAGGGTCCCCTGGCTATCTGCTGAACAAGCTTCAGGTGGTGCAGAATGCGGCGGCCCGCCTCTGCTTGATCTTCCCAGGAGGAGTAGCGTTCGCCTCCATCTGCGCTCCTTGCACTGGCTTCCTGTGGAGGCGCGGATCAAATTTAAGGTCCTATCAATTGCCCATAATGCCCTTTATCGCCGGGGACCCACCTATCTGCAAAAGAGGTTTTCTTTTTATGTGCCGACAAGACAGTTGCGTTCCTCTTCGCAACTATTGATCCAGGTTCCTCGTTTTGCTCGGCAAAGGCTGGGTGGCTGCTCTCTTGTTCGTAAGGCGGCCCTTAGCTGGAATACACTGCCTCTGGCTCTTCGCTGCATCTCAGATTCTCGTATCTTCAAAAAAAAGTTGAAAACCTTCCTGTTTTAAGCTCAGAATCTTGATTCGCTCAGGTGACCGCGCCGGGACACTCCTTGGAGTAGCCGAGCGCGTTATAAATGCATATAACATAACATAACATAACTTACTTATCATGAGCCACCCAATAAGGAAGTCGCTCCCACACCGGTCCAGAAGAAGGCCCCTCGACCCGGAATGGCAATATAGGGCCGAAACATGTCTACCAATCACAATCTAACACCAGGTGCTGTGGACCATTAACATATCCACCAAAGCACCATTCCTAACTTTTTAACGTTATCCCTTTCCTGCCCAATAAAATTCCTTACACAGGAACGGAGGTAATTTTAAATCCACTTTTTCACTGCACTATCCACCTTTTATTCACGACTGTCGTAAACCAGATGGTCTCCCTCCAGGTGAAGGATTGTAGATTGCCTAGCGAACTGGAACCTCAGGTGATAAAGACCCAATGATGATGCAATTCACCTAACTGGAAGAGTGGAGAATCAACATATACCGCACACTGAGCTAGTGTGAATGAGGGTCTTCGTGTAAGAGACTCAAAGACCCTGGAATATTAAGACATGTGATTCATTCCCTTTTGATTATGACTATAACTTTATGGAAGGCGAATGAATCTCTCCTTCTCTCTCTCTCCTTGTATAATAGGAATGCAGCAATAATCACATCTGTCTGGGGCGGTTCCTCTACTCCTCATGTCCTCATTTTGTAGGCCTGGGTTTCCCAAAATGGAACCTGAAGTCCTCCATATAATGTAACATTGCAGGCACACTCACACTCAGTGTACATACACAGCACACACTGTCCAGTACTATTGCCTCCATGCATTATGCCACCCCAGGTGCACATACATTCAGCACACACATTCACTCTGCGCGCACTGCTCACTACTGTAGCCTTTCTGTATTGTGCTATGGTGTGCTACATGCAGACACATCCACTGCTAGCATACACATTCGCCCTTCATGTATTTTACTTTTTGCAAGCACACTTATACCCAGCACATGCTTTCACTGTGTATGCTCTGCACACCACAACATCACTCATGTAATGTATTTCTCCCTGGTATACATACACCCTGTACACACACTCACCATAAATGCACTGGACGGCAGTGCTCTATCCCTGCACTGCCCTTCCCATGCACACATACATCCAGTGCAGAGTCAACACTCCTGCGCTGCTCAGCACTATTCATCTAACTGATGTAGGTCAAGGGTGAGTTAAGCACACAGCAACAGAATTTTAAAAAGGTGAGTGAGCCTGGAGGCCTTACTCCAGTAACACAGGCAAAAAATGACCTGTTCACTCCTGCTGATCATTACAGGGTATGCTGTCCCCATTGCGCTTGTGCTGCTAGCCTTCCACCACTATGAGGGTAGCACTTTGGGTGCCCCTCCCGGTCCAACAAGACCGCAATCCATGAGACCAGCCACGGTGCACACAAATTATCCTTGTTTCCCTATAAGAACAAAAATCAGCATTAGGGATCCAGGCAACAGTACAGTTGGGCACTCAGGGCAGAGGTACACGTCTGTCACCATGCAGAGGACCTATCCACCCCAACAAAGAGTTATGTGTGTAAATGAAGTAGAGGAGACCCAATTCCATTATCCCCTCAAGGTACATGATCAAGCGGTAGAAAGCTTTGCTTGGTACGTGTTGTGGACAATCTGTAATGACTTCCCAGATAACCAACCTAGACTACCACCCAATAGAAGGTACTATCAAAATAAGATGTGTACACGGGGAACAGAGGGAGTACCCATTGGCTAAAGTTGACATCCAAGAGAAAGAGGAAAAACTACTCCCATAAAAATTGAAATAATTCCCCAACTCTCAGAATCTATTATATTGGGAAGCGATTATTCTAAATTTTGGACACTCTACAAAAGAGCATAGGTAAAGACAACATGAGGTTGGCAGAGGCTCCCTTTTTTGAGCTGAGGATTGGGAGTTATGCCTACAAAAGAGAAGAAAAATAGAGAGGAAAGAAGGAAGTCTAAGTATCAGGGAACCCCAACTGATTCAGTTTTAAATGGGACAGAAATTTTGGAAAATGATCAAGACTTTCGGGCAGCCAAAAGAGAGGGTACCCTATTACAGGAACTATGGGATTGAACAGAGAACACAGCAATGGCGATACTGAAGCCGGTGCGGAACTCGAGTGCTCAGGCCTGCGACCAGGCGTCTCGGGATATAGAAAGGAATTATTATCCAAACTAAAAAGGGGGTCACAAATAAGGAAGAACGAGAACCTGTGCTCAACAATACCAGCAGCACCTCTGACCAACGTGACATTGGGACATAAACACGCTCACTAACTGTGCCCGGACACTGCAGACCCTGTCACCCTGGGACGGACCTCTGCGACGTAATCATACTCCTTCACAAAGCTTTTACTGGACAGAACTGTGTCTCACTCCCTCCCCAGATTCTCCACCTCCGGGCTTGATTTACTTCGCCAAGCGTGGAGTCTCCTGGCGACATCTCACTGGATAGGGACCGACGACCAGTGGGATGGACGCAGGGCTGGTGGAGATCTCCCCCACTGGACACTTGCTGGTAAGAAACTCCCAGACCTGTTTGTGATCCTGGATAGTGCTCCCCGCCAGCCACTAAGCGACTGTTTTATTCTGCTCACATAGCCTCCTCTAAGATGGTAAAGAATAAGTCAGAAAGGTCCCAGGACCCAGCTGGCAGGACGACGGGCCATACCGAATGCCTGGTGGACACTGCCCATATGACCACTCCCGTCGATGCGACGAATTGCTCTCAGCGGTTATAGACATTAAATCTATCTTAGGACCCAAATTGGTTTCCCTATGCATAGAGGTGGGGCACCTTCGGGAGGACCATAGGAAACTGAAGGATCAGGGTGAGAACTCGGAATCTACACTAGCTACCCTCAGACCCACGGTTCTAGAAGCCGACAAGCGCCTTGCAGCTCTACAGGAATAGGTCAGATACCTGTGTGACTGGGTCGAAGACTATGAAGGAAGGTCACGGAGGAACAACGTCAGTATAGTGGGCCTTCTCGAACGCACTGAGGGCCAAAGCATGGAACTCTACTTGGAAAACTGGCTTGTCCACACAATCCTTCAAGGAAAACAATCCACCTTCTTTTCGGTAGAGAGAGCCCACAGGGTGCCGGGGACCCACCCACGACAGGCACCTCCCCACGTCCGGTGGGGGCGCGGTTATTCAATTACCGTGACAGGGACCACATACTACAAGCGACGAGAGCGCTGGGCCCATAGTCGGTCAACAACGCACATGTGCATATCTACCCGGACTATACTTTGGAGGTTCAGAGACGCTGTGCAGAAAAGGTACAGAAAAGGCTAAGGGAACACAACATAAAGTATGCCCTCGAGTTCCCTGCCATGCTTAGGGTGCAGCACGAAGGCACTACCACCTTCTGCATGACTCCGGAAGAGGCCTGGGTCTGGGTGGAACAAAAAAGTCTGGCACCTCCATGCGGAGCTACAACTAGATACCCCCCTCCCCATGGCAGACCCGGAGATAATGACAGGCACGCAACAAAAGCTGCGCGCAGGGACCCACCATGAGCAAGCAGCGAGGGAGAGAGCCCGGGCGGTAAGAGACATGGAGAGACATGCCGCATCCCGTTCTCCTTCGGCCTCGGAGGCGGTGAACCCAAGGAAGGGCACACCATCAATGACTGAATCGCAGCCTGTGGTGGTGCTGGGTGGGGGCCCCATCGTTATCCCGCAAACATCTGAAGAACTAATGTGATGAACTTCAAATAGGTTTGGAGGGGGTCTGTTGCAGTGTTCATGTGTGCTACTGGGCTTGGGAGGTGAAATCATCCTAACAATATATCTTACTGTCTGGCTGTACGTAGTGTTCTAATGCATGAGGGCATTATACGGTTGCCGGGCTTGCTTTACCCCCATCCGCATTGTATCACTGATACAGACACTGTTCGATTTTGATTGGTTCTTATTGCACATAAGTGCTGATGGCCGGCAGCCCGTTGGCGAACTGGCCATGGAATGGGTGTTGGTGATCGTTATTGGTTAGTTTTCATTGTTCTTAATGCAAATGAGTAATTAATGGGCTCAAACTGGGGGGCACTTTGTACGCTGTGTGGGTGGATGGTGCATGAAGAGGGAGGGGGAGTATGATACTATGGTTGGAGGTATTGCTGTTGTTTACACACTCAGGGCCATACTAACAGATTCACAGGTAGCTCCTACACTGTTACTGACCTGGAATGTCCGGGGCCTGGCGGGGTACACCAAACGCTACCAAGTGGACCAATATCAGCGGAGACGTAAGATAACTATTGCACTCCTGCAGGTGACCCACCTAACAACACAGTCATTGAACTCGATGCGCAGACGGTGGAGGGAAACATTAGTGGGGACCAAATACTCGGGTTATGCCAGGGGGGCGCTGATCTGGGTAGCCCCTGGGTCACCATTGGAAGTTTTACACACTTGCGTGGATCCTGAGGGCCGCTACGTGTTACTGGTAGGGCTGTTGGATGGACGTCTGATATAATTAATCTTATTATATGCACCCAACACTTGCCAGCCCTCCTTTTTGCAAACACTGACACCGTCGCTGCTCCGCGCCCCAATGGCATTGACTCCACTGCCACTCCCCACTTCCAGGTGCCCACTCAATTTTTCTTGCACAACACCTACAGACTAGGCTACCAATCTCAAATGCAAGAGGCATGGCGTGGCTTGCGCCCTGCTGATAGGAAGTACTCATGCCTACACAACCTACACACTAGAATTAATCTGTTATCAAGTATCACAGGATGCTATCACCAAGGTATCCCGAGCGGAATATCTCAGTCGCACATTATCAGACCACTGCCCTCTACAGGTACAACTGTCGTGGGGGGAGGGCAAATCTAAAATTCCCACTTGGAACTTACCACTAGAGGAGCTCCGTGGTGCCCCACTCTGTTCTCCCTTCTCGGATTCCATCACAGCTTACTTTCGGGACAATGAAGGTACTGCATCTGGAGTGGGGATAGAATGGGACTCGCTCAAGGCTGTACTACGCGGGCACATGATAAAGGAGGTATTTGGTACTCACATGATCCTCCGATAAAGAGCTGGGTGCCCTGGAATTGGAGATTCGCCAATATGAGCAGTCACTCCCCACCATGCCGCTAGCTGCGGCCGCTTGGGCCCAAGCTCGACTGAAACATAAAACTTTGCTGGACCAACTGGGCGCACTTGACCATAGGAAATATCTGGCTAGGAGACACGCTGAGGGTGACAAAGCCGGTCGATTGTTGGCGTGGCTCCTTAGGTCCGATTCGCCTAGAAGCCCAATCACTGCCATACACAATGCGGAAGAACACCTTGTAAAATCTCAGGATGAAATTAACACAACCTTTCGCTTATACTATGCCTCTTATATAAATCAGTCCCAGGGAATGACGCAACAGAGATACAGCTCTTCTTTGAGAGCATAGCCCTCCCTGGAAGCCCGGGGCGGCACTTCATGGCGCTAGAATCCCCAATAGTAGAGAGTGAAATAGTAGATGCCTCCAGCAGCTGGTGAGAGGTAAGACCAGCGGAGCCGATGAATGGCCATTAGAATTTTACGCGACATTCCAAACACAGCTTGCTCCTCACTTACACCAAGTATACACTGCTGCTTACGAGAAAGGGATACTGCCCCCCTCTCTCCGAGAGGCTGTACTTGTGGTACTACAAACCGGGTAGAGACCTAATACAACTAGGTTCCTATTGCCCATTGCCCCTCTTGAATTCTGATTACAAAATCCTTGGTAGACTCCTAGCCAACAGATTAACTGAAGTAAAGGATTCATACCTGGCAGAGACACTTGCCTCAACTTGCACAGACTCTTCCTACTGCTGGAGTGGGCAAGCGCAACGGGCAGCCTGGCCTGGATCACTTCTGTTGCAGGGATTCTGCAGAGTCACAGAACTATGCTTGGGATCATAGAACCTTAGTAGGCAGGGACTGAGTCATCCCCCCACCTGAGCACCCATAAGCCTGGGAACGACTAGCTATAGTGTCTCACTTGCCTTCCTACTCACTCACTGAGGAACAAGTGATTAGACATCCCAGAACACAACACTCCCGACCCTCTTAGGAATCGCGGTTACAGGACACACCCTTTCAATCTCACACAGACACGAGAAAAGTTTAAAATGTTTATTTTACCTATCGGGCTCTAATATGCAGTAAACGTGCCACAATAAGTAAGAAAAGGCCTAACACAAATATGGTCAGCATAGTAAGTAATCCATAAATCATAAAAGGAGCTGTCATTCTATAAGACAGGATAGCCTAACCTCCCTCCCCTTCTACAGAAGCAAAATGATTATATATCAGAAGATCTCTGGGTATTGGCAGCAGACCCCGTACCTTAGCATGCACAGATGAAATTTCTACATATCAGGAGCTGTCATGATCTCTTCCCTGGAAAGATCCCTCCCTAAGTGTGTGTTACGTATTCGTGCATACCTATATGACAAACGTATGTGTTCCCGAACAACAGCTGCATTTCTATATTTTGTCTAGGTGCTAGGGCCTGACCAGAACAGAATAACAAGGGACATTGTTGTTTGACTTTGTCTACAGTGTTCAGACTAAATCCCAGGAAAGAACAGAACGCAAAAACAACAGCAGGTTCTATGTGAAAGTACAGTGTGGCACAAAGCAAAATATGTTTGTATAGTAACGTGCCCAAAGCAGAGGACAGTCTGCAATGTGCTCATGCTAACATAGGAAAAAATGACACGGGGCATGTACGTGACATATGACACCCTCCCCTTGGGCAGTATGGTAGCAGCAAAATGACGACAGAAATCAGGTTATAAGCAGAACCAAAGCATTCAAAGCAGTACATAGTCAGTGTCTTCTATAGGGACTATGGCCAAATTGGAGAAAAAAAGTTTTCTGTGAAAAATATATCCAATTACAGCGTATCGCTGTGATCCAGGATGTAGGATGCCAAGTGAAAAGACAATGATTCCAATAAGAAATCCGAACCTTCCATATTAGAGATGTTAGCCATCAAGTTGAGCAGCCCAAAGGAACAAATGTGATCCTCGCATCCAGTAGTTAACTAGACCATGAAAGGGCAACCGATGGTGATTTCGATGAAACTGAGATCCAGAAGACCCTGCGCAGTTGCACAGGGATCACCTTCGCCCACCGGCCATAACGACGGGTTGTACACAAGCTGCATACCCAAGGAACAGTCCTGGTTATGGACCACTAAGGGACACATCAACAGTTCGAAATCGAGGGCAGCGTGAGGTGATGTAGCCAGGCAGATGGCCACTGCCCATTGAAAGGGGCACCGGATGCAATGAAACACAGGTTTGCCCACAGGTGAAATAGACATAGCGGAAGGTTAGACAAAAATCAGCATCCAGAGCATCTAAAGGCACCACTCTAAAAAGTTGCAGCATTCACTCACGGTTTAGTTGCCGCGATGCCTGTCTGAGCAGGACCACAAATGGAGCAGCCATTGCGGAATAGAAGGAACAGCACAATAATGCCACAAATTAAGACGAGCATCAGCGGGAACGCACCGAATGCGCTGGAAAAAATAGAATTTATAAAAGCTGGGATTACTCCAAACATAGTCTAAAATGATGTCACAAGTACGGAGCCCACAAGTTAAAAAAAGTGTGGCCTGTGGTATCAGACGCATTAAATATTTGATGTATCAATTCACCGAAATGAAGGGGGAGATTTTTGTCTAACAATGACTGTATTTCACTAGATGTTCTCGCCACCTGCATCTCGAAGGTCTCACGTGCCGAAGTGAGAGCCACATCTTGTTGAAACAATAACGCTTGGAGTTGGCTTAGCTTATTGAAATCTGTTTTGGAATGGAAGGCCACAACGAACTATCTACGCAACCCATGTGGAGGGGGAAACAGGACGTTGCTGCAACAAGTAACTAACTGGGAAACAGACACCACATATGGATTCCCGCCCTCAGGCCGCAACAGTCCTCATTATTAAGGAAGAGATAACTGCCATTCGAAAGCAGTGTGAGAGTGGGAATAGTTGCAGGAACAGGAGTTCCTTTTAAATAACAAGCCAGATTGGGGGCAGAAACATTGCAGGCACTGTGAATCTTTACTTGTTGATACACAAGGGAATGACCGGCAGTGGAGTCACACCCTTCCCCTGTAAGAAACAATTCTCTTTCAGCTCACTGACAATGATATGTAAAGGGCAGGGACCATAACTCATGTATGTAGCTGCTCCCAAGGGGTTCATATCTACCTGCTGGGAAGTGTTTCATGCATGCAGTGAACTGAAACATCGAGATGGGCAACGAGATAACCCTGTGTATTAACCATGCTGCAGAATGAGTTTTCGCTACAGTGAAGGGAAGTTGTTCAAGTTTCTCTATATGAAACATAGTATAACTAGCGTCTTTCATAGCCATTGACTGTTGTTTATGTGCCAAATTAAATGGTAGGAATAATGCGCTACAATTTAGTCAATGCCAAGAAACGCGTCCATTCTTAAGTGTTTGCAGTGTCCAGCCGAATTGCATAACTGATGTAAGTTGATTCTGACCATGATACAAGGTAGACACTTCATTCTGTACAATATCAGTCACGGATGATACAATGTGATCTAAAGTACTGTCGTGTGGTACGAGTGGTGCTAGTGGGGAGGAAGCTGAGCAGGAAGGTGCTCTAAACATTTCAGAAAATTGAAGAAATGCACCTACTTTAAAATTAGCAGATTATGGTCTCTCATCATTAGGTGGGACCGTTACCTTCATGATAGGGGCACATGAGGCATACAGGACAGAGGTCTTCTATTCTTGGGTTAAATTCCCACCTGCAGGTGCACGCACACATATATTTCATAGTTATATTCCACATGAAATACCAAATGAATACTCTCCATACGAGGACATAGAAGTGCTGTTAACTTACCAAGAGCAAATAAATTGGTTTAAAGGCGCCCTCCCCCATACCACAGAAAAAGTGAGACTCGTCCGCTCAGCAGAGATGGAGCGACTTGGCCAGTCCTAGCTGCTTACACACCGCATCCAGAGATTGATACATTGACAGCAGCAGACTTACATCCACTTTACAAAGAAATAATAAAACGATACAGAAATCTTACACAGTTCGTTATGCGAACACTTACAATTTAACCTACAAGGGTTACTCAACCTGGTCAACTACAAGGGACTGCAACAAAAATCACCTCGCACACGCTGAACGCGATTATGAGAAGAATGCCCACTAAACGTGAGAAATGCTTTTCTGGATAGCAGAGAAAATAGCACAGCTTGAGGCAGTGTTTCCCCACACAGGCCCACAAGAAAAACACAGAATACTGACAATTTGTTTGCCAATGGGGATAGCTCCCCCAATAGAGGATTGTACCACTTGGGGGTACAGTTTTCGCTTCCATTTATACCAGGACTCATGGTAACCCCTCAACAGCAGTCATACCAGAAGTTTTGAAACAAATACAGAACGAGTACTGGGCAGGACCTGCCCTGGACTTAGGGATGAAATTGATAGGCAATTTTGCCCAGGTATCCATAATTATGTTAGCTAACATAAAAGGGGAGGCAGCAGTGATGGATATAAGCCAACGCCCGAGGGAATGCACTCCTGCACAACAGGAGCGAGAATTACCTAAATTATCGAAGATACATATGCTTCGCTGGGTAGGGATAACTTGGGCGCTCGACCTGTGAAACCACAATTAACGAGTAATCCTGAAAAGGACAACTCAAAGCAGGCACCCGATTCTTCTATAAAGAAATGGGACAACAAACAATCAAAAAATATGCGGAATACATCACAATCACGGGGTGGGTCTCCTCAACAGGAACCCTCTGACAGAAAATGTAACCTTAGAAACCGTAACAATATTAAAAAACCTGACAGGTATCAGGATACTGATACACGTTCCTCTCGTTCCTTTCAGGGTTCACCCAAAAACTCAGAGAGGGAAGGACGGGCAGAACGCAGCTCAGAAGAGCGAGTCAAGCCAAGAGACACACATCCCGCTTCAGGCTACAATATCAAAAAAGAAGATAAACCAAAATCTAAACCTCAATTTAAAAAGAAGGTGGTAGCTGGCCTTAAAATAAGAAATGCCCAGGCTACTGAGGACTCAACCTCTGAACTGGGAATGGGCTCTGACGATGCTAAACAGCGCAGCAGAAGTAACAATAGCTCGCCAGAACCTGATGGAATTTCTGGTGACAGCAGCGTTGAATGAACATATCATGGTGGAAACACCTGATACAAGGGTAAGTATCCCACGTCAGTTATACGAAATTACGCTCCAAATGGATGGGGACATACCCAGAAAAGTGAAAGGTCTCTTTTGGGAGAACCTGACTTTTGGATACGATATCCTTTTGACTGAAAGAGATTGGCTGCCTGAGTTCGTCATGGATTGCCCAAAGGGGGAAGAGGTAATTTTACTGGCTTTCCCCAACCTCGTTCCAGAATCACTAAAACACACATATGCGCAGGAGTGGGTGGTAGCGATAGCTCCTGCATTATACCGCAATCATGTAGGGTGGGATGCTGAGTCACCTCACCATGAAATCCCAGTTTAAACTACTCCTACACCACAGAGGTAGTACCTAATAAAACATGACACAAAGAAACAGGTCAGGGAGATCTTAGATCAACTTGAATACCAAGGTGTGATTGAGAATTGCACCTCCTCCATGAATAATCCTTTGTTTCTCGTAATGAAACCCGACAATTCATACCATCTAGTTTTAGACTACAGGTGTCTGAACACACGCACGAAAATATTTGCAGTACAAAATGCACACAGTGCCGCATTAATGAATAATATTGTGCGGAAGAAATAATACACGACATGGCGCCCCACGATGGGCGCCATGTCGTGTAGTTTGGTGTCCAGACTGATTCCATACACCCCCACAGGATATGTTGGTCTTTAGACCAGCTAGCTCACAGTGCCACTATAAGCCCCTTAACCTTACCAAGGTGTGAATAGTTTCTGGCAACTATCGAACATGACAACCCTTGATCCTTCAGGGATCGTGGAAACAGTGCACTACTTTTCGCTCAGTCACTCGTGCTCACATGGTCTCAGAGAGATACACAGAACAAACGATGGGGACGTTTTCAATAAGCATTTATTGAACCAGCATCATTCTAGTATAAAATATGTTTGCTGCGACATTCATTATTCAGAAACAGATATATAAGATTACGAGCACCAACAGAGTAAATAAAAGGTAGAATTCTACCATGGTGCTAAAACAGTGAATATATGCAGGCATATAGATACATGGAAGTAATCATGCGTACTCCTACTATGCGGACCCTATCTAAATGTACCTAAGTGTACCTAGCATGTATGTGGGTGTAAAGCCAAGAATCCCCAAGGAAAGAGCCAACCCCATTATCTGATGGGAGAGAATGAAGGACCCCGTGTTGGTCTTGAGTTGGACACCCAGCAGGGGATGTCAGACCACTGCGTGCTGGAGTTTCTGCATGCAGGAATCTCAGCGTCTTGTGTCAGCATGAAAGCTTCTCCTCTGGTTGCCCAGTGAAGATGTGGTTCTTTTATACCCGAAAGGTACCTTGAGGGGTTCTACCTAGATGTGTAATGGTACTGTGGGCCTGTTGTCCAAAGGATGGCGATAGCAGTGACTTTTGTACAGAGTTATACAGACGATGGGAATGCTGCTATGCATGTCCTAGGCAGGGGATTAAGATATGATACTAAGAATCCTCATGCATAATAAAAGAGGCCAGTTTTCAATGAAAACCACACAACATTTATTCGGCACATAACTAGGTATAAGGTCAGTGCCAGAAACGTTAGGAAGAGCAAGGTAGGACAAATGTGGGTAAAAGGTCATGCAGCTACCTAGGTCTAAATTTTGGTACATTGGGGCTCATAACAGTATAAATACAAGATGATAATGTATTAATACTGTTGTCGATAACAGCAAGCACTTTATCTAAATTATCCTGATCAATTTGGTGTAGGTGTACTGCAGCCTACATTTGCGACAATTTACAAAATTCATCATATGCAGCATAAATAAATAGTTTCTAACGAGTGGGCTTTTGGACCCAAAAGGAAATCTGATAAGTTTATGTCATCCGATAGGAGAGAAAGATCTTGTTTCACGGCAGTCAACGTGGAATGTTCTAGCCATTGTTGACAAAGGTTTACCTACGAAATGAGTAGTAACAGTATTGGAATGCGGTGTTTGTGGATAACGTGGATCAGGTATATTTAATTTGAATCCAGAAGTAGTGTTCACAAAACGAGAATGACAAACATTCGTGTCTGATGGTCATAGTGCCCATCTAGTCGGGCTATCATAGAAGAATTAAATGTGCCATTTCTTATCATACTATTTAGTTGATCTACAGTACAATTTGAATAAGATTGCCAATTATCAAAAAGGGCCAAGGATGGAATAATGGGAATATTCAATTCTTTCATCTTAGCCAACCCTAGACAAGTAGTCTGTTGAACAATGTCATTAAGAAAGATAATTTGTGTAGGTATCAGACATGCACGGAATAGAGATAAACAGGCACATGCATCAAGTGTTAAAAAATTCGCAAAATTTGCGAATCGCTAAATTATGGCTTTTGCGATCGCAAAATACCATGTTGCAATGCATCAACTGCATAATTGCGAAAACACAAGAATTCGCAAATATGAAGAATCGCTAAATAATCTGCGAATAGAATTAGCGAATCAGTATTTGCGTTTTGCAAATAGTGATTCGCAAATAAGGAATCGCAAAATATATGCATGAAAATTCTGCAAGTGCTAAATAAGCAGGATCACAACCAGGTGGTAATCATGAGTGCAATTCAGATACAGCTGAAAATCTACTTAAACCCATTGAAACACACCCAGAATGAGCTACCACATTTCACAATGGCAGGGATTTACCTTATGGCGAGGAGGATGAGGCTGCAGGCTGCTGGACACAGACGGAGGCGAATAAATGAGCGCATTTTCAGAGTCAGCATAACTTTGCTAGGACAGCAAGAGGATGAGATATACGATAAGTATAGGCTCAATGCAGCAATGATCCATGACCTGATCAATTAATTGGATCCCATACTGCAACGACAGACACGTAGGACCAATGCTATCCCAACGCATGTGCAGGTCCTATGTTGCCTACACTTACTGGCGTCAGGCAGTTTTCAGGGGGTCATTGCAGTAGCTGGAGGTGTGTCGCAAAGCGCACTTTCAAGAATATTCAAAGCATTCCTTGATGCCATGATGGCCATGATCGGGTCACACATCAATTTCCCCACCACCGCGCATGACCTTGCAAAAACAAAACAGGAGTTTTACCAGATAGCTCGCTTCCCACATGTTATAGGTTGTATTGATTGCACCCATGTGGCAATATGTCCCCCTGCAGCACAGGAATATCTATTTAGAAATAGAAAATGTTATCATTCCCTTAAAATTCAGGTTGTTTGCAATGCCAAAAACATAATCACTGACATTGTGGCACAATTTCCCGGGAGTGCACATGATTCTTATATTTTCAGGCAAAGTGGCATTCACACCCGTCTTGTCAGGGGAGAATTTGGAGAGGCACATCTGCTCGGTAAATATGTGTAATTGATACTCACAGTCATTGTACGTATGCCAATGTCAAACTACCACTGACCCTTTGCTTACTTACATGTAGGTGACAGCGCATACGCCTTGCGTAATTACCTTATGACGCCTTACATCAATCCCACAACTGCCAACCAACAGAGATACAATGCAGCACATATTTCAACAAGGAACATCATAGAGCGCACATTTGGGCTGCTGAAGAGCCGATTCAGATGCCTCCATAAGACCGGTGGAGCACTTCAATACAACCCTGAACAATGCTGCAAGATAGTAGCAGCATGTGCCATGCTGCACAATATTACGACAAAGGGAGGAATGGAAATCGAGGTGTCTGAGAGCGACTCGGAGGATGAGAACCAGCAAGTGCCACACCGCCGTGCAGCACAAGGGGCAAGCGCAGCAGAAGGGCGCAGGAGAAGATTTGACATCACACAAAATTATTTCTGAGGTGAGTAATGATGACACAAAAAGTGTATATTGCAATCACAGAAATTTTATTTAACAAAAATAATGACATGAGTGTTGGAGCACACTTTCAATGTGACCAGTGGCACAGGTCTTTTAAATAATGTACATGAGTGGTTTGAAAATAAATAAGGACTTGTAAGTCAGTCAAAAGGTCCGATCACATCCATGGTTACGTCACCATATCAGAATGTCATTGTACATGGCAGTCTAGCTCTTTCTCCCACGAACACCCAGACGCCTGTCAGAGCCAGCATCTTCATCCCTCATGTTGGAAGCGGAGGGGTACTGCTGCGTGTGTTGCGTCTCCCTGCAGTGGCAACTGGCATAGCTATACTACTCCAAGCTTGAGGCCCCTCACTACCCTCTTCCTGCGTGGACATGTTGGCCGCAATTGTGGAAGCATTCATCATTTCCATTGCATTGGTCACCTGGTCCAGTGCCTTAGCCACATCCCCGCTCCAATGGCACATTTCTGTTTGCATGGTCACAGACCTACGTGCCAGCAGTGCAGTTGCTGTGGCCAGCCTATTGTTGGATTTAGCATAGATGTTGAGGTGCTGCATTAGTTGACGATGGTGTCTTTTCTGGGATACATGTCCCTCCTGCATTACCTTGGTCAGTTGCTGCACACTATCGGACAGTACTGCAATGTTGGCTGCCATCTTCCCAATTTGTATCTGTACTAAACGTGTGTTTTTGGTCTGCAGGTGCTGCGTACGGAGCATCTGTCCCTCAAGACCACCCCAGACATCATTTGGTTGGTCCTCCTGCTGTGTTCTGAGTGATCTAGCTCTTCTACGCCGGACTCTGACATTGCTTCTGCGGACCTGTGTTTGTGGATTTGGGATGGATGTGGCTTGGCCATGCCTGGACTCATGTGTTGCATTTGCCTCATCATCAGAATCCATGGTGACCAGTGGTGGGACAGTTGCCCTGCGTGTGTTTGGGGCACGTGATGGATTTGTTGGCATAACCGGTGTGTCGATATTTTCAACTGCGCTGGTGTCCTGTATGTCCTGGTAGTCACTATCCTCAGCTTCTACACGTTCTGCATCTGTGAGGTTTAACAGTGCAAAACAGCATTAATTTATGTCTGTGATGTCATGTCACAGTAATCAATTCTTTGCTATGTTATTAAATTGAGAATATATTACACTATATTGAGTTGTTTTTTTTCATATTTGTGTTTGTCATTGTAACTGCTTGACCTGCCTACATCTCCCATAATGCACTTCCCTTCATGAATACATTGTGTACTGGATGTTCAAAGTGTGCACTTGTGCTGTACTGAGGTGATGTTCTACCTTTATAATTTAGGACAATGTTAACATGCATTCATCTTACCTTCAGATGTGTTTGCTGCTCCTGACGTGTCTAGCTGTGTCACACCGACAACAGCTTCAGGCTGGATTGTGGATTCAACCATGTCCTCCATGGGAGTGTTCCCAGTGTTTGTCGGTGTTCCCCCTCCTGTCGTCCTTGCTTCCTTCAGCCGGTCAGCAATGCGCACCTTAGCCCGACTGCGCAAGTCGTACCATCTTTTTTTGAGCTCATCGATGGTGCGGTGTGTCACCCCAATGGCATTCACCCGGTTTTGGATCCGGATCCATATTTTTCTTTTCTCCTGCTCTGCCACTTTTAATGATAATTTCCCAAACAGCTTATCATGGCTGTGGACAACTCCCTCAATGAGGGTGTCAATTTCTTTTTCTGAGAATTTCATTTTCCCCTTCCTGCCTGTTTGGCTGTCCTCTGCTATTTGTGAATTTTCCATTTTCTTACAAATGCCAGGTGATTCCAATGTCTCAATCCCACTCCTGTTTAGCTCCCAGAGCCAGCTCCCTCCTCTCCCTCTGACTGTGCACAGAAAATGGGGCTTGTGCTGCTCACTTCCTGGTTCTGATGTCATCCTGGATTTATCTGCAGCGTTTGACACCGTGCCCCATGTCCGCCTCCTGCAGAGACTGCGGGAGTGCGGACTTGGGGACACGGTGCTGAAATGGTTCTCTTCATTTTTAGAGGACAGAAACCAGGAGGTCTGGTCCCCCCCTTTTTCTGCTAATATCCCGCCTCTGAAAGTGGGTGTTCCGCAGGGCTCTATTTTGAGCCCAACTTTGTTTAACCTGTATATGGCCCCTCTCGCCCCTTTGGTCGAAGCTTGTGAGGCAACAATCATTTCTTACGCTGATGATACGCAGCTGTTTTTCACGTGTGAGAAGGGTGAAGACTTTGACGGAGAGCTGATCAAAAATTGTTTGAAAAAAGTTTTTACCTGGCTCAGACTTAATGAACTTAAATGTAATCCGGAGAAATCCGAAATTATTTTTTTCGAATCGCCATCCCAGGATGTATGGAAACAATGGTGGCCAGCTGATATGTCACCTCCTCAGTCTTCGGTCAGGGCAGTCAAGAACTTGGGGGTGAAATTGGATGATTCCCTTTCCATGAAAACCCAGGTTCAGTCTGTTGCAGGATCTTGTTTTGGTCTTCTTAAAATGCTCAGAAAATTCCTCCCCATGCTATCTTTCTCCCATAGAAAGAATGTGGTTCAGGCCCTCATTGCCTCTAGGCTGGACTATGTAAATGTTCTATACTTGGGTCTTCCGGAGTTTCTGATAAACAAGCTTCAGGTTGTCCAAAATGCGGCAGCCAGGGCAGTTCTCAGGCTTGGTCCCAGAACCCGGATTTCCCCTCACTTGATTGCTTTGCATTGGCTCCCTATTCGAAACAGAATCCTTTTCAAGGCATTAGTTCTGGCTTTTAAGGCTCTACATGGTATGGGGGCCCACTATATCAGGAAGAGAGTACTTCGTTATGCACCGGGGAGATCTCTAAGATCCTCTCACCAGTATCTCCTAGCGGTTCCTAGATTCTCCCGTTTGTGCAGAGGGGACGCTCTTTTCAAGTACAGGTTGCCCGTAGCTGGAATAGTCTGCCTCAGTCTCTCAGACAAGTACCTGATCTGTTGACTTTCCGTAAACAACTTAAAACCTGGTTATTTCAGCAGAAACGCTAGCCTGGTATTAGCAGGATAATCTAGGGTTCCGTCTAGCGCCGGGACACTCTTCTGAGTAGCCGAGCGCTCTACAAGTACGTTATAACATAACATAACATCAGGATGCATCAAAATGCGACTTCGGTAATAGCGATTTCGCTAATAGCGAGATCGCTAATAAGCGAGTTCGCAAATACCGAAATCGCTATTATTTTTGCGATTAATTGCGATTCTTTATTTTCTCACAAATTATTTGTTGCATCGGGTTTTGCGATTCTTTATTTGCTAATCCTTAAAATTCGCAAATAAAGATTCGCAATCTTAAACATTGATGCATGTGCCTGTATGTTCCCTGGACTTGCCATGACTTAGTGCCCCATACTGATTTCAAATCAATATTGTCTTTCCAATATTCATATCCTTTCAGGGCTAAGTTGTCTATAAAAAGGGATGCATATATTAACCTGGTCTGAGTAAGCATATATTTCTTCGAAAGAGTGGGAACCAATTTAAAATAGTATGCTACTGAGTCAGATAGGTTATAACCCGGAAAATAAGTGTATTTCTTCTTTTGTGTATTAGAACTACCCTGAGATGGAGTTGGGCAATGTTCCATTGAGTATAATTATATTGGGGACGCTATCCATTAGCCCTATGTAAAAAATGATGTCCATAATGTTGATAACAGAAGAAATCAGCATAGTTAGCAGAATTTAAATATAAATCCTCGATCTGAGCTGGGGGCACTAGAGTGCCGGCTACAAAATGGCCGCCACATAGTGAGGCTCTGCAGGCTGGGCGGACGATCCCGCAATTATCAGGCGGAGCGGGCGGACATTATTGGCCTAAACTTAGAGGAGAGATTCCTGAAATCCTCGGCAGCGAGCAGACGTGCCCTGGGGTGTGAGAGCCGCCTGCCCCATGAAAAAAGCTACGCCGAGGTGCTGCTGCGGGTTCCGCCTGGAAAAGCAAGATGGAGGCCCCGAGCTTTGCGGCCTGAGAGCGGCTGATTGGAGGGACCGCTGAGGCTGGGGGAGGGTGTCCTGCCGGCCCCCTGCTCCGAGACTGTGGGAGTGCGCCTGAAGAGGAAACACAACGTGATTACTGGTGCCTTTACTGGCTGAGAGACTGCGGTGCGCCGCTTAGGAACGGGGCTCGCTCTGGCTCCCGGTGCGGTGGAGGGCCTGGGCCGTAGGGGAAGGCCCACTGGGCGCCGAGACACGGAGAGCTGAACCGGACGAGATCGCCCTGAGGAGACGGTTGGGGGCAACTGCCTCCCTCCGAGGGCACCACAGCAGAGCGTCCATGTGAAGGCAGCATGACTTGGGGATCACCCAGTGCCGGGGAGTCACATATTAGTGCGGTGGAGCGGCTGCAGCCGCGGACGGGATTCGGACTGTAGCAGGAGCACGGCTCCCCCTGGGCCTGGCCCTGCCTGATCTCCCCTCAACCGACTGGGAGACTGAGAGGTAACGGACCCAGCGCACAACTAAAACAGGGTGAGAGTGGCTGCGAGGGGGAGGGAAGGGACGACCGCTGCAAATACATGCCCCCCCTGTGTTGCAGAGACCCGCAGAGGTCGAGAGTCCCCTTGAGCCCATGCCGGAGAGGCAGCCTGCTGTCCTGCGGAGTGGTGCTGGCGCGCAGGGAGCCCTCGGCGAGGAGGGGTGTGGCTGGTGCAGGCCTCCACGCAGACCAGGCGAAGGGGGGAGACCGGTGCGGCCTGGCCGTGCTGACTGCTGCAAGTGGATCATGTGTGCTGCTGCTGACCTCCGTGGCAGGATCTGGTGCCCTTGGATTGAGACGAAGCGCAGTGTACATGCCTGGGAGCGATGGGCGCCCATAAGGCCTAGCCTAGACACTGCGAGAGGCACGTTACAGGATGCAGACACAGCCCACCTGTCTGTGCGGACGCCGGATCGAGGAGACCACAGCTGGTGAGACGAGCACGCTAGGTGACCCAAATACTACGGGACTGCGGTGCCATCGCAGGAACGACGGCACTGTCGAAACGCACTCTTGGTGGTGACCAAACGCCATGGGTAAGACAAACACCAAACAGCCTAAGCTCTCCATCAAACAGCGCAAGACTCCCCGGGGAAGAGCTGTTGTCAGCGGCCATAAACCCTACATCGGCACCAGAGCCAAACATACGGCAAATGTTCACGGACTTGAAGCAATACCTTTTGGCCATAGACCTCAAAATCGACTCAATGTCAGACCGCCTGGACTGGCTCAGAGACAAGGTCTCGAACCATGATGAGCGCATCACGGAGGTTGAACAACGCACCTCCACGCTAGAGGATGAGGGCACTGCCACCAGGGAGAAGTTGCTCCACATGGAGAAAGTGTTGGAAGTGATAAGAAGCAAGAATGAAAACCTTGAAGCGAGGTTGGGCCGCAACAATTTGCGCATCATGGGGATCCCAGAGACAACAGCCATGACCCGAGTCGAGGATTATGTTGAGGAAATGCTCAGAGCACTATTTGGAGACTCTCTATCACAGGTTTGCATAGTGGAGCACGCCCACAGATCGCTTGGCCCGAGACCCCCGCCGGGAGCCCCGGCCAGGCCAATAATCACGCGCCTGCTGAATTGCAGAGACCGTGATACCATGTTGCGCAGAGCCTGGGACCAGCAGGACACGAGATATCAGGGCAACGCGGTCTCTTTTTTCCCTGATTTCACTCTAACAGTGCAGGCCGAAAGGAGAGAGTTTGTGCCGGTGAAGAGAATGCTGCAGCAGCAGGACATTAAGTATCCCCTCCTCAATCCGGCAAAGCTCTGCATTTTTCACTCTGACAAGACTATGTTTTTCACTGACCCCAAACTCGCTACCAAGTTTGTCCGCTCCCTCAAACACCCTACATCGTCTGCACATGCGAACAAAGATCCTGCGGGTGGAGACCCTTTTGATGAGAATGACTGAGCTTCTGGACGGTGCACAACAGGCCGGCAAGAAGACGGCATAACCGGCCGGGCGGGGATGATTCCCCACGACCCACCTATTTTTTCCCAGGTTGACTGTCCATCTTGAAACAATTGCCTGGAAATTCGCCCTGCTTGCCCGAACGACGGAGAGGACTTCCCTCTCAAATGCATCTCGTCCAGCCACCCAGCACACAACTGCTGGGATTTGCCGAGTACCTGGTGCCTCCCTCAGGAATGAGTCCTATGTTTGTTCTAACAGTTGGCCACAGGTGGCCTGTTTGGGGCAGGGTATTGCCTGTCAGCCATGTTGGGAGGCTGAAGTGGGTGGGGGGTGGGTTTGTTGGGTGTGGGGCAGATCAGGCGAGCTGCGATGTGTTCCGTATTCTTTCTTTCTTTTCCCTCCCCTTCTCTCTCTGGCCCCTCCACAACAACAACTTGGTGCGGTAGTGTGCCTGGAACATCAGGAATTGCGAGACCTATGGCACTGGTGAGACCACTAAGCGAGTGAATACAGTCAAAGCAGTGACATGGAATGTGCGCAGTTTGAATGACTGCCGAAAGGTGAGACTGGTAGCGGCATATCTTAATAGACACGGGGCGGACATCTGCTTTCTGCAGGAGCTACACTTAACTAGTACTAGCTGCGCACAACTACGGGCAGGCTGGATGGGAGAGAAATTCATAGCAGGCTACTCTAATTATGCCAGAGGAGCGGCTATCATTCTTAGGTAGGGGCTTCCACGGTGAACACGCACCACGCTATGCGATCCACAGGGAGATATGTAATAGTTGCTGGAGAGCTGGGGAGGCAATCGGTCAGGCTCATATCGGTATACGGGCAAAATGTGGATGACCCGCATTTTTTCCAGTGAGGTCTGGAGGCTGACGGAGTCGCTTTGCCCCGGGGCCATTCTGTGGGGGGGGATTTCAATGTTGTCTTAGATCCGAACATGGACAGGTCAGGTGACTCTCGTCGGCCCCACCTGCGGGCGGCGGAGCAGCTACGGGCAATTATGGAAGACCATGAGCTGGTGGACGTCTGACGACGTCGGCACTCACACAGCCGAGAGGGCACTTGTGTCTCTGCGGCGGGTCCCACCTGGTCCAGGATTGATTATTGGCTTGCGTTGCGCAACGTGGACACGTGGGGGCTCACGGTTGCTCACCTGGCCCGGTCTCTCTCCGATCATGCTCCGGTACTGCTGGAATTCCCGTTGCCTGATGCGGCACATAGGCCCTTCAGCTGGAGGCTTCCCTCCGGCGCACTTCGGGATCAGGTATTCCGAGAGGCAATTCGAGCCAACATAATCGAGTATTTTGAGCTAAATAGTGGGACTGTGGACTCTCCCTCAGTATTATGGGAGGCTTTCAAGCGGTGGTCTGGGGTAAGTGCATTGCCAAGCAGGCAGGTGTGCTGCATTCGCTCAGGGGAGACCTTAGTTGCTTGGAGGGGGAAATTCGAGGGCTTGAATCGGAGTACTTTGAGTCCAACCAACTAGCAACTTTAGGGCGAATTAAGGAGAAAATAGCGGAATTTGAGGAGGCCGGACACAGAGAGACACACTATCTGGGCAAAGAGACCCGCGCCAGGCACTATGGGGAGGGGGACCGGGCCGGGAAGACGCTGGCGGGCCTCCTGAAAAAGCCATGGGCTAGTGAATACATAAGCGAACTGCGTAACGGCGACAATGGGGTGATTGCCGGCCAGGAGGCTGTACAAGCAGAAATGCTTGCATTTTATACCTCGCTGTATTCGGCACAGCAGTCGGAGGCGCACCCGGATCTGCTTCCCCTCCTAGAATCGATTGAACTAGCCTGGTTAAGTGACGGGCAGCGTAGTTATCTCGACGAGCCGTTCTCCGAGGAGGAAGTGATCGGGGTGATTCGGGCCATGCCTGGTGATAAGGCTCCCGGGCTGGACGGACTCACAGCTTCGTTTTATAAGGAATATGCGCCCCTTCTTGTTACCCACCTCCTCAATATGTATGAGGAATCACTGGAGCGGGGTACACTGCCCCCCTCTCGCCGGGAGGCGCTAATTGTCACTATCCTCAAACCCGAGAAGGACTCGCAGCTATGCGATTCCTACAGGCCGCTGTCGATGATTACTCTTGATAATAAAATACTCGCAAAACTGCTGGCAACCCGATTGCTTCCCCTGCCGCCTGCCGTGCTAAGGCCTGATCAGTGTGGCTTTGTTTCTGGACGGAGCACCTCTCACAACCTCCGCACCTTTGCGACTATGCAGGAAGTGGACTGCTCTCTCCCCGCTGCTTCCGCTTTTTTAGACACAACCAAGGCCTTTGATACCTTGGAGTGGCCGCACTTATTTACACTCCTTTCCCGTATCGACATCAACTCTCTTTTTTTCTCAAAAAATTGCCCTGTTGTACCGACGGCGAGACTGAGGATTAACAGTTTGGTGTTCCCCCTTATCCCAGTGGCTCGGGGTACTCAGCAGGGATGCCACTTTCCCCCCTTTTATTTGTGGTGGCGACGGAGCCGCCCATGGCTAGGCTCAGGCAGCACCACGCTCGGCGCGGCCTTGTTTTTTTCTCCCGCGGGTGATCCTGGTGTCTATGTACTTATTTAATTATTTTGAAGGTTTTATATAATGCTAACAAGACCCTTTCGGGTATCAGAGCGCTTTACAAGGAAAGAAGGATAAACAAAAGAACACTGTATGACATAATTATGTTCTGCTATACAAACATCCGTTATGAGGGTTAGATACATTGTTCATGTGAATTTACTCATGAGTAGAGACTTTACTTCTTTCTTGAAAGAGACAGTAGAAGGATTCAGTCTGGTTTCTGGGGGCAATGCATTCTAGATCCTTGGAGCGATTCCAGAGAAGGCCCCGTTGCAGGTTTTCTTTTTGGCAAATCGTTGTGGTTTCAGAAGAAGAGTGCTGGAACTTCTGGAGGATCTGTTACCACATGAGAGCACCGGTTTCTGGGCCAGGTAACTCGGGGTATTGTGATGAAGGGCTTTGTGAGTCATGCAAGCGATTTTTAGTTGAATTTTGCTTCGAATGGTAGCCAATTGAGGGCTATAAGGTCGGGGGAAATGTGGCAGTTTCTTTTAGAACCCATGATGAGCCTGGCCGCTGTATTGAGTGAAGCTCTTAGAGGGGCCGTTGTAGATCTATCTGGGAAGTCCGCAGAGAGTTGCACTCCAGTAGTCTAGTCTGGGGATTACTAGTGCTTGTACTGCCAATTTGAGGTCATTTCTGGGAAGAAAGGGTTTTAATTTTCTCAAAATGTTCATCTGTATGTTTGCTGCTTTGGTTGCGGCACTGATATGTTTCTGCATGTTTAGATTCCTGTCAAGTGTTAAACCCAGCGATTTCGCTGATGTGAGAAGTTGGCCTGGTATATGCTGTCCACTAATTAAAGTGGGCACCTTGTAACAGTCCAAACAACCCCTTTTGGAGATAGGTTAAAGACAACCTTTATTGAAAGCTATCCTAGTGGTAGCTATGGAGAGCAGCCTTCAGGCTAAGTCTTAAAGGAATGTAAAGCAGCTTGTTTTACCAGTCTATAATCTCTTGAGTGACCAAATGAAAGAGGACCACACCAGGTATATATATAATATATATGTATTTAGTCTTAAACACACCCCTCTAGTCTCTTTATGAGGCCAGAGTTCGAAGTACATAGGTTACAAGTCAGTTATCAACAGTAATAGCACAAATACACGTTTGGGCCCTAGGGGCGTACCAAACCATATACCAAAAAAGTGGTATAAGAACCACGACTGAGCTAGACACAAGGCCTAGAGCCTGTAGAAGTGCTTGGACCACAAGGAACCACCCAAGGTAGTGACACAGGGGACCCACGGGGGATGCGTGCAGTGTGGGAACACAGCCGCGAATCACCGTTAACTTCTATGGGGAAAGTCGCGGTTAGGTTTTTAAAAGAAAAGGACACTTAGAAGAGGACTTGGAGCAAACCCCTTTAGAACTAGGCCGTTCTAGAGTCAATACCCAGGAGAGCACCGGAGTACTCGAGTTACCTCACCCAGGGAAGCCGGGTGCATAGGTGTCTTTTGGAGTCGGGTTTCGTCGTCGATTTCAATGGTGATCTGCTGCAAAGTGCTGCTGGCGACCAAGTCGAAAGTGTCCGGGTGGATCCAAGGATGGATCGGAGATCTGAAGAACCTGAAAGCAGAGGGGACAGAGTCTGGGTCACTAGCCAGTGACCAGGAAGGCGATGAGCAGATGCCCACCGATGTCGGGTGCTTCAGGTAGGTTGATGGGTGTCTTGACTCTTCAGCCACGAGGTCCACGAGGTGTTGACGACAACCAGGAGCTGGATTCGAGCTGCCCCACGACGTCTGTCGAGTGCTGGGGTGTCGGCGACCGGATTGGACCCAACAAGCCTTGGCAATGGCAAGTCATGTAGAAACAGAGAAAGGATGTTGGAGCAGACCAGCAAGGTCTGAGGGACTCACCCAGTGAAGGTAAGTCAGGGCACGTCTGGAGCAACCAGGAAAGCCCAAGCAGAAGAAGAGTTGCCTTCTGGAGGACCCACTAGCCAACGGACTAGCGATCGTGAAGGTGCCTCGAGGGGACGCACTTGGAGCTGGCTCACAGGACACTCGTGGAGTGGAGGCCAGTGAGCTTCGGTGCAGTCGGTGCTCGTGGCAGGGGCTACTCGGAGCCCAAAGCACAACTTCAAGGGAGACCAGGAAGAGGATGCACTTGCGAAAGTTCTCGGTGTCCAGGGGTCACGGTTCCACGTTACCCACGACAGCTATGTGCCTCAGCTTCGCTGGGGTCTCAGGGCAGCCTCGGGGAAGTCTGGAAATCCACCTCTGGTGATGCAAAGACTTCGGAATCCGGCGGGAGCGTCAGCGATGCAGACCGGACAGTTGCTTCTTTGGTGCCTGCCAAGCAGGGGAGTCACTCCTGGACCCCAAGGGAGATTCTTCAGTCCTCTAATCTTCAAGTAGAGCGTCGAAGGTCCAGGATTCACGTTCAGAGTTTCGTCCAGGGATAATCTAAAGTCCTAAGGACTGGGGTCCCATACTTATACCAAGTTAGGGGGTTGGACATACTCTGGGGACCCACCTATGGGAGGGTCAGGGAAGAGGGGTGGTTACACCCATTCCCTTTGTCCAGTTTCGTGCCAGAGCAGGGGCAGGTAGCCCCTGCAACCGGTTTGAACTGGACTATGCACAGGGACACCAAATGTGCCCCCAGTGCAGGACTTCAAAGCACCAGAGAGTGCTCCCGCCCAGCCCCAATACACACTATCCTGTCTGGGGAGGTGGTTACACCTCCCTGCGACAGGAAACCTATTGTCCAGGCCTCCCCTGCCGGAGTTTCTGTCAGCAGTAGGAGGCCAGACCTGTGTCTGTGGCAGCGGCATCCATTTTGTGATGCCAGGGCTCTGAAAAGTTAATACCGGGTATGCCGGTGTGTACATGTCTCTCCCTCTAGAAGGGTGGAATGCTACCCCCGCTGCCAGAACTGGCGGGGGGGGTGTAGTATTCCAAGGTGTTTGACACCAAACACGACATGTTTCCGTGCAGCCATCCCAAAGTTAGCATTTAACGCGAGGTTATAATGCACTTAAGAGTATATGGTCAGGCTGCACCACAAACAGCACCAGAGGATTGACTCCGAACGCTGCAGAGGGGCTCTGCTCATGCAGGGGCACCCTCTCACATAAAAACCAAGCACTCTGCCTTCCGGATTGTTAAGGCCTGCCATAGGAGTGACTTACAGCGTTATATGTGTGTGCAATGGTAGTGATATAGGTAGCCTATACCACAGTAAGGGGTGCAGGCACCACCTTACCCAGGCTGCAGTAGCAGACCTGTGGTGTCTTTTGGAGGGCTTCCCAGGGGTGGCATAATATATGCTTCAGCCCCTGGTAGGCCTCTGGGGTACCTATGCCCTGGGTACATAGTATACCATATACTAGGGACTTATAAGGGCACTCCAGAATCCAATCAAAGATGTACCTAAGGTACATGGAAACCATTTTAGAGAGGAAGCAGCTAGGCTGGGGTTCTGATTAGCAGGGCCCCAGCCAGACTAAAGTCAAAAATAGTGAAGCATCAGCAAAAAGTGGGGGTACCCATGTGAAGCAGATCCTACTCTCCTACACAACCCCCCCCAAACGCAGGGACATTAAACTAACCTTGACCAGTTGCGTCTTCATGTTCTAAGTGGAAATACCTAGAGAGTCCATCTGCATTGGCATGGTTACTCCCAGGTCTATGTTCCACTGTAAAGTCCATCCCCTGTAGGGAAATGGACCACCTAAGCAGTTTGGGGTTTTCACCCTTCATTTGTTTTAGCCATAAGAGGGGCTTATGGTCTGTTTGAACAAGGAAGTGAGTACCAAACAAGTATGGCCTCAACTTCTTCAGAGCCCAGACCACAGCAAAGTCCTCCCTCTCAATGGCTGACCAACGTTTCTCTCTAGGGGTCAGCCTTCTGCTAATAAAGCTACTGGCTGATCCTGACCTTCATCATTCAATTGTGACAGTACAGCCCCTACCCCCAATTCAGATGCATCTGTTTGGACAATGAACTTCTTGGAGTAATCAGGACTCTGTAGAATGGGAGCAGTGCACATGGCCTGCTTCAGGTCATCAAATGCCTTTTGACAGCTAACTGTCCACTGAACCTTTTGGGCATTCTTTTGGAAGTTAAGTCATTCAGGGGTGTCACTATTGATCCATACCCCTTGACAAATCTCCTATAGTACCCAGTCAGGCCTAAGAAGGCTCTCACCTGAGTCTGGGTGGTTGGAGCAGTCCAGTCCATGATGGTCTGGATCTTGCTCTGCAAGTGGTTGAACCTGGCCTCCACCCACAAGGTGGCCCAGGTACACAACCTGACTCTGCCCTATCTGGCACTTTGTGGCCTTGATAGTGAGGCCTGCCTTTCTGCAGGGCCTCCAAAACATTCCTGAGGTGGACCAGGTGATCCTCCCAGGTGGAGCTAAAGACAGCAATATCATCTAGATATGCTGCACTGTAGGCTTCCAGACCTGTGAGGACTGTATTCACCAACCTCTGAAAAGTGGCAGGTGCATTCTTCAGACCAAAGGGCATTACCACAAATTGATAATGCCCACTAGGGGTTGAGAATGCTGTCTTTGGCTTTGCATCATCAGCTAGTCTGATCTGCCAGTAGCCAGCTGTCAGGTCAAATGTGCTTAGATACTTGGCTGAGGCCAAAGTGTCTATTAGCTCATCTGCCCTGGGTATTGGATGGGCATCAGTCCTAGTGACTGCATTGAGACCCCTGTAGTCCACACAAAACCTCATCTCTCTTTTCCCACCACTGGTGTGAGGTTTTGGCACAAGGACCACTGGACTAGCCCAAGGGCTATCTGAGGGTTCAATAACTCCCAAATCCAACATTTTCTGGACTTCTGTCCTGATACAGTCCCTGACATGGTCAGGTTGCCTATAAATCTTATTTTTAATAGGCAGACTGTCCCCAGTGTCCACTTCATGAGTGCACCAGGTGGTCTGACTTGGAGTCAGAGAGAACATATGTCTGAACTGATTGAGCACCTGTCTGCAATCAGTTTGCTGCTGGGCAGTGAGGCTGCCTGCCAAGGCTACACCATCCACTGACCCATCATCAGGGTTCTGTGAGAGCAGGTCAGGGAGTGGGTCACTCTCTTCCTCCTGTCCCTCATCAGTAGCCATGAGCAAGCCCATGTCTGCCCTGTCCACATATGGTTTCAATCTGTTGACATGGAGAACCCTGTGGGGACTCCTGGGTGTTCCTAGGTCTACCAAATAGGTAACCTCACCCTTCTGCTCAACAATGGTATGGGGTCCACTCCATTTGTCTTGGAGAGCTGCTGGGGCCACTGGCTCCAGCACCCACACCTTCTGTCCTGGCTGGTAAACAGTCAGTACAGCCTTTTGGTCATGCCAGGCTTTTTGTAGTTCCTGACTAGCCTCAAGGTTTTTAGTTGCCTTTTTCATGTACTCAGCCATCCGGGAGCGGAGACCAAGTACGTAGTCCACTATGTCCTGCTTTGGGGGCTTGAGAGGTAACTCCCATCCTTCCTTCACCAGACACAATGGACCCCTGACAGGATGGCCAAACAAAAGTTCAAAAGGGCTGTAGCCAACCCCTTTTGAGGCACCTCCCTGTATGCAAACAAAAGGCAGGGCAAGAGTATGTCCCATCTTCGCCTAAGCTTTTCTGGGAGCCCTTTAATCATGCCCTTTAAGGTTTTGTTGAACCTCTCAACTAAACCATTGCATTGTGGGTGATAGGGTGTGGTGAATTTGTAAGTCACTCCACACTCCTTCCACATTGCCTTCAAGTATCCAGACATAAAGTTAGCACCCCTGTCTGATACAACCTCCTTAGGGAAGCCCACTCTTGAGAAAATTCCCAGGAGGGCTCTTGCCACCACAGGTGCTGTAGTGGTCCTAAGGGGAATAGCCTCTGGGTACCTAGTGGCATGGTCCACCACCACCAGGATAAACCTGTGCCCAGATGCTGTTTGGGGATCCATGGGACCAACAATGTCAATCCCCACCCTCTCAAAGGGAACCCCCACCACAGGTAGTGGTATCAGGGGGCCTTTGTGGTGCCACCTGCCTTCCCACTGGCTTGGCAGGTTACACAGGAGCGACAAAACTCCTTGGTGTCTTCAGACATGTGGGGCCAGTGAAAGTGAGGGACAATTCTGTCCCAAGTCTTGTTCTGGCCCAGGTGACCTGCTAGAGGAATATCATGGGCTAGGGTCAATAGGAAGCCCCTGAACTTCAGAGGTATAACCAACCTCCTGGTGGCACCAGGCTTGGGGTCTCTACACTCTGAGTACAAGAGTCCATCATCCCAATACACTTTATGGGGACCACTAGCATTCCCAGCAGCCTCAGCAGCAGCTTGCTGTCTGAGGGGTTCAAGAGAGGGGCAGCTCTGCTGCTCCTGGCTCAGATCTGCCCTGGAAGGGCCCCCTGTCCCTAAGAACTCAACCTGATCAGGCTCAAGCTCCTCTGGGACAGTTCCTTCTTCAGGACTGAGATCATCTCCCTCAAGAGACTGATCTTCCTTCTGAGCCAAGGGGAAGGCACTGCCTTAACCCTACTACTCCTCCTCTTGGATGGCACTTGGTCCATTGTTCCAGGATCCAAGGCCTGTTCAGTGTTAGTCATTTTGGCCTGTGACCTGGTCACAGCAAACACATCTGCAGGGATGCCCAGCATTTCTGCATGGGTCCTGAGCTCCACTTCGGCCCAAGCTGAAGTTTCTAGATCATTGCCAAGCAAGCATTCAACTGGTAGGTCTGCACTCACCACAACCTTCTTAAGGCCAGTTACCCCTCCCCAGGAGAAGTTAACAACTGCCAGAGAATGGTCTGTTCTGACGTTGCTAGCATTGGTCACTTGGTACATTTCACCAAGTATAATCTGCCCAGGATCCACAAGGTCTTGTGTCACCATAGTGACACTTGCTCCTGTGTCCCTGAATGCCAAAGCCTCTTTTCCATTTATTAATGGCTGTTGTCTGTACTTGCCCAGATTACTGGGACTCACAGAGGAGGTCATATCCATGCCTCCATCACAGACTAGGACAGCCTGAGTTGTTTCTCTGACTAGGCCAGAGCCCATCTCAGTACCCAGGGTCAAACCTACTAAACCCTTGGCTTGTGTACTTCCACCACCATTTGTAACTGCACTAGGGGGAACAGGTGCCATAGGGGCATTGGTGGGGGCTGGAATAGAGTCTTTGGACTTGGTGCAATCACTGGTCCAGTGTGTCTTTTGCTTACAGACTTTGCACCATGGTTTCTTTTGGCCTTTCCCTTTGTTAGACTGTGAATCCCCACCTGAAGAAGATTTTTGGGGGCCTTGTGAAGACTTCTGGTCTTTACCCTTCTCCCCACCCTTGTCAGAGTTTTTAGAATCTTGCTTCTTTGGGTCACCACCTTGGTTCTGTACCTTCTGCCTCACCCTGGTTCTGACCCATTTGTCTGCCTTCTTTCCCAATTCTTGGGGAGAGGTCAGATCAGAGTCCACCAGGTACTGATGCAACAGCTGATTTTGACAGTTATTAAGAATCTGCTCCCTCATGATAAGATTGTACAATCCTTTGAAGTCACATACCTTACTGCCCACTAACCAACCTTCCAGAGCCTTAGCAGAACAATCAACAAAGTCCACCCAGTCTTGATTTTGTGCCTTTTGGGTATCTCTGAACTTTAACCTGTATTGTTCAGTTGTTAGGCCAAACCCATCAATCAATGCACTTTTTAAGACTTGATAATCATCAGCATCCTCCTCTCTAACAGTGAGGAGCTTATCTCTACCTTTGTCTGCAAAGGAGAGCCACAAGATTGCTGCCCACTGCTCCTGAGGGACCCTCTGTACTTTGCAGGCCCTCTCCAGTGCAGTAATCCATTTGTGGATGTCATCCCCACTCTGGTAGGGAGGGACAATCTTGCCCAGGTTTCTATGGTCATAAGACCTTTCCCTACCACTAGGGAAGTTGCTGCCACCATGGGACTCTAGTCCCAACTTTCTTCTTTGTCTATGAAGCTCTAGGGACTCCCTGTCTATAGCCAACTGCTCTCTTCTGATTCTCAACTGAGCTTCCTCATACTTGAGCAGTCTCTCTTTCCTCTCATGAGAGGATTCCCTCCTATGAGAAGAAACAGAGGTCCCTACTGAGGTGTCAGAATGGTTAGACTCCTGAGAAGGAGATCTGGACCTTCTAGGCACACTCACAACTCTTCCTGGTGGGACAAAGGGAGGTCATTCTGATCCTCCTCCTCATCTGCAGGAGGAGCTGGGTTGTCCAGGGCAAGGTCATTGTCACCTTCCTGGCCAGTTTCAGAGGTCAGGTCCTGGGTATTTTCACTCCTGGTACCTTCCTCATCTTCTGCCCCACCCTCTCTGCCTACCCTTGCAGACCCTATGGGTCTTCTGAGATCATCTAGCAGGAGCATCTCCATGAGACGTTGGGTGTTGGCACTTTTGCCTGTCTTCAGCTTCCTAATCTTGCACAACTCTCTCAATTCCAAGAATGGGAGGTTGTCATATTTGGATGGCAGGAGCCCACTGGTTCCTGGCAGTGAAGACATTACTAGTGAGGTGTGGTGTATGCACTACCTACTCTAGTGTGGCCTACTAAACTCTCTTGAGTTGTAGAAAGGGTGTGCTAGGCCCTTAACACACAACTCTAAGTTCAGTAGAACTTACTGTATACTAAGCTTGTTTTTATATGTACCTAAGGTACCCTTAGTAGTTTTCAGTTGATCAATTCAATTGAGATTATCTGGTAAAACAATAGCAAGCTGGAATCCCACACGCTGCACACCAATGTGAGAAGTTGGCCTGGTATATGCTGTCCACTAATTAAAGTGGGCACCTTGTACCAGTCCAAACAACCCCTTATGGAGATAGGTTAAAGACAACCTTTATTGAAAGCTATCCTAGTGGTAGCTATGGAGAGCAGCCTTCAGGCTAAGTCTTGAAGGAATGTAAAGCAGCTTGTTTTACCAGTCTATAATCTCTTGAGTGACCAAATGAAAGAGGACCACACCAGGTATATATATAAAATATATGTATTTAGTCTTAAACACACCCCTCTAGTCTCTTTATGAGGCTAGAGTTCAAAATACATAGGTTACAAGTCAGTTATCAACAGTAATAGCACAAATACACGTTTGAGCCCTAGGGGCGTACCAAACCATATACCAAAAAGTGGTATAAGAACCACGACTGAGCTAGACACAAGGCCAAGAGCCTGTAGAAGTGATTGGACCACAAGGAACCACCCAAGGTAGTCACACAGGGGATCCACGGGGGACGCGTGCAGTGTGGGAACACAGCCGCGAATCACCGTTAACTTCTATGGGGAAAGTCGCGGTTGGGTTTTTAAAAGGAAAGGACACTTAGAAGAGGACTTGGAGCAAACCCCTTTAGAACTAGGCCGTTCTAGAGTCAATACCCACGGGAGCACCGGAGTACTCGAGTTACCTCACCCAGGGAAGCCGGGTGCATAGGTGTCTTTTGGAGTCGGGTTTCGTCGTCGATGTCAATGGCGATCTGCTGCAAAGTGCTGCTGGCGACCAAGTCGAAAGTGTCCGGGTGGATCCAAGGATGGATCGGAGATCTGAAGAACCTGAAAGCAGAGGGGACAGAGTCTGGGTCACTAGCCAGTGACCAGGAAGGCGATGAGCAGATGCCCACCGATGTCGGGTGCTTCAGGTAGGTTGACGGGCGTCTTGACTCTTCAGCCACGAGGTCCAGGAGGTGTCGACGATGACCAGGAGCTGGATTCGAGCTGTCCCACAACGTTTGTCGAGTGCTGGGGTGTCGGCGACCGGATTGGACCCAACAAGCCTTGGCAACGGCAAGTCACGTAGAAACAGAGAAAGGACGTTGGTGCAGACCAGCAAGGTCTGAGGGACTCACCCAGCAAGGGTAAGTCAGGGCACATCAAGAGCAACCAGGAAAGGCCAAACAGAAGAAGATTTGCCTTCGATAGGACCCACTAGCCAACGGACTAGCGATCGTGAAGGTGCCTTGAGTGGACGCACTTGGAGCTGGCTCACAGGACCCTCGTGGAGTGGAGACCAGTGATCTTCGGTGCAGTTGGTGCTCCAGGCCGGGGCTACTCAGAGCCTAAAGCACAACTTCCAGGGAGACCAGGAAGAGGATGCACTTGCAAAAGTTCTCGGTGTCCAGGGGTCACGGTTCCACGTTACCCACGACAGCTACGTGCCTCAGCTTCGCTGGGGTCTCAGGGCAGCCTCGGGGAAGTCTGAAAATCTACCTCTGGTGATGCAAAGATGTTGGCGTCTGGCGGGAGCTTCAGCGATGCAGACCGGACAGTTGCTTCTTTGGTGCCTGCCAAGCAGGGAGTCACTCCTTGACCCCAAGGGAGATTCTTCAGTCCTCTAATCTTCAAGTAGAGCGTCGAAGGTCCAGGATTCACGTGTCAGAGTTTCGTCCAGGGATAATCTAAAGTCCTAAGGACTGGGGTCCCATACTTATACCAAGTTAGGGGTTGGACATACTCTGGGGACCCACCTATGGGAGGGTCAGGGAAGAGGGGTGGTTACACCCATTCCCTTTGTCCAGTTTCATGCCAGAGCAGGGGCAGGTAGCCCCTGCAACCGGTTTGAACTGGACTATGCACAGGGACACCAAATGTGCCCCCAGTGCAGGACTTCAAAGCACCAGAGAGTGCTCCCGCCCAGCCCCAATACACACTATCCTGTCTGGGGAGGTGGTTACACCTCCCTGCGACAGGAAACCTATTGTCCAGGCCTCCCCTGCCGGAGTTTCGGTCAGCAGCAGGAGGCCAGACCTGTGTCTGTGGCAGCGGCATCCATTTTGTGATGCCAGGGCTCTGAAAAGTTAGTACCGGGTATGCCGGTGTGTACATGTCTCTCCCTCTAGAAGGGTGGAATGCTACCCCCGCCGCCAGAACTGGTGGGGGGGTAGTATTCCAAGGTGTTTGACACCAAACACGACATGTTTCCGTGCAGCCATCCCAAAGTTAGCATTTAACGCGAGGTTATAATGCACTTAAGAGTATATGGTCAGGCTGCACCACAAACAGCACCAGAGGTTTGACTCCGAACGCTGCAGAGGGGCTCTGCTCATGCAGGGGCACCCTCTCACATAAAAACCAGGCACTCTGCCTTCCGGATTGTTAAGGCCTGCCATAGGAGTGACTTACAGGGTTATATGTGTGTGCAATGGTAGTGATATAGGTAGCCTATACCACAGTAAGGGGTGCATGCACCACCTTACCCAGGCTGCAGTAGCAGACCTGTGGTGTCATTTTGGAGGGCTTCCCAGGGGTGGCATAATACATGCTTCAGCCCCTGGTAGGCCTCTGGGGTACCTATGCCCTGGGTACATAGTATACCATATACTAGGGACTTATAAGGGCACTCCAGAATCCAATCAAAGATGTACCTAAGGTACATGGAAACCATTTTAGAGAGGAAGCAGCTAGGCTGGGGTTCTGATTAGCAGGGCCCCAGCCAGACTAAAGTCAAAAACAGTGAAGCATCAGCAAAAAGTGGGGGTACCCATGTGAAGCAGATCCTACTCTCCTACAGCTGAGACGATAATATGAGGTTGGCAGTTGAGCGCTGTTAATTGTTTAATCCATTCTTCTATGATGGTTGTTTGGTTGGGTGGAGCGATCAGGAGGAATTCAGTCTTGAGGGTGTTTAGTTTCAAGTGGTTTTCCGCCAGCCAAATCTGTGTTTTCTGTAGAGTTAAATTGAGAGATCTGATATCCTCCAGAGAAGAGACCTTTAAGTATAGTTGTGTATCGTCTGCGTGCATGTGATAGTGGATGTTGGAGGAGCTGAGAATTTAGGTGAGCGGTTCCATGAATAGGTTGAAAAGTGTAGGTGAGAGGGATGAGCCCTGTGGGACTCCTAATGTGACTGAGATGGACATGGATATGGAATGATTGACCTTGAATCTTTGGGATCTATTTTGGAGGAAAGAGTTGAACCAATTTAGTACAGATCCTGATAAGCCCATTCTATATTTCAGGAGTTCCAGAAGATTGTCATGTTTGACGGTGTCAAATGCCGAAGATAGGTCGAGCAGGTTTAGCAGACAAGCTTAGTTTTGGGCCAGGATTTTTAGTGCATCATCCACTATGTGGGTCATAGCCAACTCAGTGCTGTGCCCTGTGCGAAAAACCGGATTGGTATTGATTGAGCAGGTTGAAATGGTCGATGTGGTTACTCAGCTGGATGTGTACACGTTTTTCTAGGAGTTTAGCCAGAGTTGGGATGTTAGAGACCGGGCGATAATTATTCAGATCCGTGTGATCTGCCGTTGGTTTTTTAGGATGGGGAACACCTGCCCAGATTTAAGGTTTTCTGGAATAATGCCTTGAAGCAGAGAGGTATTGATAATCTTGGTCCATAGTGGCAGTATCAGAGGTATGAACTCTTTTAAGTGATTGGCGCGAAGAGGATCTATGAAGTGGTTAAAGGGGTTCAATGATGTGAGCGCTTTTAAGATTGCGTCTTCACTATAAGTTTTGAAAGGGGACAATGCGGCGTTATTTTTGAGGGCGAACTTTGGTGTGCATATGTTAGGGGTTGCTAGAGAGGGTGATGTGGCGTCTTTGTGGGTGTCAGTATGAAGTACTAAGGCCTACTGTAGGTTCATCTTCAAGTTTTCTGTCTTCTCAGTGAAGAAAGAGGCAAATTCTTCACAGCTGGGTTGTGCACTCGGTCCAACTTCAGTGGGGTATGGGAAGCCATTTGATTGTGCTTTGACTAATCCAAATAGTTTTTTGGGTCGATTTTTGGCTTGGTCTAACTGGTACCTAAAAAAGCTTGCTTTTGACCTTCTGATATTTCTATAATAGGAGTTTCTGGTAGCTCTTAGCAGCTTAAGGAGGTCAGGGGACGGTGATGATCTCCAACGACTTTCAATTAATCTTAAGGAACGTCTGTCCTCATTGAGTCTGCCGTCGTACCATGGTTTGGAATCTTTTGTGGAGAGCCTCTTCAGTTGTAGCGGAGCAATTGTGTCTATTAACGTAGTCATAGCATTAAAGTAGTGGTTTGTCAGAGCTTGAACATCAAATAGGCCTTCAGGGGGAAGTAAAAGGTTCACACTAGAGGATGTAATTAGATCTATGCTGGCGTTTTTTAGGTTCCTTTTCCATATTTTAGGTTTCGTAGGTTGGGCTGAATATAATTTTACTGCTTCATTAATGAAGAATATGATGGAATGGTGGTCAGAACAATCACAGGGGAGGATCGTTTCGAGTTGAATGGAGTCAGCATTGGAAATGACTAGGTCTACGATTGAACCCTTGTCATGTGTGGGGCTGTTGCAGATTTGGGTAAGGTCGAGGTCCGTGAGGAATGCTTTGAGGCTATTTACCGCAGAGTCGTTAGGGTCGTTCCAATGAAGATTGAGATCTCTGAGGAATATTTGGGTACTTTGTTGTCCTGTATTTGTAGTCACGATCACCATGAATTGTTCGATGAAAGTGAGGTTGTCACCTGGAGGGTGGTAGAATGTGTGCTTGTGATACCAATACAAAGGTATTCACATGAGGATAGTACCGGTGAATGAGATCGGTTCACTGAGAGACTATTCCGATGTATGCAGGCACTGCCGCCCCCTGGTCTATCAGTTCTATCTAATCTGGTGATGTCATGGTTTGGGGGGACCAGAATATCGAGTATAGGCGTAGATGTTTCATTTAACCAGGTTTCGGTCAGAATTAAGAGGTCAGGTTCGTGAGTGAGTATGAGATCAGCTATATCAGACGCATGTCTTACGGCTGATCTACAGTTTAGTAGTATACATTTGAGATGGGACTTGATGGGAGATAGAGGTTCTTGTGTGAGGGGGACATGCATAAGATTGTCTTTAATTATTCCTCTAATGTTGGGTTTTGGAGCTCTGTGTGGATTAGAGGTGATGGTTTGGATTAGGGTATGTTTATTTGTGTTGTCCGAGCAATCTGTATTATTTATGGGATGTGGGAGATCATAGGAGCGGAGTTATGTTATGTTATGTTATGTTATGTTATAATACACTTATAACGCGCACAGATACTCAAAAGTGTCCCGGCGGGGGAAGTGACCATAGCAGTGTGGAGCAGGGATTTAAATGGGCAAATTAAAAGAAGGGTTTTTAATTGTTTTTGAACAACCGAGGATCCTGAGTGTTCCGCAGTTCCACAGGAAGGGAGTTCCATGCTACCGCTGCTTTAATGGAGAGGAGTGACCCCCAGACGCATCCTGCGAAAGCGGGGACCACCGCCCGTCGGTGTGTGGCTGAGCGCAGAGATCGGCTGGGAGCATAAAAGGCAAAACGCTTCCTGAGGTACATCGGCCCTAATCCATGCAGGGCTCTGTGAGCCAGAGTGAGAGCTTTGAATTGCACTCTATGGACCACAGGGAGCCAATGCAGATCACGCAGATGCTGTCTAACGCTAGACCTTCTTGAGATGTTCAACAGAAGTCTGGCGGCTGCATTCTGTATTGTTTGTAGTTTTTTTAGCAAGTAGCCTGGTATGCCAATGTACAGGGCATTGGCATAGTCAATGCGAGACAAAATAAGGGCGCAGGCCACCATTTCTTTGGCTGACCTAGGTAACAGGAGAAAAAACTTTCTCAGTGATTTGAGAGTACCAAAACATACGCCCGCAAGTTTCTTAATTTGTGTGGAGAACCTGAGGTCCTCACCAAACCAGACCCCCAAGTTCTTCACTGGATTGCCCACTGAGTTGGGCCGAGGGTAGTCTGAAGGCCACAGGGTCTCTCTAAAAGAGGGAGGGAAAGATCCATACAGGAGGACCTCCGACTTGTCCTCGTTGCACTTCAGTTGAGCACGTGCAAGCCATTTAAAGACAGTCGAGAGGCATTTCTGGGCAACTTCCGAGGACAGGTCATTATCCTTCCTGGTAAAGAGGAGCTGGGTATCATCAGCATACGCTATGATCTTGGCTCCCAGCTCCTCCGCAAGATAAATCAGGGTGTTATATAGATGTTAAAAAGTAAAGGGCTCAAAGTGGAGCCCTGTGGTACTCCTGTGGACATTTTCCTGGGAGCCGACGAAAAGGGTGGCATCCAGACCTGCTGGGTGCGATCATCTAAAAAGGATTTAAGCCAGTCCCAGGCAAGACCTGTAACGCCAATGGTCGGAAGTCGGGCAAGTAATTGTTGGTGGGGCACTGTATCGAAGGCGGCAGAGAGGTCTAACAAAATCAGGGCCGCTCTACCACCTGCATCCAGGCACTCCCTTATTGACTCTGCCATTTCGACAAGCGCAGTCTCTGTGCTATATGTAGCCCTGAATCCGGATTTGGCAGGGTGGAGAACGCCAGATGACTCGACATAGGCGTCTAGCTGTCTGAAGACAGCTTTTTCACACACCTTTGCCAACGCCGGTAGAAGAGAGATAGGGCGATAGCTTGCAAGTTTGGTGGGATCAAGAATGGGCTTTTTCAGAAGTGGCAGCAATTTAGCCTGTTTCCAATTCAATGGGACAGTGGCAGTCTGTAAAGATAGATTAATAATAATATTTACTTCTGGGTTGACCACCTCCGCAACCCCTCCTAGTACCCTTGCCAGACACGGATCTGTGGGAGAGCCCGACTTAAGTGATTTAAGGATAGCCAGTGAATCTGACATAGCAATGGGGGAAAAATTCGTCAAAGGGGGAGCTGCCGGGATAGGAACTGTAATGTTCGGGGAATGGGAAACTACCTGCCCAAGGGATCCCATCCCTAGGCTATCTTGGATGGTCTGTATTTTCTCAAAAAAGAAACAAGACAGCTCCTCACACCATTGTGACGAAGCCGGCAGAGCAGTATGTTCGGCGTATGGTGATAAAAAGCTCTGGACAATGGAAAAAATTTCCTTGCAATTGTTGTTAGATTTAGCAATGCGCTCCCCATAAAAGCTGCTTTTCGCCTCCCCAATAGCTGCATAATAGTCTCTCTGAGCCTTTCGAAGGGCGATTTTAGCCAGGGGACAATACTCCAGTCTCCAGCAACGTTCAAGTTTTTTACAGCCCTGCTTGAGATCTCTAAGTTTACCAGAGTACCAGGGTTTTGAGGGAGCATTTCTCGCTCGCCTATTAGAGAGGGGTATGGATACGGAATTAATCCCTTGGGAGATCCAATTGACAAAACCATCTAAAGCTCCTTCCAGATTAGGGGCGACAATCGGCCGTGAAGCTAGTAGAGCCCTAGAGAAAGCAAGGATATCTATCTTCCGTGATGGTCTGCCTTGGACCGTGGCTGTGGGGGGACGAGGCTTCGCAATAGTCCAAGAAAACTGGCTCAGGTAATGATCTGACCAAGAGACCTGGAGAGGGTCCCTAATGGACAGAGGGAAGTTGGAGCAAACCAGGTCTAACGTATGACCCCCCTTATGGGAAGAGGACTTGATCCATTGGGACAATTGTGCTAAGTTGAACGAGTCCACTAATTCCCTAGAGTCATTTGCCTTCGGGCAGTCTAAATGGATATTAAAGTCGCCCAGAAGTAAGAAATTCGAAAAGTGTAAGGCTCGGGAAACAATAGCTTCATCCAGTGCTTTCAAAAATGCTCCGGGGGAGTAGGGAGTGTATATCTTTGGTCGATAAAGGATCTTTCCTTCCGACTGGTCGGGTCGGGGCATTGGGGTAGGGTACTGTTCTCCAACTTACAGGCAAATGCTTCAGGGATGGTGATTGCATCAGGGAGGTATGGGGATAGGCTACTATGGAAGTTCATAATTGAATCCTTATCCTGCCATCTGATCTTAGGTGGATGTAAAATCAGATCCCGTAGAATTTGGAGGTCATCTTTGACTTGTTGCAATGAAAGTAAGATTTCATCAAGTCTGGGATCTAGTGAGGGTTTGTTTTGTCTGGGGGTAGGGGAGCGGTGGGTGGGCCAGGGATGGGGCTTGGGGGGTTACAGTAGCCTGAGTTGACGCAGTGAGACCAGCAGGGATGGTTATAGGGAGAGGGGGGGAGGAATAGAGGGAGACGGAGAGGTATCAAGTGGATGTGCGGTAAGGGCTATGGTGTTGTTCAAGGTTATTGGGGTCAAATTGGAAATAATGCTACTTATTCGGGGATTAGGTGTAGGCTGGGTACTGTTGGAGTTAGGGGGTGGTTTTCGCATCCAAGGGTATCTGCAGGAGCTGGACTGGGTGTGTGTATAAATTGGGTCGTAAGAGGTGATTGCCTTGTAGGGGACTCAGGAGGGGTGTTAGGGGGCATTCTGGATTTGAGGGAGCCGGGGGGGGGGGGGTAGGGTCTCATGACTTTTTCCTTGATGAGAGGAAAAATATTGTCAAGTAAGACCAAGTTACGTTCTGATGATTGTATGAGGATGTTAATCTTTGGTTGATTTATGGACTGATAATCACAGAGATAGTGGGAAAGATATTTCACTTATTAAGCGGATTGGTAACGGGGAAACTTTTAATTTGGCACTTAAAACGTTTCTTTTAAGGAATTTTTGGACAGCAGCAGGGGAGAGCACTATGAATTCTGGTTTATTCCTGGAGGAGGTCATGGGGTCGTTTGGCACAAGTTGAAAAATGCGGGGTGTATGATTATGCGGAGTTCACGTTAGATGGATTGTGGGTATGTTAGTTGGGTTGTAGGAGAATCCTGGAGGGCGGAGAGTATGGTCAGGTGATACGAATTGTTTACAGCTGGGGAAGCCACGTACGGTTTTCTAAGCAGTTGCGCGGGGTGATTTAAATCTAATGATGTTTCGAACACAAGAGAGTAGAGGCACGCTGTTCAGACGTGGCAGGATTACCGTAGGTAGGAACCGGGATTGAACCATTTAAAATAGCAGAGTTGGAAAGTTGTAAACCGGGAGGATTCTTGTAGGAGATATCGCGGGTTAATGATTAGTTGCATTAGTGGAATCATTGTGAGTTATGTTTGTATGGGGGATTATAGAGCACTGTTTGGTGGGTGGGGGCTGGTAATCAATGGAGGATAGGGCGCATGGTTTTGAACACGCAAGTAGGAGATGGAATTGAGTATTATTTTTAACAACATTGAAATTGTCATTGAAGGGGTAGGGGTTGAAAAAAGTTGGTTAATTTACAGTTGCTGCACAAGAATTATTTCGTTTGTCTGACATATATTCATTTACTATTGTAGATACCCCTGAGGAAGGTCTTAAGGACCGAAATGCATTGGGTGATGTTAAGTTTTAACGGAGGATTCGAGTTTCATAACATGCCTGTGATTAGGCCCGGATGGGCAAGTCCTGTGCAAATAAAATGGAAGAAAACCGTGGAATTTCGTACCTTTGATGTGATGGACAAACGTTGAAAAATGAACAGAAATAAACAGACTGAACTTTTTGAATACTTTTGAGTACGTGAATAATGTTGATCACAAATGTGCATAAGGCTGTGCAACCCTAGGTGACTCGCACATCGCGCGTCACACCTTTCTTGTGTATGAGGATGTTCCCACTATGGTAAATGGTGATTGTTGCTGCTGCTTTGTAAATTGGTGAGGGGGCGATCGAGATCCTGAGACCATGTGCTGTTTTCCTAGAGGTGGAGACCGAGAACAGGGCGAAAAAGGCTTTTCTCCATTGGGCTCTTCTCTTCGTGTAAAAAAAGATGTCATTAGTCATAGTTCCTTTGTTTGTAGAGAAGTAGGGGTCCGAGATCAGGGTCTCGGGGTGTGATTTGAGCAGATTATGTTTAAAGCATTTGGCTGCTTTTTTTGTAAGGTTAGGGGGGTACTTAATGGTATAAGTATGTTGTCCTGCAAGCTACATAATGGAGTCTGTGCTATAAGGAAAGGTAAGGAGGTAAGAAAAATGGGAGAAAAAGGTGAGGTTAGGTGGAGATAGGGGGGAAGAATTATGAGAGGCCGTGAGATGGGGTTACGTAGGAATCTCACCTGTATGCTTGTCGACTAGGGTACCATAGGATGTTATCTAGATCAACTAGAGATTAGCCCATTGGCATTGAGGTCATTCAAGTTGTCCTTTGCTCCTGAAGGTGAAAGACATTCCTGAGACTGCCAGTAGTTACAGTTATTGATACTTGGAAATACTGATCTGGTTGTGTTATATTAGAACATGGTGAAGAAGAGAAGCCCCACCAGCACTTTGCAATCAATTCCGGGGGAGGACCCTCTTACAGTCATGTTTGGCAAGGGCATCAGTTCTTCTCGTCCAGAAGGCCTGCCACCTTGTACTTCCAAGGTTGCTAGTTCTGCTTGGGGGATCCAGCTTTTTATTGAGTGGAAGTCTTTTTTTTCTTTCAATGAGGCTGAGATTTCAGTCCTCTGTCTATTTCCATGCAGGATCCATTTTGTGCAGGGAGCACCTCAAGTCAGGGAAGGGGGAGGTGTCTCAAAATGGAGGTTAGGCCCCTGTCGGGCAAAACCTTCTACCGTGCCGAGAGCTCCAGTTGCAGAGGAGCGGTATCAGCCTGTGCAGCACCGGACACAGACAGTGTGCTTGCACCGGAGTGGGCAGGGCCGAAAGAGCAGACATGAAGGGCTATCGAATGTCTTATAGGAGGTGCAGGCCGGCTCCCGCTGCTGTACACATGCAGCTGGCCAGCTTGTTACCGGTAGGCCCAGCACCACTTTGGGGGCAAGTGGCGTCGTCGTCTGTTAGGCCGGCAGAGGGGAAGCTCCGGTCAGGACTTGGAGGCGAGCGGGGCGCCCGTACTTGAGAACGGGGATATCTACATGTGCGCAGCCTGTGCGGGGCCTAGGCAGGCGTACTCACCCATTCTCTTGCCTCCTTGCTGCCTGTCGGCCACGACGGATATCGGCCTGCTGTCCTGCCGCAGGTGTGGTGTCAGGCTGGTTGTTCACTGGGTGTGAACGCTGCTCTCAAGACCCTTCCTGTGCAAGACCTCCTGTCTTGGGTCTTGCTGGGCATGCTCAGGGGTAGTCCCTGTGCAAGCAACAGGCGTGGGCAGTGGCCTCTACTTGTGGGCATTGGCTTCACCTCCCTGTGAGCTAGGGCCGATTGCGGCTCTTGGGCACCGTATTTTGGCTGCGGGGTGCCAGTTATCTCTGTCCGCCAGGCAGGGCGCCTCACCACCCCTGACGCAGCAGGAGCGGTCGTCGCTGCTCCTGGCTCCCTTTCCCCATCTCACGGCGGGCTCTGGGGGTGGTCAGTCAGTCCCCACTCCTCTCTCAAATGCTGGGGGGTGAAGCGGTGACGACTCCGACTGATCCAAGGACTGCCGAGGTGTCAATAACAGTGAGTCCTTTGGGATTATCAGTTTCTCCTTATTCTGTCTCTCGTATGCTTCAAAGGATGTGTGTGCGGGCAGGCTTAGCAGGAATTTTTGCTAATAAGCTATCCCCGGAGCTCCTTCTTCAAGCTCCTCTCAGACCAGCGGCCATCTTCTATTCCATTCTATTCTATTGAACGCTGAAGATGTGACTCTATACGTCCAACACCCAGCGGAAAACCTGGACCCCCTCATCCGGGAAATCATTCGCTTTGGAGGTTTATCGGGTATCACTATAAACTGGGGGAAATCCACAATTTTTCCGCTCACTCCCGCCTCTGACCTGTTCCAGTCTGAGTTCCCACTTAAATGGGCAGACTCCCCGGTGAAATATCTGGGGATCTGGCTCAGCCGGAACATTGACGAACTTTGGAGCTATAATTATGGCAAGCTCATGGACTGGCTGGAGAGCAGACTGAACAGGTGGAAGACACTCCCTCTGTCTTTGGTGGGCTGGCTGGCCATCGCCAAGATGGTGGTTCTTCCTAAATTCTTATATGTGTTTGTTAACTTGCCGCTCCCTCTCACTGCTGAATTTAAACGGCGGTTATGCTCGAATTTGATATCTCTGGCATGGGTGGGCAGACAGCCCCGTGTTGCGTGGGAGATTCTTATGCTGCCGTTCGAACAGGGAGGCATGGGCGCCCCAGATATGGAACTGTATTACAACTGCGCTCAGGCTCAATTTGAATACCACTGGGTATACCCGACCCTTTTCATGGCACACACCGCCCCTGAGAGTGATCAGGCAGGCCCGATACCACTACACATGGCGCTTTTTGGACCCCAAAACAGACCTCGAGCTAAGGTCAATACGGTAGGCTGCACAGTGTGGGCATGGCGGGAGCTTAGGCGTAGAGCGCGTTTAGAGACATTATCGATACCACTCATCAGACACCCAGAGTTGCCCTTTACCGCAGAGACATGGGTGTGCCAAAGACTGCGGAAGCTCTAGCTCCACACGATGGGGCGGGCGTTCCCTGACGGAGTGTTCGTCGCCATGGACGATGCGCTTGGGGACGACCACACCGGGATGCTGGACAGGCTGACATATTATCAGCTAAAAGCAGCACTGCGCGCACTTTTTGTCTCCTTCCCAGTGGCGCCACCAACGTTCCAGGTGCTGGAGGATTTTCTGGTGAATCCTAGCCACGGAAACTTATTACCCGCTTTTATTCTGGAATGCAGTGCGCGTCGCCGATATGCGTCCCCCCTGCGCAGCACGAATTGGAGAAGATCCTGGGAGGTCCCTTTGAGGAGGGCACATGGGCTTATTGCTGCGTGCAGATCAAGGAGATGTCACCAAATTATAGACTGCGACTTATCCATTTCAAGTTCATTCATAGACTGTACAGGACCCCTGTGTGGTTGAATAGAGCTGGATTAAGTGAGGATGCGCGATGTGTGCGCTGCCAAGCACCGGAGGCCTCTTTTCTGCACCTGGCCTGGGAGTGCCCAGAGGTGGCGAGATATTGGGAACGTATTTTTGATGTGTTGGAATCGTTGATTGATGGCGGACTTGAGTGCTCCCCTCTGTTGGCCCTTCTGGGGTATGTGGGCAGAGTGTCTGTGGAGCACAGGAAACTGGTGACTATGCTACTATTATTGGCAAAGCGGAGGGTAGCAATCTGTTGGGGCAGTAGGCGCAGCCCGCGAATGATTGAGTGGCTCAGGGATGCAGCGTTCTGCCACAACCAGTTGTCCGATTACTGGGAACTAATGCCCACACAGTCGCGCCCGCAGAACATATGGGCACCACTGCAAAGTTATCTCGATTCTCACCCCCTTGACCGGAGGGAGACCACATTAGAGGAGGTATAGGCACTGTGCACCTATCATGTGAACCATTTGTTGGAGCGCCGAGCACACCGCAATGGCTTGCACAAATTGCCCCATAAGGGCCAGAGAGTAGACACCCCATTCCCCCCCTCTTCAGTCCCCCACCTCCTCTCTCTCTTCTGTCTCTTTCTCTCTTTTCTATGCAGTTTGTACGGCACCCTGGAATCCCTCCAGGGAAGACAGTTGCTATAAAAGACAGCGGGACATTAAACGCTCATTGGATATCCGCCCAGTTATAATGTATGAGATTATTGACCACTGCTTGATACTTCCGCCTAACTTTGCCTGAGAACATCAGAAGTTTAGCAACGTGTCTTGCTGTTTTTGTTCTTTGTGAAATCTAATAAAAAGAAAATACAAATTAAATAAATAAATATAAATCCTCAGTATCAAAGACAGCATAATATTGCAATTCGTAAAACATAGAATTCACAGCATCAACATACCAATCATCTGATTGCAACCCAGAGCACAATTACATCACCCATGGAAACACTGAATACATATGGTATCTGTACGGTCTCCGTCAGACCAGAGACATCGAATGGCACTTTGTCCTATACAATTCCATCAGTGACTGGGACCGCTGAAATGTTAACAAAGGACTGGTCTCATTCATTTTATATGAGGAGGAATGTGGGGCCAACACCCTGTCGACAAGTTCTGCAGCAGAACGTTCTGGGAGATAATGGCCATTAATCAAAAGGAAAAAAACGATCACAAATCCAATCCACATGAACAGAAATACCATGGAAAACACGATCCAGACATATATCCAAGGTGGAACCAAATAAGTGCGTTTTAACCAGGAGATAAAAACACGAATCCATGCTGGTGGTGGGGTTTAAACAGAGGACAACAAAGAGCTGTCGGAAGAAAAATTATCTTGATCGATATAGTAACCAGAAGAACTCAGCTGGAATAACGGAGGCTGGGATTCTGGATGTAGACCTGAAGCTTGCACCCCCAAAGGGGCCTCGAGGGGTGGATCAGAATAATGGTTTCCACTGTAGAGTGTGAAGAAGGTAAAACAGGTACCAGGTCAACTGAAGACTCAACATCAACCTCCGGCAGCCATGGAGAATCAGAAATAATGGAGCTCACAGGCTGTAAAGGAATATTCCGTCTTTGGAAACCCCGAGGCATACCATTGAGTATTGGCCAAATGGTGTAATTTTACATCTTCAATGGAAACCAAGCGATTTTCTTTGTATCCCAGTAGTGGAGGTAAAGTCACAGCTCGGGTACCCTGAAGACCAAGCAATGAAACAGGAGCCCGTTAGGAGGGTCCGAACTCTTTCTTGATCGCCACCTTTTCATGAACCAGATCTCCAACTTTAGGAAGCCAGGCAGAAACAGGAATCAGATGGCTGAGTCGAAGACAAATGGGTTTTTGCGAGAGCGTCACAACACTTTAGTAGATCCTGTAAGACACCATAGTGGTTATCTACGTCAAAGGTTGCAGCAGCCACCACAACGTCTAGACCATCAACGTATGGAACAAGCATCCTGATGCCAAAGAGCATTTCGTACGGGGTCCGCCCACCCAGAGATCTTCTTAGGAGGTTATTAAGAGCACATTGAACCCCATAAAGATGAGTTAACCAGCCACGGCCCGTACCTAATACCTTTGCTGTTAAAGATTGCTTTAAGTCACGGCTCATCCGCTCCACAACAGAATTGCCCTCTGGCCTATATGGAGACAAGAAGTGCACCTGCACTCCCATCGACGTTATCGAATCGCGGTATGCTTTAGAGGAAAAAGACGGACCCTGTTCTGAATGGAAAGTGCCACAGGCATATGTCCCAACAAAGACATGCAAATCTTTTATAACAGTGCGAGCGTCAGCCGAGCGCTGTGGCCAGACCCAGAGGAACCTTGTGCAAGAATCCACTGCAACGAAAATATATTTGAAAGCTTTGTCAGACATAAGAGGACCACAATGATCAAAATAAATGCAGCCAAACGGCTGATTAGAAATAAAAAGGTGTGTTTGAGGTGGACGTGACACAGTAGAACTCTTAATTTGCTGACAAACATCGCAAGAAAGAACATATCCACAAGTCTGCTAGCATATACCGCGCCGCCATTAGCGTTGCTGTAAAAGAGAAACAGTAGCAGCCTCTCCAGCGCGTGCAGAAGCAATACCTTCATGAGCGGCCACTATTAAAGAGCGCCTGCGATCAAGGTTGGAAATCAGACGATCTCCAACCCCAGGAATGTACTCAAAAGGAACTTTGTCAGTAGTTAACTGATAAGTATATTTAAAAAGGAAATCCCAGCAGAAAGGGACTACCGTCCGGAGTTCCAGCGATGGCCCCAAGATGTCATCATCGACTTTAGTCATGGAACGTGTAACCACTGCTACTTTAACTGTGGCTACTGCAGATTTGGCTGCTTCATCAGCCATTGTATTGCCAACAGCGCGTGCTCCCGCACGTTGATGGCCCAACGTACGTACAACATGTGTGAGTGGCAAGCGTATTTTAAGAGTAGCCACTCGAACCCAAAGCATTTTATGCTTTATCGCGCTACCTTTAGAATCCCGAAAATCATTTTGTTTCCAAAAGAACAAATTGTCATTGAAAGACTATACACAATAGAAAGAATCACACACAATTAAGGTGGGTAATTCAGGATCAGCATACTTGAGAGCTAAAAGGAGAGCCCTCAATTCGGCCAGCTGGGCCGTACAGTCCCCAAGGGACTGGGTATGAACCAAGGTAGAGTGAAAAACTCTGTCATTCATTGAACCTAAGATAATAGCGCAAGCTGCGGAGTAAGCTTGTTTAGAGCCAACAGCCGGTTGAGCTGAACCGTCAGTATAAATAATACATTTGTACTGGTCAAGGGGAGGTACTGAAGAAGGTAGAGGGTGAACATGTTCATACTGAAGAAACTCTTGCGTTTGCAAGGAAGGATCAAATACAAAGTTGACATCAGCTGACGTCAAAGACGCTGCCCATTGAATCCAACGAAGATGCAGAGCTTTAGAATTAGGAACACTGGCTTTTGCAACCTTCTCTAAGAGGGGGCATGGGAGAAACAACAAAATGCGTTTACCTTGAGCAAGAGGGCGTTCTTTCAGAATAGCCATTTGAACAGCAGTTAAAATATTTTCCATAGAAGAAAAAGGCAATTCCGCAGGAGTATACAGATGTGACTTATAAGCAATTGTAACAGTGTCACCCTCATTGAATGTCACATAAGTGAAGCCAATTGCACCAGGCACAATCCGGATGACCACACTGGTAGCATTTAACCTAGTCTGTAAGTATTGCGTTGCAAGCAAATCTGACTGTAAAGCACGCAACACTGAGGTATGTTCAGGAAGCCAGGAAGAAGCAGAGAAGGATGGGTGTATCAAGGCATAAAGCGGCTTGATACTCTGAGCATAGTCAGGAATGTAAGTTCTGACAAAATTTTAAACTCCTAGCAGAGACTGCAACTTTTTAAGAGTAGATGGAGGTTGTAATTGAGCACACTTCTCCAAGAAATGGGGAGCTAAACCACAACCTTTATTAGTTTATTCATAACCAAGAAAAAGAATGGCCAGAAACGCAATATGTGATTTTGCAAAATTTAATTTGTAGCCCAGAGCAGCGAATCGCGTAATAATGTGATCCACTCTTGCAAGATGGGGATTTAATTAATCATCAGTAAAGTATATGTCATCGACATGAGAGAAAGCATCAGGATCAATATAATGCAAAAAAGACACTATACATGCTGCAAAAACCCCGGGGCTATTCTTATACCCCATGGGAAGTCTCACGTATCGCCTCTCGGAGCCTAGGACGCTGAACGCGGACAAATCCCTACTCTCAGGAGCCAGAAAATGACTGAAAAATCCATTTGAAATATCAAGTGTAGTTTTGAACTTATGAAAAACACACAAGTTTGGCAGTGTACCCCGTAAAGACCTAGCACCTGACCCACTATCCCTAATTAGTGTAATAGGATTTCTCCAATGATAGTGTGTGCACACCGTTAACACACCCACTGCCGCGGTGCAATCCAAAACAGGATTATAACAAACAAACTAAAGCGCAAGGTGCACCACTTCGTAACAAGAAACAACAGACACATCACAAATCATCAGATCCGTGTCCATAATATTTTCCATATATTTTCTTCTTTTATTTTTCGAAATATTCTTGATATGTAAAAAAAACCACAGTCGACGCATTTCGTCCAATAATGGACTTCTTCAGGGCTGTAAATTTGACAAACATATATATGTACATAAATATATATATATATATATATAAAAAGACATCACCAACATCAATATTCACATTCAGACAATATATATATGTACAGCTTATGTACAGAAAAATAATAACCATGAAGACAGGACAAAAAATCACATAAATATTATACTTAACGTATAACAATTTCACAACATGTATCGACTAACAAAACTTCTATCTTTAAGACAAACACCTAATTTTAACATTTATGTACAATATTTAGACAACTATGAATCACATACTGTTTGTATAAAACCATAAACAGAATTACATTTATATAAATGAGTTTTAAAAAAAGGTGGAAAGAGAGATCGCAGAGAAATTTTGTAGGAAAATTCATGAGAAAGAGTGCAGAGAAATGTATAGAAAAAATTCATGAGAAAGAGTATATAAAATATCATATTATCTCCTCCTGTGGTTGAACAATCAATAATATGAGGAAATGAGTATTTAGAACAATAACCCTGTATTGTTCTAAACACTAACCCTGTATAACCCAAGATTAATAACCAAAAAGGGGTGAACAGGAAAAGACGGGGAAGAAAAGGGCTACCAATACTCAGAGAGACCAAGAGAAAGCAGGGAGACTATAGCCATCACTCGTATAGAGGTACCCACCATTGAGGCCAAAAGGGCGGACACTCCTGGAGATAAATCAATATCCAAGTTCCACCCCCTGGGTGTATGTTGGTTCTTATCCTCTGTATGCTGTGCCAAAAGGAAAATATATTATACAATATCACCATGTAGTCCTACTAAGCTAATCTTTCTATCTGTAACGGTTAGTATATAACAAGTACTTACTCAATAAGATCAGGATAACTATTCCTTAATCAGCTGAGGGATTAAAGTTGTTGGTTTTGGTATAGAGCAGTCATTAACGGGAGTGCCTCCATGGACTCATAGCAGATAATGGTGGGAATCTTTTAGGACTAACATGGATTATGGTCTGAGGCGAGTCCGTGGTTGAATTTATGTTGTGCCTTTTGCTTCTATGTGTACTTGGTGATACTGCGTCGATTGCTAACACAGGGTAACCATCTTGTCAATTGATTGATATATTGCCCACGGTTTCTTTTGTAGGCTGTTTTGGGAGATTGCCCGTTTCAACTGTTGGCCCACTATATTACAGTGAGGCGCATTCCGGAAGGATTCGTGTGGAGGGTACTATTCCTATAAATAAATCCTGCCTTGTCTTGATTAAGGAATAGTTATCCTGATCTTATTGAGTAAGTAATTGTTATATACTATCCGTTACAGATAGAAAGATTAGCTTAGTAGGACTACATGGTGATATTGTATTATATATTTTCCTTTTGGCACAGCATACGGAGGATAAGAACCAACATACACCCAGGGGGTGGAACTTGGATATTGATTTATCTCCAGGAGTGTCCGCCCTTTTGGCCTCAATGGTGGGTACCTCTATACGAGTGATGGCTATAGTCTCCCTGCTTTCTCTTGGTCTCTCTGAGTATTGGTAGCCCTTTTCTTCCCCGTCTTTTCCTGTTCACCCTTTTTGGTTATTAATCTTGGGTTATACAGGGCTAGTGTTTAGAACAATACAGGGTTATTGTTCTAAATACTCATTTCCTCATATTATTGATTGTTCAACCACAGGAGGAGATAATATGATATTTTATATACTCTTTCTCATGAATTTTTTCTATAAATTTCTCTGCACTCTTTCTCATGAATTTTCCTACAAAATTTCTCTGCGATCTCTCTTTCCACCTTTTTTTAAAACTCATTTATATAAATGTAATTCTGTTTATGGTTTTATACAAACAGTATGTGATTCATAGTTGTCTAAATATTGTACATAAATGTTAAAATTAGGTGTTTGTCTTAAAGATAGAAGTTTTGTTAGTCGATACATGTTGTGAAATTGTTATACGTTAAGTATAATATTTATGTGATTTTTGTCCTGTCTTCATGGTTATTATTTTTCTGTACATAAGCTGTACATATATATATTGTCTGAATGTGAATATTGATGTTGGTGATGTCTTTTTATATATATATATATATATTTATGTACATATATATGTTTGTCAAATTTACAGCCCTGAAGAAGTCCATTATTGGACGAAACGCGTCAGCTGTGGTTTTTTTTACATATCAAGAATATTTCGAAAAATAAAAGAAGAAAATATATGGAAAATATTATGGACACGGATCTGATGATTTGTGATGTGTCTGTTGTTTCTTGTTACGAAGTGGTGCACCTTTGCGCTTTAGTTTGTTAGTTTTGAACTTATTACGCACGATATTGTTTATTAAAGCTGTACTATGCGTGTTTTGCGCCGCAAAAGTACAAGAATGACTATTCAAATGTCTATAATCCAAAACTATGCGATAAGAACCATCAGGTTTCAAGATAGGAAAAAGAGGATTATTCATCGCAGAGACACAGGGTTCAATCACACCCTGATATTCTAATTGAGTACGAATTTCTTTGACGGATGCTTTAGCATCATGCTTAATCGGATATTGAGGTTGCGGCTGAGGAGTAGAATGTATGGGAACAACATGTGAAGGAGAGTCCTTATACCAACCAGCCTGGTTGCAGTATGAGGCTGGGTCAAAGCAAGAGCCCACTCCAAAGCATAAGCATGCTTTGTCTCATCAGGGACGAAAGGGAAGGTGTAATCACATCTTCGCCCGAGGACATGCAAGAACAAACGGGGGAGGGCAATCGACCTCCGCTAACAAAATGTCATAAGAAGACGTCAAGTTGTCCCAAAAAATAGCATTTATGGTGCGTCTAATGTCACCTTCAATCTGAATGTTTACATGGTAAAGTCTATCAGGTGGAGCTAAGCGGGTGGCCGCGATTTCAACAGTTACAAAGATGTCAGTTGCTTTCACCTCCAGAAACTGGCGGAGTGTCTGGCGCACTCCGGTAACTTCCGCCGCACTGTCGAGGAGAGTCACTGCCCAACTCCTGTCTAGGAGGAGGGTTTTCACCATCTGTGGCATACTTTGATGTCAAAGTGGCAACTTTCTTCTTCTGGAACACGGCTCTATATGGGGGTGGTTCCACTCTCTTAACTTTCACGTCAAAAGGGCGCTGCGGGTCCCGCTTGGGTTGCGAGAACTCACCCTGTCTGCGATCTTGCTGCCCTCCCCGGTCGTACTGTTGGTCAGACGATTCCTGAAAGGAACGAGGAGAACAAGGATCAAGAACCTGAAACCTCTCAGGAGCTTTAATTTTAGAGCGGTCACGTAAATCATATTGTCGTGTAGTTCCTAGGAATCCCTAGGACCTGCGCATTTTGGATGACCTAAACTGAGGGCTTGGTGTCCAAACCGCTTCCAGACACCCCCACAGGATATGTCAGCCGTTATACCACCTAGCTCTACAGTACCACTACCACCCCCCTGTATTTTCTGGCAACCACTGAACATGACAACCCTGATCTCTCGAGGATCGTGGAAAACAGTACAGTACTTTTCGCTCAGTCACTCGTACTTGCTTATTCTCAGGAAATACACAAGATGGCAATTAGGACGTTTTCAATAAGTATTTATTGCTCAAGCGTCAGTCTTGTGTAAAACATATTTGCTGCGACAATCAGGAGACAGAAGCATACAAAAGAGATTGTAGGTGCCAATATAGTAAATTGTAGATGCATTTCTACCATAGTGCTAATAAGATGAACATAAGCAGTTCGGATAAAAACAGTAGCACTTGCATATTCCTAAAATGAGTGCCCTAAGTAATTTGCCTAAATGTACCTAGCCTAGATCTGTATGTGTAGCATGTATATGCGTATATGTATGTATGTAGCCAAGAAACCCCTAGGGAAGAACCATCGCACTCCCACTCATCTGATGGTGGAGAACGAAGGACCTGGTCTCAGCTTCGAGGATGACACCCCGCAAGGGTTGCCAGACCGCTTTGTGTCGAAGCTTCAGTATGCAGGACCCCGGGTCAGCTTGGAAGGAATTCTCCTCTAATTTGCAGGAGGAAATAAGGGTCTTATATACTAGAGTGGTCACTCCAGGGTTTCTTCTAGAATCAATATGTTTCGAAAACAATCATAAATGTTTTGAAAACAATCATAAATGTTTTTCCAAACAAATGCGATCATGCACAGCGGGCTGTTGGCCAAGGATGAAAAAAAGTGGTGACCCTTATACAGAATAATTATGCCGTTCCTGGGGACATGTTTATGTACGTCAGGTACAGGGATTATGATAGAATACTAAGAGCCTGGTGTCGAAGAGACAGGAGCAAGATACTAGGTAAAAGGTCACCTGTTCATAACCGTTATTGTCCTGTGGATGGGACAATGTATGTAAAAAAGGGGTATACATGACAGCACTAGCCTAAAAGACATGACACCCACTCCTCATCAAAAGGTCAACAGGGTCAGCTAGATAATGATAAAGCTAAGGCCATTAAAAGGTATAAAAATCATTTAAAACTTAAAATACTGAAAGCACTTTAAAAGCCTGAAATAATGTTCATAAAAGAAAAGCCATTTTCCCTAAAAGCAATCAAAGTTCCTCTAAACTTGTATATGTGGTTATTATTACACTGAGCATCTTGAGAGCCATTATGCTCAGTTAGAGCAGAGAAGAAGAAAAATAAAACAAAGTCAGTTACGACATTCAATTTTGTAGATGTTTAAAAAATGTCGAATAGTTCCCAGCACAGGAAAGGCCAGATTGTTTATGAATCCTGTGCCGAAGACTCAACATCGCTGAACATTGCATCCGCAGGTGACAATCACTCCAGTACTTCCAATATGATGTTGAGTGAGCAAAGATGGTCATCTCTGGTTCCCACAGCAGCCGCCGGGGAAGAATTAGATGCCTGCACGCCTGCAACCGATGCCTGTACCTCAGGAGCAGAGCCGATTTCCCTTCCAACAGGAGCTGAAGCTTCTCGTGGAGGCTCCAAGAATGCCGTCATCAACATGGGAATATGCTGTGGACAACTGTGCACGTGGGATCACTGACATAACGTCGACCTACAAAATTATCGACACACAAATATCGATAACATAAATATCGATACTCTATACTTATTTTAAAAAATACACAATATTATCGACAAACATTAACATCAATATCACTAATATAGATCAAAAAAATATTGTCATAACTAATATCGAAAACATTAAATAAACATACAAAATGACACAAATATCGATAACAAAAATATAGATCACAAAATTATCGCCCAAAAAAAAAACATCGACACCTTAAAAATATTTTTAATAACACAATATATCACAAAAATAATATAAACAATATCACAAACACACACAACAAATAAATAAATTTAACATTAAATATATTATAATTCAATAAAATAACTTTAACATATTTAAACTCACCAAATTTATTATACTTACAAACACTATGGGGCCGATTCCGATCTCGGTCGGAGGCGCACCCAATACCATTCGGTCGGGAAAAAAGCCATGCGAAAGCCTGTTTCCCGACCGATCCGTACAGCACACCGAACGAGCAAGTACGATGCGCACAACAGCAAAGAATCCGGCCGAGCCGTACTCACCCAAACCAGGTCCTGTTCTCCGACCGAGGCGAATCCGGAAACGCCGAATCGAGTCGCACGGAAGGAAAAATGCAGCCCCGTCCGGCCGGACAAGTACGATGCGCTTTCCGTACGCGCCGAACCCGTCGCTACGCACGGCACGTCAAAGCATCCGGGAGAGGCGCACATAAGCTCCGATTCGCGCCACAACACGATCCACGGCTACGAGGCGAACACGCCAGCGACGAGGACGACGCGGAGCGACGAGGACGAGGCGAAGCGACGAGGACGAGGCGAAGCGACGAGGACGACGCGAAGCAACGAGAAGGACGAACGACACGAACCAACCATGAATCCCTTCGTCCCGATCATACCAATATTCTACATCTACTACCGGAACAGGCACGGACGCGTACGGCGCAGAAGGTAAGCCAGACACCAACCACAAAACACATACAACACGTACACGACACATCACACACACACACAGGGATGCAGAATATACTTACACCAGCAACAGCAGCACCATAGGGGCGGGATGCCCATCACCAATGCCACATATGCACACAGGGGCCTGAATGCGCACCACCACCCCTACCCAGGGGTGGCATGATGCCTACCACCACTACCACCCTCACCCAGGGGGGCAGGATGCCTACCACTACTACCACCCTTAGCCAGGGGGGCAGGATGCCTACCACTACTACCACCCTCACCCAGGGGGGCAGGATGCCTACCACTACTACCACCCTCACCCAGGGTGGGCTGGATGCCTACCACTAGTACCACCCTCACCCAGGGGGGCAGGATGCCTACCACTACTACCACCCTTAGCCAGGGGGCAGGATGCTTACCACTACTACCACCCTTAGCCAGGGGGGCTGGATGCCTACCACTAGTACCACCCTCACCCAGGGGGGCAGGATGCCTACCACTACTACCACCCTTAGCCAGGGGGGCAGGATGCCTACCACTACTACCACCCTTAGCCAGGGGGCAGGATGCTTACCACTACTACCACCCTCACCCAGGGGGGCAGGATGCCTACCACTACTACCACCCTTAGCCAGGGGGCAGGATGCTTACCACTACTACCACCCTTAGCCAGGGGGGCTGGATGCCTACCACTAGTACCACCCTCACCCAGGGGGGCAGGATGCCTACCACTACTACCACCCTTAGCCAGGGGGCAGGATGCTTACCACTACTACCACCCTTAGCCAGGGGGGCTGGATGCCTACCACTAGTACCACCCTCACCCAGGGGGGCAGGATGCCTACCACTACTACCACCCTTAGCCAGGGGGCAGGATGCTTACCACTACTACCACCCTCACCCAGGGGGGCAGGATGCCTACCACTACTACCACCCTTAGCCAGGGGGCAGGATGCTTACCACTACTACCACCCTCAGCCAGGGGGGCAGGATGCCTACCACTACTACCACCCTCACCCAGGGGGGCAGGATGCCTACCACTACTACCACCCTTAGCCAGGGGGGCAGGATGCCTACCACTACTACCACCCTTAGCCAGGGGGCAGGATGCCTACCACTACTACCACCCTTAGCCAGGGGGCAGGATGCTTACCACTACTACCACCCTCACCCAGGGGGGCAGGATGCCTACCACTACTACCACCCTTAGCCAGGGGGCAGGATGCTTACCACTACTACCACCCTCAGCCAGGGGGGCAGGATGCCTACCACTACTACCACCCTTAGCCAGGGGGCAGGATGCCTACCACTACTACCACCCTTAGCCAGGGGGCAGGATGCTTACCACTACTACCACCCTCACCCAGGGGGGCAGGATGCCTACCACTACTACCACCCTTAGCCAGGGGGCAGGATGCTTACCACTACTACCACCCTCACCCAGGGGGGCAGGATGCCTACCACTACTACCACCCTTAGCCAGGGGGCAGGATGCCTACCACTACTACCACCCTTAGCCAGGGGGCAGGATGCTTACCACTACTACCACCCTTAGCCAGGGGGGCTGGATGCCTACCACTAGTACCACCCTCAGCCAGGGGGCAGGATGCCCACCACTACTATCACCCTCACCCAGGGGGGCAGGATGCCTACCACCACTACCACCCCCACCCATAGGATGGACAATGCATGACACAACCAGCACACCACAACCTAGGGAATGCAAGAAGAAGACATCCCCCAACACCATGACAAGCGTGTGTAGACTGTGTCAAATGCCTACAACACCGAACATGACTTCTAACATACAATGTGACCCCCTAGCACATGTGCCACACAAATATGTGTGTGGCACACACAACGCAAGCAGGCCATGACCATTGTGGCAATGGGGTCCAAACCCCCATCATCACAGTGACCAAAAGGCAAGTGTGGGGTCCATAGCTGCAGCACATTTTGAACATTGTGGCAATGGGGTCCAAACCCCCATCATCACAGTGACCAAAAGGCAAGTGTGGGGTCCATAGCTGCAGCACATCTTGAACATTGTGGCAATGGGGTCCAAACCCCCATCATCACAGTGACCAAAAGGCAAGTGTGGGGTCCATAGCTGCAGCACATTTTGAACATTGTGGCAATGGGGTCCAAACACCCATCATCACAGTGACCAAAAGGCAAGTGTTGACAAAGTAAGAGGTGCAACTGCCAAACTGCATGGATGATTCCTGGTCACAGAACAACAAACACATCAGTGGCAAAGTAGTGTATGTGTCCCATTGCAACATAAATTGGGGGAGCCAAATCCTGCAGTGCAAATAAGACATAACTTTGGCCATGTGCAGACAAACAACACCCATGGGGGCTGACACCGTCAACAATCATCAATGACACAATGACAGAAGTGACCATCCGAATGCAGACCCACATATTTGCACCAATGGGCACACACATGCAGATACCCTGTGGAGACTGCAGATGTGAGGCGAACAGATACCATACCATGGCAGCAATGGGACACACAATCAACAATTAGCAACAAATGAGGGCTCCCGTCCCATCAGCCTGGTCATGGAAGTGCCAACGGAATCATCAGCACAGATCCAACACACTTGTATAGCAATGTTGCACTGACAACACAGATGAGTCCTTCCCCATTGATGCCCAAACCTGCATGTTCACTGGAGATGGCCACACGGTCAGGGAAGTAGACGAATAGAACAATGGCAGGCACAACAGATGTGCAGGGGTGGAAGCCACAGATGTGAAGTTGCCAATCTAAGTAGGAAATCTCATTGCCAAATACTGAACACATGACACCCTCAGATGCTGCTATGGATGACATGGATACACCACAGGATAGGACACATAACCCCTGGACCACATGGGTTCCTGCACAGTAACACTTCATAATCATGAGACCAAATATCACCATCACTGCAGCAAGGGCATTGTTAGCATCATCAACATCATGTACATCAGAAGCAAAAGCACTAGAGAACAGAAAGTTGCTTTATTCAGCATATGTGGCATTAAAAGTAGAAGTCCGGTAGGAACATAAACAAAGGCCAATGGCCAGTCCATCAACAAAGTCACAAGTGGGTGACAGTGGCAGATGCCACCCTACACATGCCTGCACAAAACCAGGGACAATCCACTAGGAGGGGCAACCAGGGGGGTAGGCCAGGCACCGCAGGGACAGGATCAGGGCTCACCAGGAGGAAGCAGGGAAGGGGTGGTGGGTGCTGGAGAGCCACTGACAACTGCAGTGGAGGTGTCTGACATGGTGTGTGCCGGCACAACTGGGGGCATGGCTCAGATGTTGTGGGTGCCGGCACGACTGCAGTGGACCCTGCAGATGGAGTGGACAGGTCCGCCACTGCAGTGCCCAAGTCAGACAGGGTGGTAGTGGACTCCACTGCAGTGCCTACCACCAGGGGAGGAGAATGGGGAACAGGCAAGGTGGGCTGGACAGAGGGGGAGGACACCCTCACCACATCAGTGGCACAGACAAGCGCAGCGGGGGTGTGGTGCCGGGAGAGCAAGTGGCAGGGGGAGAAGGCCGGAGCCTCTTGGGGATGGTATATCTGTGGGTGGGGGAACCTGGGGCAGGGTGTGGCGGGGGCACCTGTGGAGTGGGGGCCTGAGGGATGGAGGAAGGTGACCTGGTGCTTGAGCTGCAGGGCGGCGGCGGGGTCTTGCTCTTACCACTCCGGGGGGACTTGCGGGTGGGGGCCTCAGTCTGTCTGCGCCTGGGGGAGGGTGTCCGGGGGCGAGGGGCACTCTGCTCCGTGTGGGGGGCTTCCTCTTCCCCCTGGATGCTGGGGCAGCTGGATCGGAGGGAAGAGGCCGAGGTCACTGAGGAAGAGGCGCTGGGTCTTTGGGGTTGCAGGTGAGGCAAGGGAGGGTGCTTTGGAGGGAGAGGCAACTGAGGACTGTGCAGTGCCCGTGGATGCGTGTGTGTGTACCAGGGCCCCATCCCCTGTGAGTCTGGTTTCAGTCCCCTGACTGTGCGTGCGTGTGCGTTTAGTTTGTGGCGTGTGTGTCTGTGTGCTGGATGTGTGTGTGCTGGTGTGTGCCTGTGCCGGTGTGTGTGTGCTTGGGACGGGCAAGGTGCTGGGGAGTGTGGATGGAGCAGAGGCAGGAGGGGTGAGGGACTGTCTGAGGAGGGACACTGCTGCCGTCAGGGAGGAGTCCATGGACCTGTTGCCCCTCTGTAGGTCAGACATGCCCGATGAGATGCCCTCCATGAACGACACCAGCTGAGTCAACAGTGCGGTGTGCGCATGGAGGACACTCAGCATGGCTGTCTGCCCTACATGGAGCTGGCGAAGGAGGTACACAGACTCCTCACTCAGGGCAGCAGGGGACACAGGGGCAGGGGGTGCGGTGCCTGGGCCAAAGGAGACACGCTCCCGAACATGGGAGCCTCCACGGACCTTGGGAATGGGAGCCGATGGGAGGGCGGTGGTGGTGCTGGTGGTGGCGGGGACAGCAACACTAGCTGGGGTGTGGTGGCTGCTGACACCCGCCTCCACAAGGGAGTCATCCTCCGAGTTGCTCTGGTCCTCAGCTGAGGTGGATGGTGCTGAGGATTCCTCGGTGTGGCTCCCCTCGCCCTCCGTGCCACTGGGTCCCTCCGACCACTCCTCGGCTGCTGACCCAGTCTGGCTCTCTGGCTCCTCCTGGTCCGTGGAGCTGTCCCCTTCCGTGGCCGTGGATGTATCTGCAAACAATGGGGAAACAGACAGACATCAGTCACCTGCACCAAACGCACACACCACTGTGAGCACAGCACATCACAGAGCAAGCCCTGGCATCATTAGTTGTACATTGCTAAAAGTGCCCTAACTGAACAGGAGAAGCCAATTGTCAGTCTGATGCCAAGCATGGCACTCACATCCCACATGGCCTTGCACCCATCTGTCTGGTGTCTGTTGGATTGCAACACCCCAGTGTGGACACATGCACCAAGTACACAGTAGTTGGACACTGCAGAGGACACGGTGTGGACACATCACAGCTCTTGCCACTGAGTGAGTACAGGTTTCCGGATGAAAGGGATGCCCAGAGTCAAATAGGAAATGCATGTGATGCATACCAGCGACAGACACCATGATGCACCCATGTCCTGATAGCCAGCGCCACTATGGTGTGCATGTAGCACATGTCACTCCCCTGCAGGACCACAAATAAGTTGACACATGCCATGGCAGAGGCATGACTGCTAAGTCATACATCACTGTCTCAGTGATGTATGACTTGGCAGCCAGACAACAACACTATGCACTGTGTCACAATAGTAGGTCATGGGGAATGCAAGTCCTGGAGCTGCACAAGTGCACATGTACATCCCCCACACAACACATCATCTCAACCCTCATCTGTCCAGGTCACACCTATTGGACATATGGGAGACCTGTGACACTACCCTCTGAACCTGAGCCCCTCACAATTTGCTGTGAATGGGGAACAGCTGCCTGAACATCACATTCGCATACCCCAGTCTGCACGGGCAGCTGATCAAACACCTATGTGACACACAAGTATCGTCTCCTATGGTCACATCTCCAGGGGCATGCTGAGCCCCTACCAAGAAACACCCCAGCAGTCCTGGCAACTAATCCACAGCACACTGACACAGAGGCAGACACCGGAGGGGTCAAATCACTGTGCACAATGTGTCAGCTGATACACGGGAGTGGGAGTACAGAGTGCATTGCATGGCCTGGAGTAGGCATGACTGTCCTGCTCCACATGAATGAGGGATGTGCCCTGGACAGTGGATAGCTGGCTATGTATGTGTGACACACGTAATCTGCACACTCCTGGGGCACAAACATTGTTCCCACCCGCTGCATGGGCGTGTGCCACATACCCCAGGCACATGTGGTGGCTCAGCTCAGCAAGTGGACCGCATATCAAAGCAACACGCAGATCACATGTCCAAACACAGGCGTTGTGTGAACAATGGACCCACCCATGATGCCCACAACAGAGTTAGGGAAACAGATGCTGTTCCCCACCTTTAGTGAAGCAAACTGCAAGGACACAGTCCCAAGTGACACAATTCCCTGACTGTAAGGGCCACACCTGGGTATCAGATGAGCAGTGGGCAGTGCACAATAGAGGGACATGGCTCCTGGACAACATGACTGCTGCACTGTGGCAGTTGAACCAGGCCAGAGGAGGGCACAAAGCATGTAATACAGAGTTCACAGTGCAGTCTTTGACTCACCCCCTCCTTGCTGCTGTCTGGCCTTCAGCTGCCCATCCAGGTCTGGAAAGACCACCGCCAGGATCTGGAGCATGTGGGGGGTCAGGGTCCGTGTTCCGCCCCTCCTGCGAGGAGGCGACAGCTTCAGCTGGACCCGTGCAATCCTCCGGGTCCAGCCCCGAAGGTCCTGCCACCTCTTCTGGCAGTTGCGGATCCGGCGCTTGTAGACCCCCACGGACCGGACAGCCCGGACGATGTCCTTCCAGATTTCCTGCTTCCGATGGGCATTAACCTGTCAGGATGACAAAGTGAAAAGGCCATTACCACACATGCAACATATCCGTGCATGACACAGTTGTATATACATGTCTCAATCACAGGGGCACATGATGTACACAGGCAGTGCAAAGCTGCCCATGGACAGTTTGCCAGACGTCACTACATGGTATCATTGCATGGGAAGTAAAACCATGTTCAAATGCACTGTCACTGCACCATACCTGTCCAGTGCAAGTCACTACACACTATGGGGGGTGACAACTACTCAGTGAGCCTGCTAGCCAGTGGCGTGCAGACTCTCAGCCTTGCTAGTCAGACAAAATGCACATTCAGAAAGGCAGTGCACAGAACACTCACCTGCTCCCCTGGTGTCCCATACAGCTTGCTGTACTGTGGAAGTAGGCTGTCCAGCAGGGCCTGGTTCTCTTCAAGGCTGAAGGCTGGGGCTCTCTCCACAGTACGTGCCATTGCAGGGTCCAGAGGGGCAGAGACAGCAGCAGTGCAGTGGCAGATGTCGTCCTGGAGCATGTAGTGCAGGCAAGTGGGCTCTCAGGGGAACAGCCAGCAATATATATGTGCTGGAGAGGCAGATACTGTCCCTTGTGTCCAAAGTGATAGGTCCAAGTCGTTTGCATCTTCTGAATCTGGCCAATCCATGGAATAGCAGCACCAAAACACGCCCACAGCATCCTTCAAATCTTCAACTTCATGACATACATGATTTTGCAACATTGTTGTGGGTGACCAACTGATTTTCCAGCAACCGACTCGTTCGAAATTCGAAAACGCGTCCGTTGCCAGGCAAGGCCATTGTCAATGGGTGCGCACCGATCGGTCCATTGCGGTACAACGCGCACAGGGGTACAACGCGTACCCGCACACATTGAAAGCAATGGGCCGGCCGGAGGCACCGATCGGTCCATTGCAGTTCAACGCGCACAGGGGTACAACGCGTACCCGCACACATTGAAAGCAATGGGCCGGCCGGAGGCACCGATCGGTCCATTGCGGTACAACGCGCACAGGGGTACAACGCGTACCGGCACACATTGAAAGCAATGGGCCGGCCGGAGGCACCGATCGGTCCATTGCAGTTCAACGCGCACAGGGGTACAACACGTACCCGCACACATTGAAAGCAATGGGCCGGCCGGAGGCACCGATCGGTCCATTGCAGTTCAACGCGCACAGGGTACAACGCGTACCCGCACATTGAAAGCAATGGGCCGGCCGGAGGCACCGATCGGTCCATTGCAGTTCAACGCGCACAGGGTACAACGCGTACCGCACACATTGAAAGCAATGGGCCGGCCGGAGGCACCGATCGGTCCATTGCAGTTCAACGCGCACAGGGGTACAATGCATACCCGCACACATTGAAAGCAATGGGCCGGTCGGAGGCACCGATCGGTCCATTGCAGTTCAACGCGCACAGGGGCACAACGCGTACCCGCACACATTGAAAGCAATGGGCCGGCCGGAGGCACAGATCGGTCCATTGCAGTTCAACGCACAGGGGTACAACGCGTACCCGCACACATTGAAAGCAATGGGCCGGCCGGAGGCACCGATCGGTCCATTGCGGTACAACGCGCACAGGGGTACAACGCGTACCCGCACACATTGAAAGCAATGGGCCGGCCGGAGGCACCGATCGGTCCATTGCAGTTCAACGCGCACAGGGGTACAACGCGTACCCGCACACATTGAAAGCAATGGGCCGGCCGGAGGCACCGATCGGTCCATTGCTGTTCAACGCATCACTGTACATGTGACTGGCATATGTCAGCATGCCTGTCTCAGATGGACATATGCCAGCCACAGATAGCTCCCAGGGAGTGAGGGGCACACCTACATCACGACAGCCTGTCCAAACTTTATCATAAGGCATGTAAGGCTGCATTTCCTATTGTGTGTATGTTGGTGTACATGTTGTCCTGTGGGTGTCACCTGTGGGCAGCCACCCCCAGGCTGTGCACGTGTTCATGGGGACAGGATCCTGGGTGTTACGTGTACGTGACCACTGTGATGTGCAACTGTTCATATCTGTGCATGTGCCATGGTCACATTTCACAGTGGTGTATGTGTATGTCATGTCACATACCCCGTGAGTCCCATGTGGGACGGTATGTTTGAGCCAGGGTGTCCCAGTGGCACAATAGTGATGGTCCTCCACAGTCTTTGTGCATGTGGTGTTTACAATGTCTCTGATTTCATGTGCACAATGGGAGACAGTCTCCACATCCACGTTGTGTGTGCATGGACTCTGATGTTGTGCGTGTGTGTCACAGACGTCCATGTCTGTCCTGCCGTGGCAAGTGGGGCCACTACCTGTGGGGGTCATGGTTGTTTTGCTGTGGTGTATACATGATACTCCATGTAATGCCAGTGTCCATGTGGCATTACAGGGTCCCTGGGAATGTACCTGTCGTTGAGCTGTGGTGCCTGGGGCACATCTGTCCTCACATGTCCCTGTGGGGGGTTATTGTGACACGGCAGCAGGAGATGGGAACTGTGACACGGCCTCATGATGTCCAATGGGCCAACCTGGGACTAATTGATGCCACCTGTTGGACCGTGTTGACAGATGTTGGCCATGTATGTACCATACATGTCCTTCCGGTACTGCACACTTCATGTAGTTGTGCCTCATAATGATGTATGTTGGGATCTTGAGTGTGTTCAATGCCGCATATGTGGGGTGACTGACAATCTTGCTTACTTCTCCTCTGCACTGCAGGGCTCCTGCTGTCCATCGGCCATTCCCAGACCTGGCAACGATGGTGGAACGGGACAGCATCCGACGGTACCGCTTCACCAGGCAGCTGATTGAGGATTTGGCAGTGCAGTTGTCCCCACATTTGCAGCCTGGCCGGCCGTATCCTACAGCGCTGACCCCCAAGGTGAAGGTGATGGCAGCCCTACACTTCTTTGCCACTGGTACCTTCCAACATACTGTGGCGACTGCTGGTGGGATGTCACAGACCATGTTCAGCCGTGTGCTCCGCGATGTTTTGGCGGCAATGTTGCTCTTCCTGAACCGGTACATCTATTTCCCTAGACTGCGACGACTCACTGACGTGAAGAGTGACTTTTATGCCCTGGGGAGGATGCCGCATGTCATTGGCTCCATTGATGGGACACATGTGGCTTTGGTACCACCACAGGCCCAGGAGCAGGCCTACAGGAACCGCAAGCACTACCACTCGGTCAATGCACTGGTGGTGTGTCTTGCAGACATGACCATCACACACGTGTGTGCCCGTTTCCCTGGTTCAGCACACGATGCCTTTGTGATGAGGAGTAGTCGCATCCCCAGGATGATGGCACAGATGCAGAACCAGCGTGCCTGGCTTGTCGGTGTGTACTGACTTTGTGCCATTGTGTGTGATCTGATCTGTAGTATTCCGCCCACTTTTCCAAGTCAGCTAATGTGCACTTGTCTGTCCGTAGGTGACTCGGGATACCCCAACATGCCGTGGTTGCTGACACCCCTCAGGAACCCTGTGACACCTGCCCAGATGCGCTACAATGAGGCACATGGTCGGACCAGGAGAGTGATTGAGCGGACCTTTGGTCTCCTGAAGAGCCGCTTCCGCTGCCTGGACAAGACCGGAGGGTCCCTCCCATATGCCCCTGCGAAAGTGTGCAAGATTATCATCGTCTGCTGCATGCTCCACAACCTGGCAGTGCGGAAGGAGTTGCCTCTCATCCAGGATGACAATGACCAACATCCGCCACCTGTGGAGGATCCTGGCCTGGACCACGATGCCAGTGACGATGATGATGATGATGGTGATGGTGATGTCCGCACACAGCTCATCACCAACTTCTTTAGCTGAATGTGAGTATCCTGAGGTGTCATGTCAATGATGTGAGTTGGCATGATGTGTGGGTGGTGCTCTGGTGCTGTTGGAGTGTGTCCATGGGCCACTTGACTGGATGTGTGTTGCGATGTGTGGTGACAGGTGGGCTGTACTCCCCAACAGTGTTGACATGCTAACTTGGTTCTGGGTGGGTATCTTGTAACATGTATTGTGCATGTGTTTTGCTGTTCTGTCCTGTACTCCATTGCTTTTGACTGTGTGTCATTTCTGTCCTTCACAGGGTACTTTCAGATTCGTTTGGTCAACTGTGTCCACCGACGACGTGATTGCACATCCAGGCTGGTAGCTGTTGTGTCCCTACAGGTGATGTGCGCCACACCCATGGACTTCCTTCCGTCTACAGTTGTTGACTGTGTGCCCGCTGCCAGGTGGGGTTACCTTGCATCTGTAGTGGTTACGGCATGTTGCAACTGTGTAATAAACCTGTGCTTCACTTTGTGATGTGCGTTGTCTGTGGTCACACATTTGACTGCCATTTGCTTACTGCACCTGTGGGCTACTTGACTACAACTGGGAATGGGTGTGGTGTCTGTGCATTGCACCGTCTTCCCTGGCAACATCAGTGTAGGCAATGAGTCAGATGGCCTAGGTGTGTATGTGTCGTGTAGCCCTGGTGGTGTGTCTCCCTCATGTGTGTCACGTTTCCTGTACTCACATGCCTGTGTTGTCCTTGCTGTTGCAGTTCGCATACACAGTGTAATTTTGCAGTTCATCATCCCCATAACAGCACCCACGTTGGAATCACGACAGAGGCAAGTATGGTGTATTAGTGTGTTTATTGTGATACATTTGTGTTAATAGTGCATAGGATGGGTTGTGCTGTACATGAATCTTGCAATCCCAAGTTCCTAGGTGAATTGAAAGTCCGGGTAGACAGGATCCCCAGTATCGGGGCCACAGTTGTCTGACACATTGGTCCAACTTGTACTCCCCATGCAATGTGTGGGAGTAGTGTTGCCGTCAACAGGGTGAACAGTCTGTGCACAAAGGCGAACATCCAGAACAGGTTCAGGCTTCCTGGGAGTTGCGCTTGGCCATCGGCCTCTCACTTTTCCCTCCTCGGACGACCCCTCTTCTTGGGGGGGGCCCTCAAGTGCAGGCTGCTGCGGTGCAGGGGACTCTCCGCCAGAGTCCTCCTCCCTCCCTGTGGCAGTTGCAGTTTGTTCGGCACCAGATGTTGTTGGCACACAGGGAGGTGTGGACTGGTTGCTGTTCATCTGGCGGAGGCATTGTAAAATGTCCCTGTGCACCGCCGTCATCTCATGCAGTGCATCCCACTTGGACTCCACGCGGGACATGTGTGAGTCCACACGGGACATGTGTGACTCCACGTGGGACATGTGGGAGTCCAAGCGGGCATGATGGGCAGCCTGCTGCTGTTTAATGTCTCTGAGGAGCCCCACTACCTGGCTGAGCTCTCCGGTGCTGGACTGGTACGCATCAGCTATGCGTACCAGTTGTGGGTCATCATGCACACCAGCAACGTCTGCAAGCAGCGACCTCTGTCTCCCACCCCTCCCACCACCCCTGCTGACATGTGCAGTGTGTGCAGTGGCACGCACAGATAACCCTGGTCCACCTTGGGGGTTGGTGGTGGTGGTGGTGGTGTCCATGGCCCCAGGTTGGTCCAGGGTCACTGTGCTGGTGTTGCTCCTTATTCTGTCCATGTCGGCAGGGATGGTATTCGTGGTGACAGTCGTTGGAGGGGTGGGTGCAGGGGGTGCAGCTGGTGGTCCTGCTGGTGCTGCAGCTGGTGGTCCTGCTGGTGCTGCATGTTGACTTGCACCGGATGTGCCAGGTTGTTCTTCATCGTCCGAGGAGGACAGAGGCTGTACGACGCCAGTGAGCTCGGCATCCTCTTGAGCCTGGGACTGGGACTCCTCAGCGTCTGCTGCTGTGTCCCCATCATCACCTGTTTTTGGGAGACACAAACAATGTATGTCATGTTTCTGCAGGCATCAATGGTTGACACACATTACAGTTGTGACTGTGCCTCTGGGTGCGGGCCTGTACATTGCATTGTCCTGAGTCGTCACAGTCAGGGGTTGATATTGGTGTGGCACATTGTCCTGCATTATTTGGGCATTTCTATGTATTTTCTGGGGTGTGAACATGGTCTGCATTGGTTGTGTTTGGTTGACAGCCGGCCCTCCTTCCCACCCACCCAGCCAGTCAGTTATCCCACCATGGAACGTGCTTGCGTTGCAGGGAGTGTAAGTTGTCTCTCAGGATGTCAGTCAGTGGTGTCCTGCTGTTTGTTGGTGCACATTTGCCAGCAGGGCCTTGTGCTCACCACAGCAGTAGCCAGTGTCAGCCATCTTGTGAGTCCTTCTCCACTCCCTGTGATGTGAGCATGGTTCAGGGTGGTGTTGATGGGACAGTTGTGGGGGTGAGCTATGTCTGTGACTACGACTCCCATCATGCCATTGCCTCCTCCCCCTTCACAGCATGCCCATGCTTCCTTCCTTTTGACTCTGCTTCCCTGTGGGGTGGGCTGGCTGTGCTGACAGGATGGCTGGGAGTGTTGTCCTGGCAGTTGTTTGGCTAAGAGTCCCAAGAGTGTCCCTGTGCTTCACACAACATGACCCAGGGTGGTGGTTCTTTGTGGGATCTTGTGTTAGGATGGAGGGCATTGCATTCTACCAGGTGGGTACTGTGGAGTTTGTGTTGGGGGGGTGAGGGGAGGTGCTTGTGACTATGGTCAGTGCTGCAAGTCCCCCTTCCCACCCAGCTAGCCAGATATCCCACCATGGAACGTGCTTGCATTGCAGGGAGTGTAAGTTGTCTCTCAGGATGTCAGTCAGTGGTGTCCTGCTGTTTGTTGGTGCACAGTTGCCAGCAGGGCCTTGTGCTCACCACAGCAGTAGCCAGTGTCAGCCATCTTGTGAGTCCTTCTCCACTTCCTGTGATGTGAGCATGGTTCAGGGTGGTGTTGATGGGACAGTTGTGGGGGTGACCAATATCAGTGACTACGACTCCCATCATGCTATTGCCTCCACCCCCTTCCCAGCATGCCCATGCTTCCTTCCTTTTGACTCTGCTTCCCTGTGGGGTGGGCTGGCTGTGCTGACAGGATGGCTGGGAGTGTTGTCCTGGCAGTTGTTTGGCTAAGAGTCCCAAGAGTGTCCCTGTGCTTCACACAACATGACCCAGGGTGGTGGTTCTTTGTGGGATCTTGTGTTAGGATGGAGGGCATTGCATTCTACCAGGTGGGTACTGTGGAGTTTGTGTTGGGGGTGGGGGGTGAGGGGAGGTGCTTGTGACTATGGTCAGTGCTGCAAGTCCCCCTTCCCACCCAGCTAGCCAGATATCCCACCATGGAACGTGCTTGCATTGCAGGGAGTGTAAGTTGTCTCTCAGGATGTCAGTCAGTGGTGTCCTGCTGTTTGTTGGTGCACATTTGCCAGCAGGGCCTTGTGCTCCCCACAGCAGTAGCCAGTGTCAGCCATCTTGTGAGTCCTTCTCCACTCCCTGTGATGTGAGCATGGTTCAGGGTGGTGTTGATGGGACAGTTGTGGGGGTGAGCTATGTCTGTGACTACGACTCCCATCATGCCATTGCCTCCTCCCCCTTCCCAGCATGCCCATGCTTCCTTCCTTTTGACTCTGCTTCCCTGTGGGGTGGGCTGGCTGTGCTGACAGGATGGCTGGGAGTGTTGTCCTGGCAGTTGTTTGGCTAAGAGTCCCAAGAGTGTCCCTGTGCTTCACACAACATGACCCAGGGTGGTGGTTCTTTGTGGGATCTTGTCTTAGGATGGAGGGCATTGCATTCTACCAGGTGGGTACTGTGGAGTTTGTGTTCGGGGGTGTGAGGGGAGGTGCTTGTGACTATGGTCAGTGCTGCAAGTCCCCCTTCCCACCCAGCTAGCCAGATATCCCACCATGGAACGTGCTTGCATTGCAGGGAGTGTAAGTTGTCTCTCAGGATGTCAGTCAGTGGTGTCCTGCTGTTTGTTGGTGCACAGTTGCCAGCAGGGCCTTGTGCTCCCCACAGCAGTAGCCAGTGTCAGCCATCTTGTGAGTCCTTCTCCACTTCCTGTGATGTGAGCATGGTTCAGGGTGGTGTTGATGGGACAGTTGTGGGGGTGACGCAATATCTGTGACTACGACTCCCATCATGCTATTGCCTCCACCCCCCTTCCCAGCATGCCCATGCTTCCTTCCTTTTGACTCTGCTTCCCTGTGGGGTGGGCTGGCTGTGCTGACAGGATGGCTGGGAGTGTTGTCCTGGCAGTTGTTTGGCTGGAAGTCCCAAGAGTGTCCCTGTGCTTCACACAACATAACCCAGGGTGGTGGTTCTTTGTGGGATCTTGTGTTAGGATGGGGGCATTGCATTCTACCAGGTGGGTTCTGTGGAGTTTGTGTTGGGGGGTGTGAGGGGAGGTGCTTGTGACTATGGTCAGTGCTGCAAGTCCCCCTTCCCAACCAGCTAGCCAGATATCCCACCATGGAACGTGCTTGCATTGCAGGGAGTGTAAGTTGTCTCTCAGGATGTCAGTCAGTGGTGTCCTGCTGTTTGTTGGTGCACAGTTGCCAGCAGGGCCTTGTGCTCCCCACAGCAGTAGCCAGTGTCAGCCATCTTGTGAGTCCTTCTCCACTTCCTGTGATGTGAGCATGGTTCAGGGTGGTGTTGATGGGACAGTTGTGGGGGTGACCAATATCTGTGACTACGACTCCCATCATGCCATTGCCTCCTCACCCCCTTCCCAGCATGCCCATGCTTCCTTCCTTTTGACTCTGCTTCCCTGTGGGGTGGGCTGGCTGTGCTGACAGGATGGCTGGGAGTGTTGTCCTGGCAGTTGTTTGGCTAAGAGTCCCAAGAGTGTCCCTGTGCTTCACACAACATAACCCAGGGTGGTGGTTCTTTGTGGGATCTTGTGTTAGGATGGGGGGCATTGCATTCTACCAGGTGGGTTCTGTGGAGTTTGTGTTGGGGGGGTGTGAGGAGGTGCTTGTGACTATGGTCAGTGCTGCAAGTCCCCCTTCCCACCCAGCTAGCCAGATATCCCACCATGGACTGTGCTTGCATTGCAGGGAGTGTAAGTTGTCTCTCAGGATGTCAGTCAGTGGTGTCCTGCTGTTTGTTGGTGCACAGTTGCCAGCAGGGCCTTGTGCTCCCCACAGCAGTAGCCAGTGTCAGCCATCTTGTGAGTCCTTCTCCACTCCCTGTGATGTGCGCATGGTTCATGGTGGTGTTGATGGGACAGTTGTGGGGGGCAATATGTGTGACTGCGACTCCCATGATGCTATTGGCTACACTGACTTGGCCAGCATACACAGAATTCCTTCCTTTGAGTGGTCTTCACTGTGTGTTGGTGTTGTTGTGGTGGCTACATGTGTGGATGTGTTTGTTAGTTCTATTTGTGCCACTGCCTAGCTGTAGTTGTAGTTGTGTTTGTACATGTGTTGGCACAGTTGGATGTGACTTTTTTGATGGCATGTGTTGTGTTTATCTGACTGACATACACATTTTGGGATGATTCTGTTCTGGTTGCTGTGTAATTGCTATGAGTGCATGGTTTGACTCTCCCCTTGACAGTGATGTGTGTGTTTTGTGGCAGTATATTGTGTACATTTGTTGTGTACTCACCAGGCTCTAGGATGTCCTCTAGTCCATATACGCTCACTGGCGGAAGGATGGCCCGCACCTTCTCCTCCCAGGGCCTGAGGTATATTGGCTTGGCAGGAGGGCCACTGCCGGTGTGTTGGCTGTTGATGTAGTCTTTCGTCAGCATTTTCCGTACCCTCCTGCGCACGTCATACCACCTGTTCTGGATGTCGGTCTTTGTGCGCCGACATGGTGATTGTGCGTTCACCCTGTTGATGATCCTCTCCCACATCTTGGTTTTCTGCGACATGGGGTCTGTTGGACCAGTGTGCCAAACAGCTGTGGCTCCACCCTGAGGATCTCGTCTACCATGACTTCCAATTCACTATCTAGGAACTTGGGATTCTTCTTGGGGGGCATGGTGATGGGTGGTGATGGTGGGTGATGTGTGTGTTGGTGTGCAGGTGAGGGTGTGTGAGTGTGTGTTTTGCTGGGTGTATGTGAGGTAGGTATTTGTTGGTGTGCTGATGGTGTGTGGCTTGTGTGAGGGATGAGCTGTGGGTGTGTGGTTGCTTTCTCTTGGGTGCTGGCAGTGGAATGGCATTTGCAAAGGCTCATGGTAGTGATTTGTGTCCTTTATATAGGTGGAGTTGTGGGTGTGTCTTTGTTCTCTGTCCCCACCCCCCAGTATTTATTGGCTTGGTAATTGCTTGTTTGGCCTTTTTTGGGTGATTTTTCCTTTGTGCTGTTTGTGTATGTTGGAAACGTTCTTGTGACCGAGTCGGACCCTGCATTGGTCTCGTACGGTGTTCTCCGTTTCGTTCACGCTGTGTTTGTGCAGTTTTCTATGCTGCGTACGCGTCGGTCGCGGTGTATTGTGTTGCTTCGGCTCGGTTTGTATGCGTGTCGGTCGTACGGCTTGTCCTCCGTCCGACTCGGTCGTGGTTTCGCGCCTTGCATCGTACTGCGGTTTGGAGTTAGCGGGTACGTTTCGGTCGGATTTGTTCCGGGTGCGTGTCGGTCGGTTGGATTCGCGTGTTTTTCGGCCGGATTGCTGCTTTCCGTGCGGCTCGGTCGGTCGACTTTGTTTCCGTACGTGTCGGTCGGATTTTTCGCGCCTTGCATCGTACTTGGCGTGTCGTGCGCCACGGGTACGTGTCGGTCGGTATTTTTTCCGGATCCGAGTCGGTCGGTGCTTTTTCCGGCCCGAATCGGAATCGACCCCTAAATATAAAATTAATATTTTTTAACATATATGCAATGCAAAATAAAATACAAATAATATACTACTACACTTTTAAATAATGTAAGAATAAAAAAAAGTTCAACTGAACATTAATTAGCATTTCCCATATAAGGAAAAAACTGCCAAATTAATTGAAAACATTAGTAACAACCAATGAAAAATACCTAAAACTAAAATAACCCAATAAGATTGAAAGCACAATTAAACAAACACTATATAAACAAAAGAAAATGTAACATTATTTTATACTCCAAAGATCGAAACCAAGAATAAGGGGAATCTCTGCCGGATTGCTTCTGCAACACTGGACTTCATCATTGAAAGCTCTGAATACAACTTCAAAAAGTAAGTAAAATATCTATTTAATGTTACAACTGCATAAAATAATCGTAAAGCACTTTTATAATAACTAAATAATTAATGTATATTTATTTTTAATTATATCTCCTCTACAGAAACTTCAACACATACTCAACTACCTTCAAACATCATCCAAAACCCCTAGCCAAAAAGTAAGTATAAATCTCAATTAAACTATTAAAACAAGTAAATTCCCAACCCAAATCGCCCGCTAACCACACAAACCCCAAAATGAAATAAATGCTGGTAAACACATTTATTAAAATTTACATTTTTCTTCTGCAGGAAATCAAAAAGAAACACTTAAGGTAAGCACCAACAGAAACATATCAGCATAAAAAAAAAAGTTCACCATATTCAAACATGTAAGTATAATGTTGTATATAAAAACCTGTATTAAAATTTAAAAAATGACAGTACATTTAATATTTTTTATATACATTTCTCTTAGCATTTGAAACATCAGAATGGCTGAAGGTGCCAAATCATAACTTCCCAGAAAGGAAATTTTTTATTATGTTATATGGGATATGTCTACACCCAGGAGAAACAGACAGGCGACAAAATTAATTGGAAATGCAGCAAATATTATTCAAATGCATGTTATGGGAGGGCTACAACAAAATAAGCTACTGTGTTACATGTTAAGGAACATAACCACCCCTAACATAGCTGAAATAGAAGTGAGAGACACTTTAGACAGCTTGCAAAAACTCTCAAAAACCTGCTACTGAAATATTAAAAGATGTACTCCCGAGAGTTCCAGAACATGTAACTGGCCAATTACTCTCTGTCTCAACGTTGAAAAGGCTACTAGCTAGAACAAAAATAACAACTGCTACCACCCCACCTACCCCCAAAACTTTCAGTGAAATACAAATACCACCTGAACTCACTGTAAGTCATAATGAAGAGCAATTTCTACTTTATGACAATAAATCTAACCACAAAGAATTATTATATATGCAACTCCCACAAACTTACTTAAACTTCAAATTGTAGAGACATGGATGATGGACGGAACATTTAAAATATGTCCCAAACCATTTTACCAATTATATACAATCCATGGACGTATCACAATACCAACATCCCCTTTATATATGCCCTGTTACCAAACAAACAAACCACTACCTATGTAGAACTCTTAAGAAAAGTAAAGCAAGAAACTAATAATTACTATCCTCAAAAATTATTATAGACTTTGAACAGTCAATGATACAAGCTATTCTGAAAAACTACCCTACACAGCAATACAAGGTTGCTATTACCACTTTAACCAATGCATTTGGAGACACCTTCAAAAATCTACGCTCAGTGTAGAATATGCAACTAATAGCAATTTTGCATATGAAATTAAAAAACGAATTGCACTAGCATACGTCCCAATAACTGATGTAACAGAACACTACAATCTCTTAATAGAAAGCCCCTACTATCAAACAAATGAAGATAAACTAAGTCCCCAACTCGACTATTTCGAGGACACCTGGGTGGGCAGGCTACACACATCTGGACACAGGAGACAGTCCAAATACCACATTACATGGTGGAATGTATATAACAGTTCCCTAAACAAAGAAGCAAAAACTAATAACGCTGTGGAAGGATGGCATAATGCTTTCCAAGCCACAACAGGCAGAACCCCACCAACCCTACATAAATTACTACAATCATTTCAAAAAGAACAAAGCTACCAACAACTAAGACTTGAACAGTCTGTAACACAGCTAGGTCCAAAATTAACTAAACAGACTAAAACAATGTCCGAGCACCTACAATACAAAGTAAAACTATACCCAAACACTAAAGGGCTAGAATATCTAGAAACAATAGCTAAATCCCTACTTTAGAACAGTACTACAAAAACATAGGAAAATCTTACTTGTGCACTAAGGGGCTCATTATGATGGCGGAAGGACCGCCACTGCCGGGCCGGCGGTGGCGGTCCTTCCGCCATCACAATGAAAATTCCCACCGCCAAATTAGGATGGCGGTGGGAATCATGAAGGTACCGCGGCGGACGTAAAGACCGTCCGCCATGGTCCCGCAAGGCGTTCCTTTTCCGCCCGCCTTGCGGAACCCGGAACCAGGGCAACATTGCGGTGGTGCCGTGCAGGCACCGCTGTAGTGATTATGATGTGCCCTTCCGCCTGTCTTTTTGCGGCGGATATCCCGCCGCAAAAAGACAGGCGGAGACTGGCTTTGGGGGCCCGTTGCAGGCCCCTTCTGTGTGTGGGGGGGTGCACTGGTGGGGTACCCATGGTACCCCCCTACATTCCCATGCACAAGGTGGCAGGCACCGCGTGGTGCCTGCCACGTTGTGCATGGGAATGCACATCGTGGCATTTTGGCATTGCGAACAGTGCTGCAGCCAGCAGCACCACCCGCAATGTTAAAAGGCCAGGATGCGCCCGCCATACTGGCGGGCGCATCCTAATTGGGCTGGTGGGACCGCCGCACGTCTGGCGGGCGGTCCCATCACCGTTATGGATGGCGGGCGGACTGATGTCCGCCCGCCATCATAATGAGCCCCTAAATTCTTAAATAAACATTTCTTTGCAAACATGTAAAATATAAATATTGTCAATTAATTTTAACTTATTTTTTAAAATTATTTGACATAATAAATATATTTTATATATTTACAAACGTCAATAAAAATGACAAAAATTACATTTCCCTCCCATTGTAAATAATTTAAAATGACTTACTTTTTTGTTGCTGAAGAATTGAATCCAAACTGCCATAATAAATCCAAACGTGTAAAACTCCAAAAACTTACTTAAAAGTCCCAAAAGAAATGGAAAAATACAACTGTAAAAAATATAATCCGGCGACAACATATCCGTAGACTCTAATCCATTAAAAACCCCAAAAATGTAATTAAAAAAAGAAACGCTCCAGGAAACCCCAAAAAATAAAGGGACTGTAAAATAAATATTAGTTTACTAGAAACTAATACACAGTTCCTTAAAAAAAAGCATGCTTCTCCCAACGGCAACTTCCAAACGACAAAAACCTGTAAAAAAAAACAACACAATCCCTCCCGCACAAATACACAATAAAATCATTAAAAAACACACATAAACATCCAACCCAAAAGCTCACACCTACAGCATACTAAGGGGGACCGGACCGGGCACTAGCTCTGTCGCCCACAGTTAGATAACATACATATAGCTTACACCTACTCATCAACAAGGGGCCCCACCAGGAAAATTGCAACACAACAAATTGGGGAGAACACCAATCCGACTGGAACTGGGTGCCTCATATCTTGTCCAGTGAAGCCACAGCTTATTCCTAGCTTTAAGAAGTGCTAATCAGAGTCACAACAACTCATAACTCTTCTGTAATGGAATGTACCTGGGCTATCAAGACTTTTAAGCTTAAATACAGCAAAATCACTGTTAATGGCATCCCACGTTCTCTGCCTACAAGAAACATGGTCACTAACTCCATTAACAATCGCTGGCTTTCAAGGGGTCCACCAAGTAGCAGAGAAAAAAAACATCTTTGGGAGGCCCTCTGGAGTCTTGTCAATTTACTTTAATCTGAACATGAAAATAACAATAAACTCAATTCCAACTCAAGATGAGATGCTACAAGCGCTCGTATTGGAGAGTCCCAAGACATCTGCCTCCCGAATCAAGATCCTCCTGATCAATGTCTACTTTAACAGCTTTGGCTCAGCACGAGCTACAAGACTGAGCCAGCTGAGCGACACTCTGGATCAAATTCTCAGTGATCATGTTAACCATGAAATAATAATCTGTGGTGACTTTAACCTGAGACACATAGGATCATTCAACACCGTCTGTTCACATTTAAATTCCTTGAGTACTCATTTAAACAAAACCTTAAGCAAACATGGACTTAAGTCCGCACAGATCATAGCTAATAACCTTGAGCCATCAACACAGTTTTTGAAAACCTTTTGGGGGATAAGCACTATCGATTATGTTTTTGCCTCCAAGAAACTCATGAACCACCTTGTGAGTTTCAAAGTGCATCCCTCAAATGATAGCGACCACCTTCCTCTCCAGACAATTTTTAATCTTCACCTTAAGGTTCTGGGCACCTCCCGCAATGACGAAGCAGTACATTTCATTCAGAGAATAAAATGAGGCCACGTCAATCAACAGAACCTAGCATCATGGAAAGTCATTACTGGACAGTCTCTGCAGGCCAAAAGTGGCGAATACTTATTAACTCACTGGGCAGGCACCGCCGTAGGGATTACGATGTCTCTTTCCGCCTGTCTTTTCCCGGTGGACATCCCACCACGAGAAGACAGGCGGAAACGGATTCGGGGGCCCGTAGCGGGCCCCCCTTGTTTGGGGGGGAGGTAGTTGTGCACTGGGGGGTACGCATGGTACCCCCCTGCATTTCCCTGCACTGCGTGGCAGGCACTGCGTGGTGCCTGCCACGTAGTGCAGGGAAATGCACAGCATGGCATTTTGGCATTGCGTACGGTACTGCAGCCAGCAGCACCGTCCGCAATGTTAAAGGTCCTGGATGCGCCCGCCATCCAAATTGCAGTGGTGAGATCGCCACAAGTCTGGCGGGCGGTCCCGAACACCGCAACGATGGCGGGCGGGCTCAGGTCCGCCCGCCATCGTAATGAGCCCCATAGCTCTCAGCAAATTGCGCAACTACAACACGCATGCGCCATTTAAAGGATAAGGCAGCATTAATTACCACTAGACTCTGCCAACTACCCACAGCTCTTGAAAGCCCACCTCAGCCCCAATCAGAAAAGTGCTCAGGGCCGTATTACCATCTGCAATCACTTACGGCAGCGAGGCCTTTCCGGTCCAACTCATTCAAATTATTGAAAAACTACGTCTAAAAGCCTACAAAAGAGTGTTCAAGTTGCCTTACTACACCAGGGGACCTCTGGTAAGACTCAAATTTGGCCTGGAGGGCATTGAATGGTCTAGCATGGGGTCCTTTCTAAAGTAGTATCATAGATGCACCAAGGCGACGCCAGGCACCTTGAAATTTATCCTGCAAAATATATTCAAATATAAAAATAACCCCTGGTCCACTTATTTAACGGCGGCAGTAGCCACTCTTCAAATCGACTTGACCATTCTAGACACTTCATCACTCGCGCACACTGCAGTAAAAAGTATACTGAAAAAACAGATAAAATTCCTCTCGAAGACCGCGGACATGGAAAATATTAAGTCCACACTGCCGCTAAGGGCCCTGGCAGCATAACACAACAAAGACAGCCATGATGGCCTTCAGGCACAATCTTATCTTAATTGCACAATCGGGAAAGCCTGCCTAACCCAAATTTTGGCAGTAAGGATGTTGGCATTACAAATTAAAGACTTCAACCCAAACTGGCCACAGCTCTCAAAGATTGTTAGGTGCAGACTATGCGGCTACAAATCTGAAACTTTTACACACTTACTTTGCTGCTGCCCGACGTTGCCCGACTCCCTGCGAATACTATTAAAGCCACTTTTTCTAATTCATGGTATAAGAACATGTAATAATGCAATGACCTGGATTTTTAGTACCATGGTTCCTCTTGAACTGGCAAGAATAGGCAAGTTTTTTAAAGTTGTGCAGGACCTCCTTAAAAATACACAACAAAGCGCAGAGATGACCGTGGATTGACAACTCTCAGTTCCTGCACCACGGACATCAGGCATTGTAAAGCTTGACCTCTTTGTAATTGAGTCTTAATAATTTGTTATGTATTTAATCCAATTTGTAGTGGATTTAAACTATTTTTACCTTTCTCATATACATTTTACAAGAGCTTATCTATAATAGATTTTAAATAGTCAAATTATCTTAAATTAAACAAAACCGACTGTACACCATGAGTTTTATCTTTAGGCACAATGTGCCAGTCACACTAGAGGGTATTGCAAGGACCCACCGATTCCTTTGTCCCTTGTATAACATGTCTTTTAAATGTTTTATATTGTTATGGTTTTAAGTAACCACAGAATAAACTTTGTATTGATTGATTGCACACCAATAACACCATACTCTTAACATATTTATACATATAATACATACCCTGACACCTACCTATCAACGAACTAACCGCATTTCGCAAACGCAAAACTACTAACTAAACCGCACCAAAAACATAAAATACAAACTATACATACACTATACCCTACCTAACTACCTTCACCCTACACCTAAATTAAGCCTAAAAGTAATTAAATTAAACTTACCTTAACCGATGCGATGCCGCTTCCAACCGCGACCTTCTCCCCTCAGAAATGACCTAAAACAAAACAGATAACCTACAAAATACAACTTAGTTTAGAAAATGGCTCCCATAATTGAAATAATAAAAATACTTTTTACATTATAGTCAATGAACATTAGGAATGCAATACAATTTAAAAAAAAAAAAGAATAATAATATTACTAATGTACTAAATGTTTTTTCTTTACTGTTTAAAAATGTTAAAGTATAATACTAAATCTTAGAAAATAAATAATATTTATTATACATTAAAATAAAATATGTTAACTTACCAATGTGATGTAAAAATATTATAATGCTTGCTAAAAATGGGAAAAAATGTGTAAATGTTAAAAAAAAATAGTTTTCAAAATGTTTTCTTACCTTAATAATTTTATTTGTATTTACAACTTAAATAATATTATACAAAATATTATATTATTTATTAAAAAATATTAAAAAGTTTTACAATGAGAAAATTGTAAGAAAAATGTATGTTATTAAAAATGTACACTGTATGTAATTATGTAATGCATATTTACAATGTAAATAAATATTCTATAACTGTTACCAAAAAACTATGTTATAAATTTTTTTAATAAAAACCAGTGGACAACTACATCTTTTATTTGTAAAAAAGTACATATTTACCAACTTCTACATTATAAAAAAGTTAAAATTGTTTCATGCTGACTATACTTAAAAATGATATGTTTATGTTTAAATATGTACTAAATATGCAATGTAAGCAAAACATTTATTGTTATTTCTCTTTATGACAATATATATTTAAAAATGTTTAATAAAACAAAATTCATATTATTTATTTGCTTGACTCTTTGAATGAAAATAAAAACTTTAATAAAATATAAATATTGTGTTGTATTTAATTCCTGTATTAATTGTTGTTTTCTGTATTTACAATAAAATATTTATCTTAAATTATATATCACACATATTTTTTTAATACACATACATAACATACTATTACCACTTAAACATAGATTTGTATCATTAACCTTACTACAAAATAAAGAACTAATATTTTACTAGTCCCACTCTACACTAAATCAAGTCAGGGAAACTGCAGGACCCTAAACATATATAATTTACTATTCCCACTCCAAACTAGAAAAAGTCAGGGAAGGTGCTGGACACTAAACATATATAATTTAATATTCCCACTCCAAACTGTATTCACTCAGGGAAGGTGCTGGACACTAAACATATATAATTTACTATTCCCACTCCAAACTGTATTAACTCAGGGAAGGCACTGGACACTAAACATATATAATTTACTATTCCCACTTCAAACTTGAAAAAGTCAGGGAAGGCGTTGGATAGTAAACATATATAATTTACTATTCCCACTCGAAAGTAGAAAAAGTCAGGGAAGGTGCTGGACACTAAACATATATAATTTACTATTCCCACTCCAAACTGTATTAACTCAAAGAAGGCTCTGGACACTAAACATATATATTTTACTATTCCCACTCCAAACTTGAAAAAGTAAGGGAAGGCGTTGGATAGTAAACATATATAATTTTATATTCCCACTCCAAACTAGAAAAAGTCAGGGAAGGTGCTGGGCACTAAACATATATAATTTACTATTCCCACTCCAAACTGTATCACCTCAGGGTGGGTGCTGGACACTAAACATATATAACTAACTATTCCCACTCCAAACTACATTAAGGGGTCGATTCCGATCTCGATCGGTAGGGCTCCAAATCGGATTCGGCTTTACCGGATCCGAGTCGGAGGTTTTGTTTCCGACCGATTCATACAGTCGCCCGAGCGAGCAAGTACGATGCGAGTGAACGCGAAATCGCCGACCGACTCGTTTCCGGGTCCGAACCGCTCCGTCCGACTCGTTCGCACTCGATTCGTGGCGCGCAATGGAGACGTTTTACGACCAGAGCCAGTACGATGCACGATCCGGCCAGCCGGATCGAGTCGGAGCCTCCGACACGAAAAAGCTCCCGGACGCGGACTTCGAGTCCGTGCCGGACCCCCTTCACCCGTAGCCGTACGAGGTCGGACACAGGGGGACCCATGGGTCCCCCCTATACATGCGTGTACGGTGCGGATGGCACCAACGCGTACCCACTACAGGGGGCCCCCTTGTGCGCAACGTACCCATTGAGTCAATGGGAGCCCATGTACACGTCGTACGACCGGCTCCCATTGACTTCAGTGGAGTCCGACCGAACCGAGTCCGGCAGCATACGGCCGCCATCGTACTCGTTCGGTCGGACTGCAGGGGTCCGGCTCGGTCGGAAAACAATCCGGATCGGTCGGAGAGCTTTCCGACCCAGATCGGTATTGGCCCCTAAGTCGGGGAAGGCGCTGGACACTAAACATATACAATTTACTATTCCCACTCCAAACTGTATCAACTCAGGGTGGGTGCTGGACACTAAACATATATAATTTACTATTCCCACTCCAAACTGTATCAACTCAGGGTGGGTGCTGGACACTAAACATATATAATGTACTATTCCCACTCCAAACTACATTAACTCAGGGAAGGTGCTGGACACTAAACATATATAATTTACTATTCCCACTCTAAACTACATTAAGTCAGGGATGGTGCTGGACACTAAAGATATATAAAGTACTATTCCCACTCCAAACTTGAAAAAGTCAGGGAAGGTGCTGGACACTAGACATATATAATTTACTATTCCCACTCCAAACTACATAAACTCAGGGAAGGTGCTGGACACTAAACATATGTAATTTACTATTCCCACTCCAACCTGTATTAAACTCAGGGAAGGTGCTGGACACTAAGGGGTCGATTCCGATCTCGGCCGGAAGCGCACCTAACACCTAAAACCAAGCCGAACGCGTGTTTCCCGACCGATTCGAACAGTCGTCCGAACGAGCAAGTACGATGCGCATAACAGCACAGATTCCGAGCGAGCCGTACTTACTCATTCCAGCTCCTGTTCCCCGCCCGAGCCGGATCCGTAAACGCCGAATCGAGTCGCACGGAAGCAAATATACAGCACCTTCCGGCCGGACTAGTACGATGCGCCTTCCGTACGCGCCGAACCCGTCGCTACGTCCGGCACGTCAGAGCATCCGGGAGAGCTGCACATAAGCTCCAATTCACGCCACAAGACGATCCACGGCTACGAGACGAACAAGCCAGCGACAAGTACGAGTCGAAGCCACGAGAAACCCGAACGAGACGACCCAACCATGAATCCCATCGCGCAGGTCCTACCAATACTCTACATCTATTACCGGAACCGGTACGGACGCGTACGGCGCAGACGGTAAGTCAAACACCCACAACACAAACAAACGACACGTACCCGACATATGTCCACACACACATAGGGATGCAGAAATGACGTACACTAGCAACAGCAGAACCATAGGGGCGGGATGGCTATCACCAATGCCATACACACCCATAGGGGCCTGATGGCTACCACTACCACCACCCCTACTCATGTGGGCCTGGATGCCTTTCACTACTACCATCCCCACTCATAGGGGGATGGATGCCTACCACTAACACCACCCCTACTCAGGGGGGCCTGGATGCCTACCACTACCACCACCCCTACTCATGTGGGCCTGGATGCCTGTCACTACTACCATCCCCACTCATAGGGGGATGGATGCCTACCACTAACACCACCCCTACTCAGGGGGGCCTGGATGCCTGTCACTACTACCATCCCCACTCATAGGGGGATGGATGTCTACCACTACCACCACCCCTACTCAGGGGGCCTGGATGCCTACCACTACCACCACCCCTACTCATGTGGGCCTGGATGCCTGTCACTACTACCATCCCCACTCATAGGGGGATGGATGCCTACCACTAACACCACCCCTACTCAGGGGGGCCTGGATGCCTGTCACTACTACCATCCCCACTCATAGGGGGATGGATGCCTACCACTAACACCACCCCTACTCAGGGGGGCCTGGATGCCTACCACTACTACCACCCCTACTCATGTGGGCCTGGATGCCTGTCACTACTACCATCCCTACTCATAGGGGGATGGATGCCTACCACTAACACCACCCCTACTCAGGGGGCCTGGATGCCTGTCACTACTACCATCCCCACTCATAGGGGGATGGATGCCTACCACTACCACCACCCCTACTCAGGGGGCCTGGATGCCTACCACTACCACCACCCCTACTCATGTGGGCCTGGATGCCTGTCACTACTACCATCCCCACTCATAGGGGGATGGATGCCTACCACTACCACCACCCCTACTCATGAGGGGCCTGGATGCCTACCACTACCACCACCCCTACTCATGTGGGCCTGGATGCCTGTCACTACTACCATCCCCACTCATAGGGGGATGGATGCCTACCACTAACACCACCCCTACTCAGGGGGCCTGGATGCCTGTCACTACTACCATCCCCACTCATAGGGGGATGGATGCCTACCACTACCACCACCCCTACTCAGGGGGGCCTGGATGCCTACCACCACCCCTACTCATGTGGGCCTGGATGCCTGTCACTACTACCATCCCCACTCATAGGGGGATGGATGCCTACCACTACCACCACCCCTACTCAGGGGGGCCTGGATGCCTACCACTACCACCACCCCTACTCATGTGGGCCTGGATGCCTGTCACTACTACCATCCCCACTCATAGGGGGATGGATGCCTACCACTAACACCACCCCTACTCATGGGGGCCTGGATGCCTACCACTACCACCACCCCTACTCAGGGGGGCCTGGATGCCTACCACTACCACCAACCCTACTCATGGGGGCCTGGATGCCTGTCACTACTACCATCCCCACTCATAGGGGGATGGATGCCTACCACTAACACCACCCCTACTCATGGGGGCCTGGATGCCTACCACTACCACCACCCCAACTCAGGGGGGCCTGGATGCCTACCACTACCACCACCCCACCTCAGGGGGGCCAGGATGCCTACCACTACCACCGCCCCTACTCATGTGGGCCTGGATGCCTACCACTACTACTATCCCCACTCATAGGACGGGTAATGCATGACACAACCAGCATACTCCAACATAAGGAATGTCAGAAAAAGACATCACCCCAACATCATGACAAGCGTGTGTAGTCTGTGTCAAATGCCTACAACACTGAACATGACATTGAACATACAATGTGACCCCCTATCACATGTGTCACACATAAATGTGTGTGGCCTCCACAATGCAAGCAGACCATGACCACTGTGGCAATGGGGTCTAAACCCCCATCAACACAGTGACCAGAATGTAAGTGTGGGGTCCATAGCTGAAGCCCAATTGAACATTGTGGCAATGGGGTCTAAACCCCCATCATCACAGTGAACAAAATGTAAGTTTGGGGTCCATAGCTGAAGCCCAATTGAACATTGTGGCAATGGGGTCTAAACCCCCATCATCACAGTGACCAAACGGTAAGTGTGGGGTCCATAGCTGAAGCACATTTTGAACATTGTGGAAATGGGGTCTAAACCCCCATCATCACAGTGACCAAAATGTAAGTGTGGGGTCCATAGCTGAAGCACATTTTGAACATTGTGGCAATGGGGTCTAAACCCCCATCATCACAGTGACCAAAAGGTAAGTGTTGTCATGGAAAAAGCTGCAACTGCCAAACAGCATGGATGATTCCTGGTCACACAACAACAAACACATCAGTGGCAAAGTAGTGGTTGTGTCCCATAGCAACATAGATTGGGTGAGGCAAACAGTGCAGTGCAAATAAAACATACCTTTGGCCATGTGCAGACAAACATCACCCATGGGGGCTGACATTGTCAACATTTATCAATTACACAATGACAGAAGTGACCATCATAATGCAGACCCACATATCTGCACCAATGGACACACAAATGTAGATATCCTGTGGAGACTGTAGATGTGAGGTGAACAAATACCATACCATGGCAGCAATGGGACATACAAACCATGATTATTGTGCTGACTGATGACCTAGGAGTCCCAGGGACAGCAGGGGAAATCCTCCAAACAACATACAGCCAATGGCACACTAAAGATATGCCAATGCAGTGGTGCAGATGCACAAACACAAACAGGCAGCCTCACACTGCATATCAAACACAACAGGTGATGGGGGGTGTGCCAGTGTCCCCAGGCAACCACACAACACATGAGGAGGCCTGAATTCCAATTACACAGATGTGTATACAGTGCCATACAAAAGTAACTCATGGATCGGATTCCCCTATGTGGGCAATCAGGCATTGTTAGATGAGAGGGAGCCCAAATTACACATGTCACACAAGCTTGTAGGAACAGCAACTAACACAGCAAGAGACAGACCCACCACAGCACTACCCCCAGGGACCCCACATTGTGGTGACACTAGCCTGCATGATAATCCCACTGTGATGACAAAGGTAGATGTCGTTCACACTGTGAACCACAGCCATGTGTCCTGAGCAACTAACTACCATCACACCTACACAAGCACAAATCAATCAGCACGGCCTGTCAGCCAAGGCCAATATGGAGGTAGGGGTCTAGCCGTGCAACAACTCACATTTGCACACACTCAACACCACACACCTTGATCTCCACCAATGTGCAAGAGTGAAGCTCACATGGACTGGTGACATTGCACATGCACCCATGACAATCCCAGGGGTGGTGGTGGGAACTAAGGTGCGAAACCCATCACACATGGCCAGTCAACAAGACTCGTGAATGTCTGACACACTGCACAGTACGCCGTACATGGGCATGACGTGAAATCCACCCCAATCAATGGGATCCCGGCCACAGTCACACACCAATGAAGAAGCCAAGGTGACCCACAAAGAACACACATAGACAACTTCCAACATTGCAGCTCTGACCCTGAGGAGTGGCAGCAGTCACACACAACGTGTCACAATCACTGAAAGCTACCACAAACTGTAAATTACATGACTTGTGTAACCAACAAGTGCCAAGGGGAATCCTGACTGTGTCCCATCTGCGTTTGCCCACATCCCCAGCCCTGACAACAAAGACAACTAGAGATGACAACCTGATGAACATTAGTTTGCCATGCATCCACATCCCGGAGAAACCAGGTCCAAGATGCTGGATGAACACAGGACAACTCAGCAAGCATCACAAACAGGAACATCCCTAGGGACACAGCCTGTGTACGAAAAGGGAAGGGAACACACACAGACATGCTCACACAACACACAACACGGGCCCAGGCAATGTCACAGGATTACACACTGCCATGAGGGCACTCCACTCCTGTGGAAGGTCCGCTGTGCCAAACCTTGTCTGTGCACGACTCAAACATGTCAGCAGAACACTCGGTCAGTGAGTCAACAACTACAACACACTGAAGGCTCTGCTCACATCAGCCTGGGTACGGGAGTGTCACGTCAGTCATCTGCATACACCCAAAACACGTGTCAAGCAAGTTGCACTGTATACACAGATGAGTCCTTCAACATTGATGTGCTAAACTGCATGTCCAGTGGAGATGGGCACACAGTCAGGGAAATAGAAACATTGAACAGTGGTAAGCCCACCAGATGTGCATCAGTGTAAGCCAAAGATGTTAATTCACAAATGCAAAACGTACATCCCTGTGTCAAATGCTGAACATTACACCCTCAGACTGCAGCAAAGGATGCTATAGATCCAGACTACATTAGGACACATATCCCATGGACCACATGGAGTCCATCACAGCAACACTTCATTTTCCTGATCTGAACACTATTACAACTGCAAATGCATGATGATACTCATCTACATCATGTACATCCAAAGAAAAACCACAAGTAAACAAAAAGAGGCTTTATTCAGCAAATGTTAAACTAAAATTTTAAGTCCAAAAGAAACTAAGGCCAATGGCCAGTCCAAATACACAGTCCCAACAGGGTGATCTGTGACAACTTGTCACCCATTGCTTGCCTGCACTGGTACGGACAGAGGACATCCCCCTCGGAGGGGCATACAAGGGGCAGGCCAGGCACCGCAGGGACAGGATCAGGGGATGCCAGAAGGAGGCAGTGAAGGGGTGGTGGGTGCAGGAGTGTCACCGGCAACTGCAGTGGAGGTGTCTGACTCAGTGGGGCCGGCACCACTGTAGGGCACAAGTCAGATGGTGTGGGTGCTTCAACCACTGCAGTGGGCCGGTCAGATGGAGTGGACTGGGTCCCCACTGCAGTGCCCGAGTCAGAGGGGGTGGTTGTGGACTCCACTGCAGTGCATGGCTCCAAGGGAGTGGAAGGGGAGGCAGATGAGGTGGGCAGGACAGAGGGGGACCCGGTCTCCACACCAGTGGCACAAACAGGCAGAGCGTCTGGTTTGGGGGTGGAAGAGCAAGTGGTAGGGGGAGGGCCTAAGCAGTTTGGGGATGCGGTATCGGTGTGTGGGGAACCTGGGGCAGGGTGTGGCGGTGGAACCTGTGGAGTGGTGGCCTGGGGGATGGAGGAGAGAGACTGTGTGGTGGAGCTGCGTGGTGGTGGTGGTGGGGTCTTGCCCTTCCTGGTCCGGGGGACTTTCGAATGGGGTCCTCAGTCTGCCTGTGCCTGGGGGAGGGTGTCCGGGTGTGAGGGGCACTCCCCTCTGTGTGTGGTGGTCGCCTCTTCCGCCTGGACTTCGTGTCAGATGTATCTGTGGGGAAGAGGCCAAGCTCACAGAGGAAGAGCTTCTGGGAGGGGGGTTGCAGGTGAGGCAAGGGAAGGGGTTTTGGAGGGAGAGGTATCTGAGGACTGCGGAGTGCTCGTGGATGCGTGTGTGTGTGTCTGGGCCCCATCCCCTGTGAGTGAGGTATCAGTCCCCTGACTGTGCGTGCGTGTGCGTCTGGATTTTGGCTTGTGTGTCTGTGTGCTGCTTGTGTCTGTGCTGGTGCGTGCCGGTGCCGGTGTGTGTGTGCTTGGGACAGGTAGGGTGCTGGGGATTGTGGATGGGGCAGAGGTAGGAGGGATGAGGGACTGTTGCACGAGGGACATTGCTGCCGTCAGTGAGGAGGCCATGAACTGATTGGTCCGATGTAGGGCAGACATGCCAGATGACATGCCCTCCATGAATGAAACCAGTTGTGTCAAAAGACCCGTGTGTGCATGGAGGACACTCAGCATTGATGTCTGCCCTACATGGATCTGTTTCAGCAAGTCCACAGACTCCACACTCAGGGCAGCAGGGGGACAGAGGCAGGGGGTGCGGTGCCTGGCATGAAGGAGACATGCTCCCCTACACGGGAGCCTCCACGGACATGTGGGATGGGAGCAGATGGGAGGGTGGAGATGGTGGTGGTGGCGGGGACAGACTTGCTTGACGTTGCCTCTGGTCTGCTGACACCCGCCTCCACAAGGGAGTCCTCACTGGAAGTGCTGTTTTCCCCAGCCGAGGTGGTCGTAGCTGAGGTCTCCTCAGTGTGGCTCCCCTCACCCTCCATGCCACTGGGTCCCTCGGTCTCCCCTGCAGTGGACCCAGTCTGGCTCTGCCGCTCCTCCTGGTCCGTGGAGCTGTCTCCTCCTGTGGCCGTGGATGTATCTGCAAACAATCAGGATAAACAGAGCAACATTAGTCACCTGTACTGACCACACACACCACAGTAAGTACAGCACATCACAGAGCAAGCCCTGCCATCATTTGCTAGACATTGCAATTAGTGCTGACACTGATTTGAAGAAGCCCATTGTCTGCCTGACAGTCAGTCATGCCACACATATCCTACCTGTCCATGCACCCATCTGTCTGCTGCCTGTTGTATGCGACTAATCATATGTGCACACATGCACCACATACACAGTTGTTGGACATCCAAGAGAACATATGGAAATGTGTCACTCCAAACACATGCCATCTCCTGCCACTGACTCAGTACATGTGTCAGGAAAAGTGATGGGCAAAGTCTCTGTTGATATGCGTGTTTTGGTTCCATCACCAGACACAATGATGTCCTCATGTCCTGATAGACAATGCGACAATGGTGTGCATGCAGGACATATCACACCACTGCTGGATCACCCTTTGCGATTGGAATGTCATGGCACAGGCCTGTCTGGCAAGTCAGTCATAACTGTCTCCTGTCACAGGGGCAGTGCATACACACAACACCAGTCTGCACTGTGTCACAATCATGGAAGTTTTTGAAATGTAAGCCCTGTAGCTGACAGGTGCACATGTGCACCCCTGGCCACCCACATCATGAGGACTGAGATGATCCCACGTCAATCAAATGAGACATTTGAGTGACTGCAAACACAAATCCATACACATGAGCACTTCACCATCTGATAAGAATGAACCAAAGCTGCTTGCACCTCAATGTTTCATACAACATCGTGCACAGTCAAGGGATCAGAGACCTATGCATTAACCTATGTGCAGATCCCATAGTCACAACTCAGATGGCTGGCCACCCCAAATTGTTAAACACTCCAGGAGTCCAAATAGCAAGGCCACACCACGGTGACACAGAGGCATACACCTGAGTGCACTCTTCACAATGCCCAATATGTATGCTGACTCACGGGAGTGGGAGAACAGAGTGCCTTCGATGTACGGAGTAGGCATTACAGTCCTGGTCCATGTGCAACATGGTATTAGCCTGAACACTAGGCAGGTGGCTATGCATGTGTCACACACAATGTACATACTTCTGAGGCTCCTACCTTGGTCTCTGCAGCAGCATGGGAGTGTGGCACATACCCCAGACATGTGGTGAGTCGGAGCAGCAATTGGAACACATATTAAAGCCATACCCAGAGTACATGTCAGATCACAGGCATTGTGAGCAATTGTACCACCCATGCAGCCCACCACAAAGTTCCTGTAACTGATGCTGTCCCCAACTTGAACCACAGGTAACTGCAAGTACACAGTACCCAAGTGACCTAAGTCACAGACTGTAAGGGCCACACCTGTGTATCAGATGAGGAGGGGGCATGACACAAGTGAGGGACATGAGTCCAGGACGACAAGACAGTTGCACCGTGGAAGTGGAACCAGGCTAAAGGAGTGCATAGAGCATGTCAGTCATAGTACACAGTTGAGGCTAGCACTTACCCCCTCCTTGCTGCTGTCTGGCCTTCAGCTGCCCATCCAGGTCAGGGAAGACCACCGCCAGGATCCGGAGCATGTGGGGGGTCAGGGTCCGGTGTCCGCCCCTCCTGCGAGGAGGCGACAGCTTCAGCTGGACCCTTGCGATCCTCCGGGTCCAGCCCCGAAGGTCCTGCCACCTCTTCTGGCAGTTGCGGATCCTGCGCCTGTAGACCCCCACAGATCGTACTGCCCAGACGATGATCAGCCAGATCTCCTGCTTCTGGTGGGCATCAACCTGTGAGGATGACAAAGTGAAAAGGCCATTACTACACAGGCAACATTTCCGTGCATCACACAGTTGGATATACATGTCTCAATCATAGGGGCATATGATCTACACAGGTAGTGCAACTATGGCTATGAACAGTTTGCCAGCAGTTACTAAATGGTATCATTGCCTGGGAAGTCAAAGCTTGTTGGAATGCACTGGTACTGCACTATACCTGTTCAGTGCATGTGACTACACACTTTGGGGGGTGACAACTACTCAGTGAGCATGCTAGCCACTGGTGTACACACTGTACGTCTTGCTAGTCAGACAACATGCACAATTAGTAAGGCAGTGGACAGCACACTCACCTGCTCCCCTGGTTTCCTATACAGCTTGCTGTACTGTGGAAGGAGGCTGTCCAGCAGGGCCTGGTTCTCCTCAGTGCTGAAGGCTGGGGCTCTATCCACAGTACGTGCCATTGCAGTAGCCAGAGGATGCAGAGACAGCAGCAGTGGTGGTAGCAGATGTCGTCCTGGATCCTGTAGTGCAGGCAAGTGAGCTCTCAGGGGAACAGCCAGCATTATATGTGTGCTGCAGAGGCAGATACTGTCCCATGTGTCCAAAGTGATAGGTCCAAGTCGTTTGCATCTTCTGAATCTGGCCAATCCATGGAATTGCACCACTTATACACGCCCACAGCATCCTTCAAAAGTTCAACTTCATGACACCCATGAATTTGCAACATTGTTGTGGCTGGCCAACTGTCCGACTCGTTAAAGCTTCGAAAAAGAGTCCGTTACCATGTCAGGCCATAGCCAATGCGTGCGCACCGATCGGACCATTGCTGTACGACGCGTATTTCGAAAAACAACACGCATCCGTTCACATCATATGCAATGGCCAATGTGTGCGCACCGATCGGTCCATTGCTGTACGACGCGTATTTCGAAAAACAACATGCATCTGTTCACATCATATGCAATGGCCAATGCGTGCGCACCGATCGGTCCATTGCTGTACGACGCGTATTTCGGATGACAACACGCATCCGTCCACATCATATGCAATGGCCAATGCGTGCGCACCGATCGGTCCATTGCTGTACAACGCGTATTTCGGATGACAACACGCATCCGTCCACATCATATGCAATGGCCAATGCGTGCACACGGATCGGTCCATTGCTGTACGACGCGTCCCTGTACAAGTCACTCGCATATGTCACCATGGTTGTCACTGGTGAACGTATGCCAGCCACATTTACTTGCCAGGGACTCAGGGGCACACCTACAACACCACAGCCTGTCCACACTGTATCCTAAGGCATGTAAGGCTGCATTACCTGTGTGTGTATGGGGGCAGCCACTCCCAGGCTGTGCACGTGTTCATGGGGACAGAATCCTTTGTGTGTTGTGCACATGACCACTGTGATGTGCAACTGTTCAGTTCAGAGCATGTGGCATGGTCACATTTCCAGGTTGTGTATGTGTATGTCATGTCACATACACCCTGAGTCCCATGTGGGAAGGTATGTACGTCACAGGGTGACCCATTGCCACAATAGTGATGGCCCTCCACAGTCTGTGTGCATGTTGTGTTTCCGATGTCTCTGATTCCATGTGCACAATGGGAGACAGCCTCCACATCCACGTTGTTTGTGCATGGACTTTGATGTTGTGCATGTGTGTTTCACAGACGTCCATGTCTGTCCTGCAGAGGCAACAGGGGCCACTACCTGTGGGAGTCATGGTTGTTTTGCTGACGTGTACATGATACGCCATGTCATGCCAGTGTCCATGTGGCAATACAGGGTCCCTGGGAATCTATCTGTCAATGAGCTGTGATGCCTGTGGCACATCTGTACTGACATGTCACTGTGGTGTGTGTTTGGAACGTGACAGCAGTACATGGGTACTGTGACACAGCCTAATGATTTCCTATAGCACAACCTGGAACTTGTTGTCAACACATGTTGAACTGTGATGTTAGATGTTGGCCATGTAGGTGCCATATATGTCCATACAGAACGGCACACACATCAGGTACTTGTGTCTCGTAATGATGTATCATGTGATATTGAGTATGGTCAATGCCACATATGTGGGGTGACTGACAATCACTGTTCCCAATAAGCTGCGCGCATGCGCGCCCGCGCACCTCTGTTGCCATGAGCGCGCAGTGCCGTGTGTAGAGTGCGCACACAGCACATGATCCCGCAAGAGCATTCGCGCCGCTGCTTTTAATAAAGCGAGCGGCGCGAAAAATGAGTATTTCCTGGGCAGAATAGACTGGGGTGTGTTATTTCCTTTAACTTCCGAGGGCGGGGGGATGCGGTCCTGCCAAGCAGTAAGTAAGACTCTGCGGGTAGCGCTATTTCTCTTTGCTAATATGGCTGGTCCGCGCTCAATGGATCCTCCTGTTTTTATGTTTATTCCGATCTTCCTTATTTTTGTGACACAAACTGTGTGCGCAGTTTCTGTGCTCGCCTTGCTCTGTTTAGTCACTTGTTTGACTGCCTGTCCCCGCTTTAAGTACAATGCTTCATGGCCCTCAGCTGATTTATTCAAGTGTTTAGCCCATTTTTGGGCTCGGGTGCCTGTTCTTTGTTTCCGGGAACAAACGCAAGCTTCGTGCACCCTTCTTTGGACACTTCATCCACTTGGAGTACAGTCGGCTTTCTCTGAGCTCTGCTACTGTTGTGTCTGCACAGGGTTACGGCCACATCTGATCTTTAAAAAAAAAAAAGTTTTTCCGTTTACTGTAGTTTCTGGTTCGAGGTTGCTCCGACACGCCCCCCTCTACTGTAGTCACGATGCCCCCGCACTCTTATCGCTGGTTTGTGTCCTGCATTTGAAAAAATGTATTCCATATCTCTCTGGGCACTTGTGGAAAGAAGGGAACGGGGGTGGGGGTGCCCAAATAAATATTTTCCAAAACGCATGGCCTATGAAATAAAGAGCTTACCTTGAAGCTTGTAAACTTAAAAATTGTGCTTCACGCAGTGAGACAACTGACCAGTGTTTGGGTTCCTCTCTATGTATGAATAGACTAATTTGAAAAGACGACGAGGGAGCGGCAGGTAAGTCTTGCGGCAGCCTGGGGGATTATGGAGGGCACTTGCTTTATTCTTTTGTACCTAGAGCGCGCTGGGGGGGAGATTGTGTGCTTTTGTTTAAGTATTCATGTTAATTGCAGCGCCCATCACGAGCTGCGATTAACATGAATACGTTAAACAAAAGCTCACAATCTGCCCACAGCAGCATTTTTGTAACAAAAGAAATTCTCAAGTCTACAAACAGCGTGTAAAGCTCACACAGTGTTTGCAGACTTGCTGAATTTCTCCTCTTAACAGAGCTGGGCTGCGGGGTGATAGTGTGACTTTGTTAAAGTTTTCTTGTTAATTGCAGCTCCTGACGGGCGCTGCAGTTAACCTGAAAACTTTAGCTAAGTCACACTATCACCCCGCAGCCCAGCTCTGTTAAGAAAATATATGCAGCAACTCTACAAACACGGCGTGTGAAGCACACCCCTGTTTGTAGACTTGCTGAATTTCTCTTCTTAATAGAGCGCAGCTTGGGGGTGATTGTGTGACTTATTAAACTTTTCTGTGCTGGGCATAGTATGCCACTTGACTTGTATTTTGCTGTTTCCGTCATTGCCTCCAGATATATGATAAAACAAGTAACATCATACCTACAACAAGTTGGACTATTGGCTTTGTCAGTGGTTGGTTAGTTGCATAAGATAAATAAGCAGCAACTATGGCTTCTATATAATATTGAAAAAGCTTCCACTTAAATCCCTGGTGACACCACAACATTGTTGCTGCCCCTGAGTTTCAAAAAGAGAAGGGAAATCCAGAGAGAAAAAGACTCTCTTTGAAGGATTTCCCTTCCCCTACAACGCTCCCCTGGCATGACGTCATGCCGTAACTTATCCACTAGTGAGAAGTGAGCAGTGTGAGCACGCGCACTGCTGTCACTGCAGTCCGGAAAAACGGACCGTCTGTGCCAGGGCACAAAACAGAGCCCGATAGAGACCCGTTTAAAAACTGCAGGTGCTCAGCACCGGTGAGACCCGGCCCACTTAGAGCCCTGAACGTAGTGTCCATCATAAGTCACCCACTGTCAGCTAGGAACATCACACAATCAGAATGTGAGGAAGGGCACTTTAGGTGCTGATTAACAAAGAGTCTAAATCTGCCAGTTAGCACATGAGACCTGGCACTACATGTGAGATTTGGAGACTACCAGGAGGAAATGTCACGAACAAGGGATTTTTCTTGGTGGAAGCCAAAAGCTGCGGGAAGCGTGGGGTCTTCCATGCAGGGGGTCACTCTGGATATCCTCCGTGCCAGTGCAAGACTAGTCCATTCATAGCACCCACAGCCCGAGCTCGTACCTGCAGGAAGTGGTTTGGAGAGTGTTGTAGGAAATGAGCAAGTGTTAGTGAAGAGAATACTCCCGACAGATGGATCAGTCATTTACACACTTGCAGCTGCCAACTGCTCAGACCTCCATCTTGGCAAGATTCAAAATCTTGGCAAGGCCTAACCAGCCTTCCACCATTCTTAGTTCGTTCAAGTGAGCACGGTTACATAGAGCGAGCATTTAGAAATGACAAGATGGCGAAAAAGTCTCCTTTAGAACCCCAACGTCGATATGCAGAGACGCTACTTCTGAAGCATTGCCATATCACACTCGCTGTCTTCTCTGACATATCTTTTCTCCTTTTTTATTCCACTGCTCAGCTGCTCTCGCCATTTCCTTCTCTTCTTTTTCCTCTTCCTCATATCTGTCCCGCTCCACATTTACCCACTTTCCCCTTCTCCCCCATCCCATTCTTGTCTCCATTTCCCTCTCGCTGCCTGTTCTTTGCTTTCTCTCTTACCGGTTTTCCATTCTCCGTTCTCCCTCCCAGTTCTCTAGACCCTCTGGCTGCCTTTCTCGTTCCGTCCCTCTCTTACCAATTTCTCCATTACCCCCTTCTCCATTTCTCATCTTTGCGCCATGACTTTTTTTCTCCTCTGTTCCTCTCTCCCCCTTTCTCCGCCACTAAATCCTATTTCTCACTAGTATCCTCTCGGTTCCTTCTGGCTGCTATATGACAATTTTGAAAACACATTTTACTATCCCTGAATATTAGATGGAAGCACATTTAGAATTTGGACCAGCGTGCCTCTGCAGTGTCGGTGACCTGGCCAAAAAGGACATGAAAAAGCTGAAATTGAATCATAAATCAAAAGCTGTTCTGATCAGGGGCCCCAGAAATAAGTTTGGCCAAGGGCCCTCAAAATCCTTAAAATATCTCTGTGCTTTTGTTAAAGTTTTCATGTTAATCGCAGAACCCATCATGAGCTGCAATTAACACAAAAACCTTATCAAATGCACACAATCACCCCGCAGCCCAGCCCTATTAAGAAAAGAAATGCAGCAACATAGCTGCCAAGGTTTCAAATTGCAATGTGAGACGTTTTCATAATTTCACTGTAATTATTAGTGCCAATTGAACAGGGCAGGCTTTAGTGCTGGTGGCGCCTGGTGTGACAATGTCTGTTGGCGCCCAATGACCACCTCCGCCATGGATACTCTCATTACCAACCTTAAACAGTGCCCCTCAAGTCTCCATAACCCCTCTCTCTTTCATATTTATTTTGTTATTAGCGCCACTCATACCAGTGAAAGGTGATAAGCACTTTACATTGCATACACATTACACAGAGACACTGAATCATAGTGTGTAAATCAATGTATAGGAAATGTTACATCAGATAGAGGAATACAATTTCTCTTCTTAACAGAGCTGGGCTGCGGGGTGATTGGTTTTTGAAGCAAAAGTTTGGAGTAATATTTGGCGCTGCACACACACGCGGTCTGGTTCCTGGCGCACATAGCCATGGCTGCAGCGCACAGAGACCCTACACTGCCGCACACAGAGGAAAAAAATTAGAGGGAACATTGCTGACAATCTTTCTTTCTTCACCTACGCACTGCAGGGCAGCAGCTGTCCATAGACCATTCCCTGACCTTGCAACCATGGTTGAACGTGACTGCATCCGACGGTACCGCTTCAACAGGGCGCTGATTGAGGAATTGGCGGTGCGGTTGGCCCCACATTTGCAACCTGGCCGGCCATACCCTACAGCGCTGACCCCCAAGGTGAAGGTGATGGCAGCCCTACATTTCTTTGCCACCGGTACCTTTCAACACACTGTGGCGTCTGCTGGTGGGATGTCACAGACCATGTTCAGCCGTGTGCTACGCGATGTTTTGGAGGCAATGTTGAGATACCTGAACCAGTACATCTATTTCCCTAAACGTCAACAACTCACTGACGTCCAAGAGTGACTTCTATGCCCTGGGGAGGATGCCACATGTCATTGGCTCCATTGATGGGACACATGTGGCTTTGGTACCACCACAGGCACATGAGCAGGCATACAGGAACAGGAAACATTACCATTCTATAAATGCTCTGGTGGTATGTCTTGCAGATATGAGCATCTCACATGTGTGTGCCCGTTTCCCCGGTTCTGCACACGATGCCTACGTGATGAGGAGTAGTCGCATCCCGAGGATGATGTCGGAGATGCAGAACCAGCGTGCCTGGCTTGTCGGTGTGTACTGACTTTGTACCATTGTGTGTGTTCTGCAATGTTGTATTCCACCCTCTTTTCCAACTCAGCTAATGTGCAATTGTCTGTATGTAGGTGACTCCGGATACCCCAACATGCCGTGGTTGCTGACACCCCTCAGGAACCCTGTGACACCAGCCCAGATGCGCTACAATGAGGCACATGATCGGACCAGGAGAGTGATCGAGCGGACATTTGGTCTCCTGAAGAGGCGCTTTCGCTGCCTAGACAAGACAGGAGGGGCCCTCCCATATGCCCCAGCAAAGGTGTGCAAGATTGTCATCGTCTGCTGCATGCTACACAACCTGGCAGTGCGGAAGGAGTTGCCTCTCATCCTGGATGACGATGACCAACATCCGCCACCTGTGGAGGATCCTGGCCTGGGCCACGATGCCAGTGATGATGATGATGATGAGGGTGATGTCCGCACACAGCTCATCACCAACTTCTTCAGCTGAATGTGAGTATACAGAGTTGGTATGTCAATGATTTGAGTTTGCATGATATGTGTTGGTGGTGCTCTGTTGCTGTTTGAGTGTGCCCATGTGCTACTTGACTGGATGCGTGCAGCGATGTGTCCTTACAGGTAGTCGGTACTCCCCAACAGTGTTGACATGCTAACTTGATTTTGTGTAGGTATCTTGTGACATGTATTGGGCATGAGTATTGGAGTTCTGTCCTGTTCTTCAGTGCTTTTGACTGTGTGTCATGTCTGTCCTTCACAGGGTACTTTCAGAGTTGTTTGGTCAACTCGGATCCCCCGACACCATGATTCAACTTCCAGGGTGGAAGCAGTCGTTTCCCTACAGGTGATGTGTAACACACCCCTGGACTTTATTTCTTCTACACTTGTTGACTGTGTGGCCACTGCCACGTGGGATTACCTTGCATTTGTAGTGGAAACAACATGTTGCAAATGTGTAATAAACCTGTGCTTCACTTTGGGATGTGCGTTGTATGTGGTCACACATCTGACTGACATTTGCTTACTGCACCTGTGGGCTAGTTAACACAGACTCTGAATAGGTGTGGTGTCTGTGCATTCCACTGTATTTCCTGGCAACATCAGTGTAGGCGATGAGTCAGATGGCCCTGGTGTCTATGTGTTGTGTAGCCTTAGTGGTGTGTCTCCCTCATATGTGTCACGTCGCCATGACTCACATGACGGTGTTGAACTTGCTGTAGCAGTTAGCATGCACAGTGTCATTTAGCAGATCAACATCTCCATGACAAAAACAATGTTGGAATCACAACAGAGGCAAGTATGGTGCATTAGTGAGTTTATTTACATACATGTGTGAGGATAGTGCACAGGATGGTGGGTGCTGTACATTGGGATTGGAATCCAAAGTTCCCAGATGAGTTGGAAGTGTTGGTAGCAGAAATGTCCTGAGTAAAGTCCACAGTCACCTGATACATTAGTCCAAATTAAACTCCCCATGTCATGTGGGAGAGTTGGGTTGCATTCGACAGGGTGAACAGATTGCACACAAAGGTGAATTTCAAGAACAGGTGTTGGGTTCCTGGGGGATGTACATGGCCATCGGCCTCTCAGTTGTCCTTCCTCGGACGACCCCTCTTCTTTCTGGGGGGACCCTCACGTGCAGGCTGCTGCGGTGCAGAGGACTCTCCACCAGAGTCATCCTCCCTCCCTGTGGCAGTTGCAGTTGTGCGGCACCAGATGTTGTGGGCACACAGGGAGGTGTGGACATGTTGGTGCTAATCTGGCGGAGGCATGTCAATATGTCCCTCTGCACCGCTGTCAGTTCTTCCAATGTGTCCAACTTAGACTCCATGCCAGACATGTGTGTCTCCACACGGGACATGTGTGTCTCCACACGGGACATGTGTGAGTCCAAGCGGACATGATGGGCAGCCTGCTGCTGTTGAATGTCCTTGAGGATCCCCACTACCTGGCTGACCTCTCCGGTGCTATTCTGGTACGCATCAGCAATGCGTGCCAGTTGTGGGTCATCATGCAGTCCAGACCCCTCTGCAAACAGCGACTTCTGCCTACCACCCCTCCCACCACCCCTGGCCACACGTGCGGGACCTGCGGTGGCACGCACAGGTGACCCTAGGCCCCCTTGGGGGTTGGTACTGGGGTTGTTGTCCGTTGCTTCACGGTGGGCTGGGGTCCCTGTGCTGTTGTCATTCAGTGTCCTTGGTCTGTCCGTGTCGGCGGGGTGGTCTGTGTGTTGGCAGATGTTGGAGGAATGGGTGCAGGGGGTGGTCCTGCTGGTGCTGCATGATGACTCACACCGGAGGTGCCAGGTTGGTCTTCGCCATCCGATGAGGGCAGAGGCTGTTCCACACCAGAGAGCTCAGGATCCCCCGGAGCCTGGGACAGGGACTCCTCCTCATCTGCTGCTGTGTCCCCATCATCACCTGTTTTTGGAAGAGACACACAATGTATGTTATGTTTCTGCAGGCATCAATGGTTCAAACACATGACAGTTGTGACTGTACCTCTGGATGCGGCCCTGTACATTGCATTGTCCTAAGTTGTCACAGTCAGAGGTTGATATTGGTGTGGCTCATTGTCCTGCCAACCTGATGCATTTCAATGTGGATGTTGAGGTGTGTGCATGACCAGCATTGGTGGTATTTGGTTGACATCTGGACCTCATTCTCCCCCAGCCCACTTATCCCACCATGAAGCATGCCACCCTTGCAGTGGGTGCAGGTTAACTCTCAGGATGTCAGTCAGTGGTGTCCTGCTGTTGGTTGGTGCCCAGTTCCCAGCAGGGCCTGGTACTCCCACAACAGAGCACCATTGTCAGACATCTTAGAAGTGGCTTTTCACTCCCTGTGAGGTGTGCATGCTTCAGTGTGAGCTTGCTGGGCCATGTGGGTGGGGGATGTTGAGCTGTGACTACCACTCCCATCATGCTATTGCCTACACCCCCTTCCCAGCATGCCCATACTTCCTTCCTTTTGACTCTGCTTCCCTGTGGGGTAGTGTGCCTGTGCTGACAGGATGGCTGACAGTGTTGTCCTGGCGTTTGTTTGGCTACAAGTTCCAAAAGTGTCCCTGTGCTTCACACAGCATAACCCAGTGTGGTTGTTCTTTGTGGGATATTTAATTAGAGTGTGAGGCATTGCATTCTCCCAGGTGAGTTGTGTGGAGTTTGTGTAAAGGGGTGTGTGAGAAAAGCTGCTGGTAACTATGGTCAGAGCTGTCAGTCCTCCTTCCCACCCAGCCAGATATCCCACCATGGAACGTGCTTCCATTGCAGGGAGTGCAAGTTGGCTTTCAGGATGTCAGTCAGTGGTATCCTGCTGTTGGTTGTTGCACAGTTCCCAGCAGGGCCTTGTGCTCCCCAAAGCAGTACCCAGTGTCAGCCATCTTGTCAGTTCTTTTCCACTCTCTGTGATGTGAGCATGGTTCAGAGTGGTGTTGATGGGCTAATTGTGAGGGTGACCAATATCTGTGACTACAACTCCCATCATGCTATTGCCTACACTCACTTCACCAGCATACACAGAATTCCTTCCTTTCAGTGAGCTTCCCTGTGAGGTGGTGTTCTAGTGGTGGCAAAATATCTGACTGTGTTTGTTGGTTAGATTTGTGCCACTGCCTTGCTCTATTTGTTGTTAGGTTTGTACATGTCATGACACAGTTACATATCACTATGAGATGGCATGTATTGTGTTTATCTGACTAACATACACATCTTGGGATGATTATCTTTTGGTTGCTGTGGATTTGCTAAGGGTGCATGGTTTGACTATCCCCTTGACAGTGATGTGTGTGTATTGTCACACAATATTGTGTATATTGGTTGTGTACTCACCAGGCTCTGGGATGTTTGATAGTCCATATACGCTCACTGGTGGTAGGATGGCCCGCACCTTCTCCTCCCAGGGCCTGAGGTATACTGGTTTGGCAGGAGGGCCACTGCCGGTGCGATTACTCAAGGCGTAATCCTTCTTGAGTAGGTCCTTGACCCTCCTGCGCACATCATACCACCTGTTCTGGATGTCTTCCTTTGTGCGCAAACATGGTGATTGTGCCCTGTCGACGATCCTCTCCCACATCTTGGTTTTCTGCGACATGGGGGTCTGTTGGACCAATGTACCAAACAACTGTGGCTCTACCCTGAGGATCTCATCTACCAGGACTTCCAATTCACTGTCTAGGAACTTTGGATTCTTCTTTGGGGGCATGGTGATGGGTGGTGGTGGGGATTGATGTGTGTGTGAGTGTGCAAGTGAGGGTGGGTGAGTGTAGGTTTTGCTGGGTATATGTGAGGGTGCTATTTGTGAGGTGCTAATGGTGTGTGGCTTGTGTGATGGATGAGTTGTGAGTGTGTCTATGGTTGCTGTCTGATGGTGTTCTGTGCTGGCAGGTCAGTTGAATTTGCAAAGGATCATGGTAGGGATTTGTGGCCTTTATATGGGTGGAGTTGGGGGTGTGTCCTTGTTCCATGTTTTTTTCCCCTGTATTCATTGACTTTGTCATTGCTTGTTTGGCCCTTTTTTTTGTATTTTTTCCTTTGTGTTTTTTAGGCATGTAGGAGACGTTCTTCTGACCGAGTAGGTCGCTGCAGTTGGCTCGTGCGGGCTTCTCCGAGTCTTTCAAGCTGTGTTCCTGATGGGTTTCATGTGCGGCGTACGCGGCGGTCGCGGAGTATTGAGTTGCTTCGGCTCGGTTTTGTATGCGTGTCGGTCGTACGGCTTGGGCTCCGTGCGACTCGGTCTGGTTTTACACGCATTGCATCGTACTGCGCGGGTCGGAGTTCACGGGTACGTTTCTGTCGGGTTCATTCCTGGTGCGTGTCGGTCGGTTCGATTCGCGTAGTTTCCCGGCCGGATAGCTGGTTTCCGTGCGGTTCGGTCATTCGGCTTGTGTTCCGTACGAGTCGGTCGTGATTCACATGCATTTCATCGTACTACGCGGGTCGGGCAGCGCCGGTACGTGTCGGTCAGACAACATTCCCGTACCGAGTCGGTCGGTATGTTTTCCGGCCCGAATCGGAATCGGCTCCTAAACATATATAATGTACTATTCACACTCCTTACCTCAGGGAAGGCACTGGATACTAAACATATATACTTTACTATTCACACTCCAAACTTGAAAAAGTCAGGGAAGGCGTTGGATAGTAAACATATATAATTTACTATTCCCACTCCAAACTAGAAAAAGTCAGGGAAGATGCTGGACACTAAACATATATAATTAACTATTCCCAATCCAAACTGTATCAACTCAGGGTGGGTGCTGGACACTAAACATAAATAATTTACTATTCCCACTCCAAACTACATAAAGTCAGGGAAGGCGCTGGACACTAAAGATATATAATTTACTATTCCCACTCCAAACTACATTAACTCAGGGAAGGTGCTGGACACTAAACATATATAATTTACTATTCCCACTCCAAACTACATTAACTTGGGAATGTGCTGGACACTAAACATATGTAATGTACTATTCCCACTCCAAACTTGAAAAAGTCAGGGAAAGTGCTGGACACTAAACATATATAATTTAATATTCCCACCCCAAACTATATTAACTCAGGGAAGGTGCTGGATACTAAACTTATTTAATTTACTATTCCCACTCCAACCTGTATTAACTCAGGGAAGGTGCTGGACACTAAACATATATAATCTATTATTCACACTCCAAACTGTATTAACTCAGGGAAGGCACTGGACACTAAACATATATAATTTACTATTCCCACTCCAAACATGAAAAAGTCAGGGAAGGCGTTGGATAGTAAACATATATAATTTACCATTCCCACTCCAAACTAGAAAAAGTCAGGGAAGATGCTGGACACTAAACATATATAATTAACTATTCCCAATCCAAACTGTATCAACTCAGGGTGGGTGCTGGACACTAAACATATATAATTTACTATTCCCACTCCAAACTACATTAAGTCAGGGAAGGCGCTGGACACTAAACATATATAATTTACTATTCCCACTCCAAACTGTATTGACTCAGGGAAGGTGCTGGACACTAAACATATATAATTTACTATTCCCACTCCAAACTAAAATAAGTCAGGAAAGGTGCTGGACACTAAACATATAATTTACTATTCCCACTCCAAACTACATTAACTCAGCGAAGGTGCTGGACACTAAACATATATAATTTACCATACCCACTCCAAACTACATTAACTCGGGGAATGTGCTGGACACTAAACATATGTAATGTACTATTCCCACTCCAAACTTGAAAAAGTCAGGGAAAGTGCTGGACACTAAACATATATAATTTAATATTCCCACCCCAAACTATATTAACTCAGGGAAGGTGCTGGATACTAAACTTATTTAATTTACTATTCCCACTCCAAACTAGATAAAGTCAGGGATGGTGCTGGACAATAAACATATATAATTTACTATTCCCACTCCAAACTGTATTAACTCAGGGAAGGTGCTGGACACTAAACATATATAATTTACTATTCCCACTCCAAACTGTATTAAGTCATGGAAGGTGCTGGACACTAAACATATATAATTTACTATTCCCACTCCAAACTACATTAAGTCAGGGAAGGTGCTGGACACTAAACATATATCATTTTCTATTCCCAACCCAAACTATATTAACTCAAAAAAGGTATACAAAAGTATAATTTTTAAATGTAATATTGCCCAAAAAATTACATAAAAACATATAAAATATTACACATTATACATATATTTACATATTCTCATTTATAAAAACGTATCCAAAAATATGTGATTTTTTAAATTAATTTTATATCATAATCAAAAATATTATTATTTTATTTATTTTTAATTTATTTTCAAAATTTCAAATTTTTCTTTTTTTAAAAAGTTAAACATAACAACAAAATTATTTACAAATTTCACAAAATATCAAAAATGTTCATTTGTTTTCAAAATTATCATTTTTTTCTTCAAATATATTTAAAATTAATTTTAAAACTTTAAAATTATTTCAAAAATACCCCCATCACCTATAACCCCAACATCACACTCCTACAATTCAAAATGTATATTTTTTATTCAAATTTCTTTTACATTTTTTTTATATTAAAACACTCCCCACCCTTATCCCCTATAAACCCAACATCCCACTCCTAAAACACAATTTTAAAAATGATTAATATTTTTTACAAATTGTAAAATTAAAAAAAAAATTAAAACACTCTTCACCCTTATCCCCTATAAACCCAACATCCCGCTCCTAAAACACAATTTTAAATTTCATTTACATTAATAAAAAGAATGTGACATTTTATAAAAAAAAATTAAAACACCCCCCACCCTTATCCCCTATAAACCCAACATCCCGCTCCTAAAACATTTTTTATATAAAATATATACAATAATTAAAAATTATTAATACATCTAAAATTATATACTATATTAAAAAATTCACATTTACAAATCGATATTTTTTAATAACGATATTTGTAAAATCGATATTTTTAACAACGATATTTTATACAACACAACAAATCGATATTCTTGACATCGATATTAAATACAACAATATTTTTGACTTTCGACATTTGAAACTCGATATTATTGCACAACGATATTTAAAACTCAATATTATGTCTACTTACCTGCACATGGGCCTACAAGGGCTCCAGGAGCACGTCTATGTCCGGTGGTGCAACCGATGGAAGCGTCAGACACAGGTCCAACACGCAGCCAAATCCGCAGAAGAGGCAACGGAACACAGGCAGGACACAGTCTAGCCAGACCGGTCTGAAAGACAGGAACCAATGCTCACTCAGCTCTCGAAGCCGAGGCGTACCCAGGTAGAACACCAAACGCTCACGACAACGTTGTTCCAGTAGTGTTCTCTCCATGTCTTGAGGGATTGAGATGTCTATTGCGAATCAATAGGATTAAAATAAGGATGCCCGCTACCGATAGCAGGACCAAAGGAAGCCCTCCAAAAACGCTCCCAAGTACGGAGTGTATGAAAGCTGGAATTACTCCGAAGATGGTCTGAAAGGTGGTTAAGAGACCTGATCCAAGACGCTTAAATAAGTGTACGATCCCACTCATATCAGACATGTTAGAGATACGATGAACCATTTCTCTGAAATGGATCGGGAAGTTCGTACTGACCAGGGCCTGTATCTCTGCTGAAGACCTTACAACCTGGAGATCAAAAGTCACTTGGGCTGAAGTTAAGGCCACATTTTGTTGAAAAAACATGGCTTTTAGTCTGCTCAGCGAATCAAACCTTATACTGGAAACATTCAATGAAGGCCACAGTGGTGCCTCCCTAACTGTGCGAGACAGGGGAAACAATACTTGCCTACAACAAACAACCATGAAGTTTACTGTGACTAGATATGTGATGCCTGGCGCCATCGCACAACAGCCTTGATTATTCAGCATTAAATAACTCCCATTCGAGAGCAACTCGAAAACTGGATGAATCACTGCACCCGGAGAGCCTTTCAAGTAGCAAGATTAGTTTGCTTTCGAAGCATTACACGCTCCGTGAAGCGAGACCTCCTTACACACTAAAGAACCACTTAAAGCCCTCTCACAGTCTGTTCCACGAAAGAGAACTTCAGTGTCCTTATTTCTACATCTATATTTGTATGGTAACTCCCAAGTTTCCTGTATGTACCCTTCACCCAACGCTTCATACCTGCCTGCTTGGATGTATCTAAGGCAGTATTGGAACTGGAATGTCGTAATGGGCAGCGTGATATAGCCATGAATTAACCATTCCATAGATGGTGACTCTGCTACTGTAAAAGGTAACTTCTCTAATTTTTCAATGAGCAGCATGGTGTACTTTGCATCTCTGCGTGCCATGGTCAGTTGTCTGTCGGTTAGATTATACGCCGAAAACAAATTTGTGCTGTTAATGTATCGTCATGGCACGTTGCCAGAACGCAGTGAATGGAACGTCCAGCTTTAAAGCAAAATGGAGCGCAATTGAGATTGCCCATGTTGTAGAATAGACAAATCTTGTTCCCTTATGTCCATTGCTGAGGACACAATGTTGCTCAGTGAATAAATTATGTGAAGAAAGTGTGGTCATACCGTTGTCTACCACAGCCAATGCCTTTTCTAGGTTAATTCTATCAATCTCACGTAATCTCTCAGCAGCATCCTGTTGGGAGACTTTCCACAGTTCATGGTAGATGGCATATAAGAAGTGTTTTTTTACGCAGTTTCTTGGGACCTAGCAAGAAATCCCTAAGATGCATATTGTCTGATAGAAGGGACAAGTGTTATCTCACCTATAATAGTGTTGAGGTTTTTAGCCATTCCAGGCACAACTTCCCAATACTATTAGAAGTCACTACCCCTGGGTCGTCTGTGTGTACATAGCGCAGGTCAGGTCTATGGATACTAAACCCTCTGATGGTACCCTTGAATCTTGATTGACACCTATTCGTGTTGATGGGCCAAACCAACCCTTCCAATTGGGAGCTGATGAATTGTATGTACCATTCTGTATCATTGTACCCAGTACCTCCTCACTAATCAGTGTATCATTTGATATACCTTCAATAGGTATGGGCGAGGGGATGCGTGGTGTTTTCAGGTCTTTTATTTTTGCAAACCCGTAGCACGTAGTCTTTTGCACTGTTCTGTTCAGGAATATTATCAGTAATGGAATGAGGCAAGCTCTAAATAAAGCCTCACTACCCTTCTTTCGTCCCCCAGATGGATTTTGTGTATATCATGTCCCTCCAATAGTCGAAACCTTGTATAGACAGTTGGGAGATAAAGGGTGCTGAATATATAAGTTTGGTGTTTGTCAGCATCATTTTCTTCACAGTTGCATTAGTCTGTTCTAGCTTATAATAGTATGACATTGCGTCTGATGTACTGAACCCTGAAAAGTATGCAAATTTCTGTGCGAATGTGGCAGAACTACCTTTCAGCGGTGTCGGGCAATGTTCCCATTGATGGTAAGTGTTTACAGTGCGTGGAATGCTTGCTTTGTGCAAAAAGTGATGACCATAATGCTGGTAACAATACATACTGTCGAAATCAGGTGTGTCTTCATACAATTCCCTGTAAGAAAATGCAGCAGATAGTTCTAAATCTGAGAGCATAATATTTACAGTCTCAATGTCCCAATCATCAGAGAGTGTACTCGGGGTAATTAAATCATTTAATGAAATTTACATGAGGAATTTTCAAATGTTCAGTAGGACCAAATACATCATATGAAACCCTATCCCAAACTATACCATCAGGTACTAGAACTGCTGTAATGTTCACTAGGGACAGGTCTCTCTGTTCATGATGTGATGACGAATGTGGTTTCAAGACCAAGTTCACAGGTTGTACTGCAGAGGGTTGTGGGAGGTAATGTCCATTCAAACTCACAGGGGAAGGGCAGCCTTTGTGAGTTAAATTCATGGTTAGAAAAGACACAAGGGAGGGGGTGGGCTCAACCCAAACTGATATTAGTAGGGGATTTTAACTGTCACCTCTGCCCTCAACTGAAGGGGGCACAGGAGGACTGGCTATCCTGTCCACTAAGGAAAGGTCCTCATATGGAGCACACCAAAATGGGTAAAGAACTCACTGGTATATTATATACCTTTGATCTGATCCACACACTAGATATGTTTCCTAACAAAAAGAACAGCCTGGTCACCCCCACATATAAAGGGAGAGGTTGTCATTCATTTATTGATTTTATCTTTGTTACCCCTCTACTAAGGGGCGAGATTTTGGGATTTGACATTGAGCACAGTGCATTCAGTGATCACAACCCTCTTAATCTTGTACTTGGGACACAGTCACATCTACAGGTATTGGCTAAACAAGAAGGATGTACTGAAATTGTTGCCACAGACCAAGGTCGAAGGCTTAGATGGGCCCAGGTTGATATGGGCTCTTTCAATGCCTCCTTATTTGATAAAGGACAGCAGGAAATATTGAAGTGTCTAGATTTAGGAGTGGACGGAGTGGATTTAATAGAGGCCTTTGAGAATATTGCACACCTAGTAGAACGGTTATTGAAGGTTCCTGTAAGGGGGCACAGTGGGACTGCACCAAGATGGTTTGACAGCCATTGCTCGGGGGCCCTGAGTAAACTGAAAGGAGCTCTCAAACATAAACCTAGGGATAGGGCTCTGGTGGCTGCTTGTCGCACTAGCTACAAATTAGCTGTCAAAGCAAGAAGGAGGAACTTACAACGCGCAACCTGGGAAGAACTTACAGAGGCGGCAGAATCGAAGAATTCTGCCCACTTCTGGAAAGTAATTAATAATCCCTGCTTCTCAGATCCAAACAAACCGGGGCTAAGCAATAACATTCAGCCAGACCAATGGCGAGAGCATTTCCAGGGTCTATATAACTATCCTGTCACCCAGAAGGAACAGTTATCCCTACCTTTTTTACCATCAGGTTGTACCCCTATTGTTTTTATGATGGATGAAGTAATAGCAGGAATTGAGGGTCTGACAAGGCACAAGGCGCCGGGGCCAGATGGGATTCCACCAGACCTTTTTAAATCTAACATCGAGGTCTGGGCTCCCCTTTTAACAAGGGTTCTGAATGTAGCAGCTAATACAAATATGCCAGATTCCTGGTCATCCGCTATTATAGTGCCGATTTTTAAGAAGGGCAATAGGGATAGCCCGCAGTGTTACCGCCCAATATCGCTGATAGATGTGGCAGCTAAGGTCCTGGGGAGGGTGCTTTTAAACAGGCTAACAGAATGGGCTGAGGAGTCACACATTATCACGGATGTGCAATACGGGTTTCGACCAGGAAAATCCACTGTAGATCAGTGTCTCAACCTGTACCTTATCTCTGCTAAGTATGTCATAGCAAAGGATGGGGCACTATATTTAGCCTTCATGGACCTCACTGCGGCCTTTGACTGCGTGAATCGTAATAAGTTGTGGGCCTTAATGAGGGACCTGGGGGTGGATGTAGCTATAATAAACACTCTGTATTCATTGCACAGTAACACGACAGCAGCGGTAAGATACACAAAGGAGGGGGAAGTTACAGGGCGTTTTAATTGTTCCAGTGGGGTGAGACAAGGATGTATTTTAGCTCCATTTCTGTTCACCTTATATATTAATGGGCTTGATGCCACTCTGCGGAAAATTTACCCAGAATAGGGGGAAGAACAGTGCCGGTGCTGTTATATGCAGATGATGCGGTGCTTTTGGCCCGCACCCCACATAGTTTACAGCTCATAATTGATGGTTTTGCAAAATTTATGGACCAACTAGACATGTCCCCGAACTTAGGTAAGTCCTATGTTATGGAGATGGGACAGAAGTCTAGGGAAAAAAACCACATTTATTCCATAGGCTCACACACCTTGGGTAAAGTCTCAACCTTTGCCTATCTGGGTATATTATTTGATGATCACCTGAATTTTAAAAACCTCATAGAGGAAAAATGTATGACTCTGAATAGGTCCACGGGTTCAATCGCAAATTATGCCCGGAGGTTGGGGCTATGGACCCCGGGTGTGATTTTAAAATTGTATAACTCAATTTGCTGTGCTAAGGTTTTGTATGGCAGTGAGGTGTGGGGTTTTGTGAAATCTACCTCACTGCAAAGTGAAGAGAATAAATATTTAAGGCGGTTGCTGAAAGTCCCACATAGCATTCCAGCATATTGCATACATGAGGAGATGGGTGTTAGGTACATTATAGATAGTATGGGAGTGAAGCCCCTAGTATGCTGGTTGAAGTTGTGGACTAACGAAGAGGTCGGTCTGACAAGGTTGGTAGTACGGGACTGTCTCTCTTTGGAGTATGCGCAGAAAATTCCATGGTTGAAATATGTTAGGGAGTCCTTTGTCAACCTTGGGCGCACAGATTTATTTGATAACCCAGGGATAATAAAGCCAAAAGATATAAATCACATTAAAACTTTGCATAAAATGTTTGTGATGGCTCATCGGGAAACGGTTGAACTGGGGAAACACTCGGTGAGAGATTATATTTTAGTCAAAACGAAACAGGGCATAGAACCATACTTAACATTAATGGCTAACGCCCATGATCGTTTTTTAGTAACCCGTTTCAGATTGAATTATATCCATCACTTACTGGCAGTACCGGAAGGTTTTATTTTAAATACAGAAGAGAGAGGGCCCTGCGGCTGCGACTTGAAGTCTCCGCAGGATACACTTCATTTAGTTTTACTCTGCCCGTACTATGCCCACCCTAGGAAACTGTTTTTGAAAGAACTATTGAGAAAGGCCAGATTTAGGCAGGCTCGGGTTGCATTGCTATTTTTAAAAATGTCAACTGATGTTTTTACTCTTTATTGTGTGACAAATTTTTTAAGAGCTGCTCTAAAATTACGTACAACGAGGGGGGATTGAGTTTTAATGAGTTGTTTTATAGCGCTTTTTAGATGATTATATCTCTGTGAATCTTATGTGAATTTTATATCGGTGTGTTTTATTGACTGTTATTTATATGCTTTTATGGTTTGTTGTTCAAATCGAATAAAGCTTAATGAAATGAAAATGTCCATTCAGTAGTAGGAAAAAGACCGTTGCTATGCCAATCCAAATTAATAGGAACAGTATTCCCAATGCAAACCAAAGATGCAACCAAGGGGACACAAAGTAAGTCTTTTCCAGCCAGAGATAGAATTGTCGGAATTTTTCTTTTTTAGAAATGGGTGGCTCAGGTTCACTTGGATCTGAAGAAAAGTCATCGACGTTGATGAAGTAGCCAGACGCAGTTCGATCTATCTTTGGTAGCTCAGCAGGGTTTGTAAAACTGGCAGTTGCGTCTTGTGAAGGCACCATGATGATGTATCATTATTGGGCCGAATTGCAATTTGCGTTTCAGATGCATTTGGATGTTGTTCAGTTTCAACTGGTGTGATTCGTACTCCGTTATTTGCTACTCTGGCATCTTGCGCAGAGGAGTCTTGAAACTTTATTAGTCTTTCCATCTGAACTTCCTATATAGTAGCAAGATGAGATCTGCGGCTACTCAGGACTCCACGTGGTCTACTGTTGAGAATCAGCCACATAGTGTGGTTTGATCAGATCAATGGCGACAAATCTTTTTTCTTTTTTACCGGCAAGAGGCGGAAGAAGTACTGTTCTTGTTCCTTGAACCACCAGGACAGGTACAGGTGTTCTGTAGGATGGGCCAAACTCTTTCTTGTCCATGATCTTTTCTCTGACCAGGTCTCCAATTTTCGGGACCCAGGCAGGTCTTGCCGGAACCAGTTTCACTTCCCCAGTGGCGGTGCGTATTACTTGTAAACGTTGCTTTTTAATGCCCGGAATTAATTGAGTTCTTGTAAAACATCCAAACGATCATTCAATTCAAATGGTTTTACATCCGCCACTGTGCTGGCACAATCGAGGTCAGATACCCACATTCTTGTCCCAAACAGGATTTTATAGGGGATACGGCCTCCCAAGGATTTTCTTGGCATGTTGTTTAGTATGCTCTGGACCCCAAATAGGTGATCGACCCAACTACTGCCCGCACCTAATACCCTCGCTGGTAAGGATTGCTTTAGTTCCCGGTTTTTCCTCTCCACCACCGAATTTCCCTCTGGATGGTAGGGGGAGGAGTACCGCAAGGCCACGCCCATACTTTCCATGACTTCCTTGTAAGCCTGTGAGCTAAACGCAGGGCCACGGTCGGAATGTTACGTGCCAATTGCGTATGTCCCGATGAAGACTGGCAAATCCGTTATAACAGTTTGAGTGTCAGCCGAGCGCTGAGGCCAAACCCATAGAAATCTAGAGCATGAATCCACTGCCACCAAGATGTACTTGTAAGCCCCGTCTGAATTTAAGGGGCTGCAGTGATCCAAACAGACACATGCGAGAGGTCTGTCTGAAATGAGTGATGGTGTTTGTGGTGGCGGTGCTACAGTGGAACATTTCATCTGCTGGCAGAAGTCACACTTTAAGACATAAGCCTTCGTTTGTTTAGACAAACTTGGCCACAAGAATCGCTGCTTTAGTAATTAAATTGTAGCAGTGACTCCTGCGTGTGCTGAGCCCAGACCCTCGTGTGCAGCTAATATTAAACCTAATCTGCGATCCATGTTTGGTATAACTCTGTCCCCCACTCCTGGAATTTGAGCATACAGTGTGTTTTGCGCATCTAATTTATAGGAATATTTGAGTGGAAAGCCTTTCGGAATGGCAGAGCCATTCTTTGAGGCGTTGACAGCTATCAGTATGTCTCCGTCTATCCTCGTGCTAGAACGAGTGATTGCAGCAACGGCAACAGTTCGCACTGTGGCCTTGGCGGCTTCATCAGCCAGTGAATTCCCTTCAACGTGTACGCCAACACGCTGATGACTCACGGTGTGAATAACTTGAGCCCGTGGCAGGCATTCTTACAGCTTTGCCACTTGTTCCCATAACAATTTATGTTTAATTGTGCACCCCTTGGAATCTCTAAACCCATTCTGGCCCCAGTAATGAAGATATTCATTATAAGACTGCCCACAGTAAAACGAATCGCACACTATCAGTGTGGGGAATTCCCAATCCGTATATTGTAGTGCTAGTATCAGGGCTTTCAGCTCTGCCAGCTGTGCGGTACAATCTCCTAGAGATTGTGTAGTCGTTTTGCTGGGATGGAACTTACCGTCCCACATACGTCCCTTCACTATAGCACATGCTGCGCTATACTGTTGTTTACTTCCAATGGCAAGCTGAGCAGAACCATCAGTGTAAATGATGTACTCATATGTTTCTAGAGGCAAGATTTCATTCGGGAGAGGGTATTCTTGTTCGCACTGCAGGAACGCTTGTGTTTTCAATGTAGAATCGTACTTGTAATCTACATCTGTTGCAGTGAGAAAATTAGCCCATTGTATCCATCGTGAATGCAGTGCTTTTGTATTTGGAATACTCACTTTAGTAACCGCTTCTAAAGTCAGTACCGGGGTTACAACAATAGTGCGTTTCCCCTGTGCTAGTGCTTTTTCTCTCACTACAGCAGTCTGTACTGCTGTCAGTATTTTTTCTGTTGCTGTAGATCGCATTTCAGCATTTGTGTATAAGTGCGATTTGTATGCAATTGGGACTGTCTCACCTTCATTGAAAGTGATGTATGTATATCCTGATAAACCTGGGACTACTCGGATCACCAAGTTGGTAGTATTCACACGTGTGTGCAAATGTTTTGATGCTATCATGTCAGCCTGAACTGAACTGAGAGTTTCTGTGTTTTTTGCTGTGTCCACTGATGTGGTGTGAAATCAGGTCTGATTAAGTTGTAGAAAGGTTTTACTCTTTCTGCGTAATCCAGAAAGTATGTCCTGCTAAAATTTAAAAATCATAAAATGGATTGCAAACCCTTTGGAGACTTTGGAGGCTGAAGCAGCGCACACTTTTCTAAAAAGTTGGCTGCCAGGCTCTTGCCTTCACTTGAGAGCTCATATTCCAAAAATAGGACATTGAGATGAGGAATTTTTGGATTTCTTGAAATTAAATTTGTAGCCCAAGTTGGGAAACCCCACAATTATGTTGTTCAGCCTGCTCAAGTGTTCAAGTAATTCATCGTCTGTCAGATAGGTGTCATCTACATAGGACACCGCCTCCTCGTCGCATGTTTGTAATAATTCTGACACTCTTGCCGAGAATAGCCCTGGGATGTTCTTATACCCCTGGGGCAAACAAAAATTTCGCTGAGAGCCGAGGGCAGAAAAGGCTGTCAAATATCTGCTGTCTGGAGCTATATTTTGGAAGAAGAACCATTCGAGATATCTATTGTCGTTTTGTATTTCTTCTGCACAATGTTATTCATTAATGCGGCACTATGTGCGTTTTGAACTGCAAATGTTCATGTGCATGTGTTTAAATGTCGGTAATCTAAAACTAGACAGTATGAGTTGTCAGGTTTCATTACGGGAAACAAAGGGTTATTCATCAGGGAGGTGCAAGTCTCAATTACACCTTGATATTCAAGTTGGTCTAAGATTTCTTTGACCTGTCTTTTTGCATCGTGTTTAATAGGGTACTGTCTCTGAGGGTTTGGAGTAGATTTTAATGGGATTTCGTGGTGGGTAGACTCCACGTCCCACCCTACATGGTTGGAGTATAATGCTGGAGCTAGTGCTAGCACCCACTCCTGCGCATATGAATTAAAAAAAATTCTGGAACGAGGTCGGAGAAAGCAGGCAAAATGACACCTTCCCCTCTTGGGCAATCCATCACAAACTCAGGCAGCCAATCTTTTTCTGCTAGCAGTATGTCATATCCATATGTTAAGTTCTCCCAAAAGAGACCTTTAACCTTTCCCCCTCTATTTGGAGTGTAATTTCGTATAATCGATGTGGGACACTAACTCTCGTATCAGGTGTTTCCACCATGATATCTTCATTCAATACTGCTGTCACCAGAAAATCCTTCAGGTTCTGGTGAGCTATTGTTACTTCTGCCGCGCTGTCTAGCATCGTCAGAGCCCATTCCCCGTTCAGAAGCTGAGTCCTCGGTAACCTGGGCATGTCTAATTTTCAAGCCAGCTACTTTCCTCTTTTTGAATTGAGGTTATGCTTTAGGTTGCTCTTCCTATTTGTTAATATAATCTGAATTTCGATGTGTTTCCCTTTTTGTTTTCGGTCGATCTTTCTGATTGTGTTCTGATCGCCCATCCTTCTCCGAGTTTTTTGATGAAGCCTGAACGGAACGTGTATCAGTGTCCTGATACCTGTCAGGTTTCCTAATGTTATCATGATTCTTAAAGTTATACCTTTTCTCAGAGGACTCCCTCTGGGGAGACCCACCCCTTGATCGTGAATTATTAGCTGAATTGTTATTTTTAGAGTTTTTATTTTCCCATTTCTTTTTAGAAGAAGTGGGTGCTTGCTTTGAGTTATCCTTGTCGGGACTACCCACCATTTGTGGCTTCCCTGGTTTGGCTCCCAAACTATCTCTACCTAATGCAGCATAGGTTTCTTCGATAATTTTGGGTAATTCCTGCTCTTTATTTATAGGAGCTAAGGGCCATATGTATCAAAATTGCTTTTTGCGATTCTCAAAATGCGATTTTTAGCGAATCGCATTTTGAGAATCGCAAAACCCGATGTAAATAAAAGATAGCAAAATTTTAGCGCTTCTCAGAAAATCGCAAAATATAAAGCGAATACCTATTTTGCGAATCCTTAATTGCGAATTTCGCAAATAAGGAATCGCAAAATAGAGAATCGGCAATTCAGGTGCAGCCTGATGACATCACAACCAGGGAGTGTGACTGCCCATGCTGCACCTGATTGCCAAAAGCTGAGTGAGAGGCTGGGAGGAGAGTGAGAGAATTGTGCACTGCAAGTGAGAGAAGGAGAAATGGATCCCAAAGAGAAGCAGCAGGAGGAGAATGTAAGGAAAAGGAAGCAAAAATTTAGTGAGAGGGAGCAGGAGGTGCTCATCCAGGAAATGGTAGTCAGTCATGAGCTACTGTTTGGAAAGAAATCCCTACGTGTGCCAGAGGCACGTAAAAGGAGAATTTGGCGTGATATCCTAGAGAAGGTGAATGCCATCGGCATGACCCACCGCACTGTTGAAGACCTACGCAAAAGGTGGTACGACATGCGCCAAAGATCAAAGGAAAAGGTTGCGACAAGGCTGGTGGAGGCAAAGAAGACCGGTGGGGGGACATCCACAGCAACTGAGTCCACGCCCCTTGAGGAGTTGGTGGAGGGCACCCTGCAGCCCGAGAGTGTCAGTGGTGTGGCTGACCTGGACAGCTCCGACACCCCGAACACCAGACAAGGTAAGATGCATGCCCTAACTCCCCTGATACATCACCACCTCACTCACATACTCAGGAAACCCCCAGACACCAAACATGAATGCAAATCCTGTACATGTTAACAAGCACACCCAGCAATGCATTTTGGGAGATGTAGTGCACATGCACCAAACAGTGGAGCTGTGAGACACAGCAAGGTAGAATAAGGATGAGTAAATCATGAAAGGCTCAAAACAGACAGACAGTACACATGTAATTAAAAAACTGAGAACTGTATTGCATTAGCAATGTGAGGCAGGAGATCAAATTAATGTGTGCATTTACATTCACAGCACCACCAGAAACACAGGAATTAATTGCAGAGGGTGAGGATGCATCCACCAATGAAGACCAGGCAGGGCAGGAGCAGCAGGATGAAGGCAGACCAGCAATCCCTGTGCCATGCAGACGGCGCCTCATAGTGCCACCTCTCCCACTGCTGGAAGCAGGACCGCATGACACAAGTGGCGAAGCCCAGCCAGTCCAGAGCCAGCATGCAGGACAGCACACAGCACAGTCCCCTGTCCATCCTAGTGAAGGGAGTGGGTCCAGACGCAGGACACGGCCGTTCACCAGCGCTGCTGCTGTAGGTGAAGACACGGTGTTCTCCGGGCTTGAAGGCACCATGGTCAGAATCCAGCGCCTGCAAGCTAAAGCATTAAGATCAATCCAGCGCCAGTTTGCCATACACAATCACAACATGACCGAGATGAGGGATGACTTCATGGTCATGACAGGTGCTCTAGAAGGACTGTGTACAGAGATGAGGAGAGACCGGGCAGACAGGCGCAGGGAGAGACAATGTCTCCACAGCCGGCTGGACATGCACACAAAAGCTGTGAACCGCCTGTCGACTGCCACGTCCCTGCTGGCACGTCGGTGTGTTAGCATGCAGCATGAAATGGCTCACTGCTGCCAGGATGTTGCTAGGGGCCTGGTGCATGTCACACATGCCGTGGATCAGCTGCGGGCAGCTGCCACAGGTGGCACAGGACCCCTGAGCTCATTGGAGAGTGAGGATCAGTCCAGCAGGAGCAGCATCACTCCACCAATTCCCCAGGACAGACGGCGGAGTGCGAGGCAGGGGAGAACAGCCGAGGATTCAAGGGAGGACAGTGGGCACCCTGAGCGAGGGGCAACATGCTGTCCCCGCAGGAGATGAGGTGTGATCAGTGGCACATGGCAATGTGTGAGGCAACACATTGCCTATTGACTCATGTATAAAGGACATCCTTGCACTGTGACTCTAACATGTGCATGCAAATGCGTGTAGGTCAGGCTGTGTGACAGATATGTTCCTGCCCCTAAGGAAATAAAAAACACAGTTGTGCACCAATCTGTAGCATTGTGTCCTCATTACTCACCTAGAAATAGTTCTGTGTGATCTCATCTCGTCTCTGGCGCCCGGCAGCCGCACCAACCCCACCTGCTGGTCTGAACCATGGAGCTGGGCCCTCCTCATCTGATGACTCGGAATCAGTGAGCTCCACTGGGGTGCCTTTCCTGGTTGCGATGTTGTGTAGCATGGCACATGTGACGACGATTTTGCAGCATGTCTCGGGGCTGTACTGTAGCGCTCCTCCACTCTTATGAAGGCAGCGGAAACGGCTCTTAAGGATTCCAAAGGTCCTCTCAATGGCACAGCGTGTGGCTCTGTGGGCGCTGTTATACCTCCGCTCCCCTGCAGTGGCTGGATTCAGGTACGGAGTCAGGATGTAGTCACGTACAGCATACGCACTGTCACCTGCAGGGTGACAAGAATTAGGTTAAACACTGACCAGCCACTTCAGGCCTTTACTGAATGTGTGTTTGTAAGCCATGCATTTACCAAGCAGGTAGCCCTTCCCAAATTCGCCATCTGTGAGTCGGCGGTGTATTCCACTGTGGCGAAAGATGAATGAGTTGTGTGTGCTGCCAGGGTATTTCGCAACAATGTCAGTGATTACATGTTTTGCATTGCACACTACCTGTATGTTCAGGGAATGATAGGACTTGCGGTTCCTGAACACATACACATTCTGTGAGGGGGGGAGAGTGCGACATGGGTCCCATCTATGCAGCCAATTACGTGGGGGAATTGGGCGATCTGGTAGAAATCATGCTTGGTCTGATCTAGTGCCTGTTGTGTGCTGGGGAATTGGATGTGGTGATGCAGCCTCTGTACCATTGCATCAAGGAAAGCGTGGAAGAAGCGCCAAAGTGCACTCTGCGAGACCCCTCCTGCTGTGGCTATCACCCCCTGAAAACTCCCTAATGCCAGCAAGTGCAGTGAGCACAGGACCTGTATATGGGTGGGAATGGTGTGTGCCCTGCGTGTGGGGTGTTCTAGTATGGGTTTGAGCTCCTCTATTAGGTCCAGGATGCTGTCTGTGTCCAGCCTGTAGTTCACATGGATCTCCTCCTCGGTCTGCTGGAACAGGGTGATGCGTGCTCTGAAGATCCTTTCCTGGCGTCTCCTTCTCTGTGCAGCAGCTCTGATTCGCAGCCTCCTGACTATCACATAAAGCCCAGCCATTGTGAAACCCCCTGTAGCATTGTGGGCCAGTTTATATTGGTTGCACCTGGTTACCACCTGCTCAGAGTTGGTGGTAATTGCAATGTGCAAAATTGCGAATTTCGTAAAATCGCAATTTGCGAATTTTACCTGCATCTCGTTTTGCGAATTCGCAAATTGCGAGCTGGTTATTAGCGATTATCGCAAATAACGTGTCGCAGATTGCGAATTCGCATGTTTATTCGCAGATTCACTGTCTCACAAAAATTTTTGCGCACAGGATGCCCTTCTTACATTGGAACACTCTGTTTTGCGATCGCAAACACTGTTTTTTTGCGATTCGCAGTGTTTGCGATCGCAAAACAGCTTCATACATATGGCCCTAATTCCCTTAGGCGGAGGTGTATAGCCACTGCTGCTGCCTCCCCTTTTATGTTGCTCAGCATGATTGCTGAGACTTGGGCAAAGTTACCCATCAGTTTCATTCCCAAGTCAAGGGCAGGTCCTGCCCCGTACTCATTCTGTATCTGTTTCAATACCTCTGGAACGAATGCTATGGAAGTGGTACCGTGTATTCTGATGTATACGGCAGCAAAGATTGTTCCCCAACTGGTACAGTCTTCAATCGAGGGAACCATCCCCATTGGCAAGCAAATAGTTAGCATTCTATGTTTTTCCTACAGACCCGTTTGGGGAAATACTGCTTCCAGCTGTCCCATTTTTTGTGCTATCCAAAACGGAATTCGCTCCAGTTTTAAAGGTATTGTTCCCCATCACTGATTTTAGTATCTGTGGGTTAATTGTAGGTGTGATCTGATGTGGACCAACTGGAGCATGTCTCGCAGGTTGGACTGTTAATGTTCGCATGACTAACTGGACAATGTGTCTGTATAGCCTTACTATGTCTTTGTATAATGTACGGACTTCATCCACTGGTATTGTATATATCTCTGGATGTGGAGTGTATGTCGCTAAGACCGGCCAGGTCGCTCCTTCTATGCTGAGTGGACCGAGTCTTACGACAGATGTTGTGTGTGGGAGGGCGCCTTTAAACCAGTTTTTGTGTTGCTGGTAAGTTAACCCCTTCGCTGCTAGGCCTTTTCCCCCCCTGTGCTACGCCTTTTTTTGGCTATTTGGGGTAGTGCGCGCTTAGGCCCCTGTAACATTTTGACCACATAAGGTATCCACGCCAAATTTGCGTCCTTTTCTTCCAACATCATGGGGATTGTAAAGGTACCCAGGGTTTGTGGATTCCCCTGGAGGGGTCCCAGAAATTAGTCAAAATACAGCTAAATTTTGGGGTTTTGGGGAAAAATGCGAAAAAAGGGCTGCAAATGAAAGCATCTGGGTTTTCCCTGCAAATGGTATCAAAAAGGGTTTGTGGGGCTGAAATCACCATTTTCCCAGCTTTTAGGGAATGACAGACTTTTGTCAGAAAACCAACATTTTTTACACAGTTTTGGCATTTTTCTGGGACATAGCCTATTTTTGTTATTTTTTGTGCTTTCAACCTCCTTCCAGTTAATGGTAGAAATGGGTATGAAAGCAATAATGGATCCTAGACAGCTATACATTTTAGAAAAGTAGACAAAATTCTGAATTTAGCAAGGGGTCATTTGTGTAGATCTATCAAGGTTTCTTTATAGAAACTAACAGTTAAATATAGGAAAAATTGAAAATTAGTTGAAAAAAACAGCCTTTTGTGTCAACGTTTTCACCTGTAACTTCTTCTAATTATGACAGCTCTTTGAAAGCAATATACCATTACATCCGCTGGACTTTACTGGTTGTGGGGATATATAGGACTTGTAGGTTCACAAAGAACCCGACGAACCCAGAGCCAATAACTGAGCAGCGTCTTGCAATGGTTTTTTATTATGTATCGGGTATATAGCAATTATTGTGGGAAAATGTATACATGGAAAAATCGGTATGAAAGACACCTATGTATTTCTGAAATGGGAACAAAATATAGAGTTTAGAAACAGTAGATATTTGCACATTTCCGAAATTGGGAATACTCATACTAGCATGAGAATTATCGGTCATTTTTTAAAATGACTTCTTTTACACAATGTCTTTCATTTGGAAGGCAGAATGCATCGAAAGTCAATAGGTAATAACAGTTGCTTTACAAATCTGAATTACCCCAAGTCTCCCGATAAAAATGGTACCTCACTTGTGTGGGTAGGCATAGTGCCCACGACAGGAAATGGCTCAAAACCCAACGTGATCACACCACATTTTCACAGTGAAAAATTACCCTTTTTTTGCAAAGTGCCCAGCTGTAGTTTTTGAACCCTAGCTCTGCCGGCACCTAGGGAAACCTAGCAAACCTATACATTTTTGAAAACTAGACACCCAGGGGAATCCAGGATGGGGTGACTTGACTGCCTCACACCAGGTTCTGTTACCCAGAATCCCTTGCAAACCTAACATTTTGTCAAAAAAAACACATTTTCCTCACATTTCTGTGTTGGAAAGTTCTGGAATTTGCGTGGATCCACAAATTTCCACCCACCCCGCGTTCCCCAAAGTCTTCCGAGAAAAATGGTACCTCACTTGTGTGGGTAGGCATAGTGCCCGCGACAGGAAACTGCGCAAAACGCAACGTGGACACACCCCAATTTCACAGTGAAAAATGACCCTTTTTGACAAAGTGCCTAGCTGTAGTTTTTGAACCCTAGCTCTGCCGGCACCTAGGGAAACCTAGCAAACCTATACATTTTTGAAAACTAGACCCCCAGGGAATCCAGGATGGGGTGACTTGACTGGCTCCCACCAGGTTCTGTTACCCAGAATCCCTTGCAAACCTAAACAATTGTCCAAAAAAACACATTTTCCTCACATTTCTGTGGTGGAAAGTTCTGGAATCTGCGTGGATCCACAAATTTCCACCCACCCCGCGTTCCCAAAGTCTTCCGAGAAAAATGATACCTCACTTGTGTGGGTCGGCCTAGTGCCTGCAACAGGAAACGGCGCAAAACGCAACGTGGACACACCTCAATTTCGCAGTGAAAAATGACCCTCTTTTGGCAAAGTGCCTAGCTGTAGTTTTTGAACCATAGCTCTGCCGGCACCCAGGGAAACCTAGCAAACCTATACATTTTTGAAAACTAGACACTCAGGGGAATCCAGGATGGGGTGACTTGACTGCCTCCAACCAGGTTCTGTTACCCAGAATCCCTTGCAAACCTAAACAATTGTCAAAAAAACCACATTTTCCCCACATTTCTGTGGTGGAAAGTTCTGGAATCTGCGTGGATCCACAAATTTCCACCCACCCCGCGTTCCCCAAAGTCTTCCGAGAAAAATGATACCTCACTTGTGTGGGTCGGCCTAGTGCCCGCGACAGGAAACGGCGCAAACCGCAACGTGGACACACCTCAATTTCGCAGTGAAAAATGACCCTTTTTTGGCAAAGTGCCTAGCTGTAGTTTTTGAACCATAGCTCTGCCGGCACCCAGGGAAACCTAGCAAACCTATACATTTTTGAAAACTAGACACTCAGGGGAATCCAGGATGGGGTGACTTGACTGCCTCCCACCAGGTTCTGTTACCCAGAATCCCTTGCAAACCTAAACAATTGTCAAAAAAACCACATTTTCCCCACATTTCTGTGGTGGAAAGTTCTGGAATCTGCGTGGATCCACAAATTTCCACCCACCCCGCGTTCCCCAAAGTCTTCCGAGAAAAATGGTACCTCACTTGTGTGAGTCGACCTAGTGCCCGCGACAGGAAACGGCACAAAACGCAACTTGGACACACCTCAATTTCGCAGTGAAAAATGACCCTTTTTTGGCAAAGTGCCTAGCTGTAGTTTTTGAACCATAACTCTGCCGGCACCTAGGGAAACCTAGCAAACCTATACATTTTTGAAAACTAGACACCCAGGGGAATCCAGGATGGGGTGACTTGACTGCCTCCCACCAGGTTCTGTTACCCAGAATCCCTTGCAAACCTAAAAAATTGTCAAAAAAAACACATTTTCCCCACATTTCTGTGGTGGAAAGTTCTGGCATCTGCGTGGATCCACAAATTTCCACCCACCCCGCGTTTCCCAAAGTCTTCCGAGAAAAATGGTACCTCACTTGTGTGGGTCGGCCTAGTGCCCGCGACAGGAAACGGCACAAAACGCAACGTGGGCACACCTCAATTTCGCAGTGAAAAATGACCCTTTTTTGGCAAAGTGCCTAGCTGTAGTTTTTGAACCATAGCTCTGCCGGCACCTAGGGAAACCTAGCAAACCTATACATTTTTGAAAACTAGACACCCAGGGGAATCCAGGATGGGGTGACTTGACTGGCTCCCACCAGGTTCTGTTACCCAGAATCCCTTGCAAACCTAAAAAATTGTCCAAAAACCACATTTTCCCCACATTTCTGTGGTGGAAAGTTCTGGAATCTGCGTGGATCCACAAATTTCCACCCACCCCGCGTTCCCCAAAGTCTTCCGAGAAAAATGGTACCTCACTTGTGTGGGTCGGCCTAGTGCCCGCGACAGGAAACGGCGCAAAACGCAATGTGGACACACCTCAATTTCGCAGTGAAAAATGACCCTTTTTTGGCAAAGTGCCTAGCTGTAGTTTTTGAACCATAGCTCTGCCGGCACCTAGGGAAACCTAGCAAACCTATACATGTTTGAAAACTAGACACCCAGGGGAATCCAGGATGGGGTGACTTGACTGCCTCCCACCAGGTTCTGTTACCCAGAATCCCTTGCAAACCTAAAAAAATGTCAAAAAAAACACATTTTCCCCACATTTCTGTGGTGGAAAGTTCTGCGTGGGTCCCCCATCATTCTCCTACCCAGAATCCCCTGCAAACCTCAAATTTTGCTGAAAAATTCACTTTTTTCTCACATTTCTGTGGTGGAAAATTCTGGAATCTGCGTGGATCCAGAAATTTCCTCCCACCCAGCGTTCCCCCAGGTCTCCCGATAAAAATGGTACCTCACTTGTGTGGGTCGGCCTAGTGCCCGCGACAGGAAACGGCGCAAAACGCAATGTGGACACACCTCAATTTCGCAGTGAAAAATGACCCTTTTTTGGCAAAGTGCCTAGCTGTAGTTTTTGAACCATAGCTCTGCCGGCACCTAGGGAAACCTAGCAAACCTATACATGTTTGAAAACTAGACACCCAGGGGAATCCAGGATGGGGTGACTTGACTGCCTCCCACCAGGTTCTGTTACCCAGAATCCCTTGCAAACCTAAAAAATTGTCAAAAAACCCACATTTTCCCCACATTTCTGTGGTGGAAAGTTCTGCGTGGGTCCCCCATCATTCTCCTACCCAGAATCCCCTGCAAACCTCAAATTTTGCTGAAAAATTCACTTTTTTCTCACATTTCTGTGGTGGAAAGTTCTGGAATCTGCGTGGATCCAGAAATTTCCTCCCACCCAGCGTTCCCCCAGGTCTCCCCATAAAAATGGTACCTCACTTGGGGAATCATCAACTCTTCCTTCCACACCGCCACCTTCCCGGAGAGCTGGAAGCACGCCGAGCTTACCGCCCTCCTGAAGAAACCAACGGCGGAACCCACCGACCTCAAGAACTACCGTCCCATCTCGCTCCTTCCGTTTCCGGCCAAAGTCATCGAGAAGACCGTCAACAGACAGCTTGCCGCCTTCCTCGAGACGAATGGATCCCTCGACCCCTCGCAGTCCGGGTTTCGGGCCAACCACAGCACCGAGACCGCCCTAATCGCAGCCACCGACGACATCAGAACCCTAACCGACAACGGGGAAACAGCAGCCCTCATCCTCTTGGACCTCTCCGCGGCGTTCGACACCGTCTGCCACCGCACCCTAGTGAAGCGCCTCAGCAACATCGGAATCCGAGAGAAAGCACTGGAATGGATCATCTCGTTCCTCGCCGGAAGAACCCAGAGAGTCCGCCTCCCCCGTTCAGATCCGAGGCCACCGAAGTCATCTGCGGCGTTCCACAAGGATCTTCACTCAGTCCTACCCTCTTCAACGTCTACATGAGCCCCCTCGCAGCCATCGCACGCCAACACAACCTCAACATCATCTCCTACGCCGACGACACCCAGCTGATCCTCTCCCTCACCAACGACCCCACCACCGCCAGAGCCAACCTACACGACGGGATGAGAGACGTCGCCGACTGGATGAGGAACAGCCGCCTTAAACTGAACTCAGACAAGACGGAAGTCCTCATCCTGGGTTCATCACCCTCCGCCTGGGACGACTCTTGGTGGCCCCCGGCCCCTGGGCACCGCGCCCAAGCCAACGGACCACGCACGCAACCTGGGCTTCATCCTGGACTCCTCCTTGTCGATGACCAGACAAGTCAACGCCGTCTCATCTTCGTGCTTCAACACCCTGCGCATGCTCCGCAAGATCTTCAGATGGATCCCCACTGAAACCAGGAAGACCGTCACCCAGGCACTCGTCACCAGCCGACTGGACTATGGGAACACCCTCTACGCCGGAACCACAGCCAAACTTCAAAAAAGACTCCAGCGCATCCAGAACGCCCCCGCACGACTCATCCTGGACATCCCCGACACAGCCACATCACCGGACACCTGAAAGACCTGCACTGGCTCCCCGTCAGCAAGAGAATCACATTCAGACTCCTCACCCACGCACACAAGGCCCTCCACGACCTGGGCCCCAAGTACCTCAACGACCGCATGACCTTCTACACGCCCACCCGCCAGCTACGATCAACCAGCCACGCCCTCGCCACCGTACCACGCATCCGCAGAGCCACCGCCGGAGGAAGATCCTTCTCCTACCTGGCAGCCAAGACCTGGAACTCCCTCCCCACTCACCTTCGGCGAACCCAGGACCATTTATCCTTCAGGAAGCAGCTCAAGACCTGGCTGTTCGAGCAGTAACTCCCCCCTCCCCCAGCGCCTTGAGACCCTCCCGGGTGAGTAGCGCGCTCTATAAATGCATTGATTGATTGATTGATTGATTGAATGCGGGGTGAATGGAATTTTGTGGATCCACACAGATTCCAGAACTTTCCACCACAGAAATGTGAGGAAAATGTGTTTTTTATACACATTTTGAGGTTTGCAAGGGATTCTGGGTAACAGAACCTGGTGAGAGCCAGTCAAGTCACCCCATCCTGGATTCCCTGGGTGTCTAGTTTTCAAAAATGTACAGGTTTGCTAGGTTTCCCTATGTGCCGGCTGCGCTAGGGCCCAAAATACACAGGTAGGCATATTGCTAAAAACAAATCCGTTCCTAGTCGGCTTTCTGCCGCCCTGGGGGGATATCGGGGGTGGGGTTGCCCTGATATGCCCCCAAGGGGGCAGAAACACTGTGGCTATTTTTTGGGGGTAGGGGCATTGGTATGCCCATTCTGGCCAGCCCCACCCCCACACATAAAAAGCCAGCGTAATCGTTGGCGTCTAGTGGGCTTTTGCCCCCTGGGGGAGATTGGGGGCTACTGCCCCATCTGCCCCCAGGGGGGCAGGAAGGCTGAAATTTTGCGGGAGGGGATGGGGGCATGGGCATGCCCGTTTTGGGCAGCCCCCACCCTAATTCAAATTTGCCCCAAAAACTCCCTGGCGTCTAGTGGGCTTTTGCCCCCCCGGTGGGGCAGATTGGGAGCTAATGCCCCATCTGCCCCCCAGGGAGCAAAGCCCACTAGATGCCAGGAAGTTTTGGGCAAATCTTAATTAGGTGGGGCTGCCCAAACGGGCATGCCAATGCCCCCACTCTAATTAAAATTTGCCCCAAAAATCCCTGGCGTCTAGTGGGCTTTTTGCCCCCCGGGGGCAGATTGGGGGCTACTGCCCCATCTGCCCCCAGGGGGGCAGGAAGGCTGAAATTTTTGCGGGGAGGGGATGGGGGCATGGGCATGCCCGTTTTGGGCAGCCCCCACCCTAATTCAAATTTGCCCCAAAAAACTCCCTGGCGTCTAGTGGGCTTTTTGCCCTCCGGCGGGGCAGATTGGGAGCTAATGCCCCCATCTGCCCCCAGGGAGCAAAAGCCCACTAGATGCCAGGAGTAGCAAAGCTTAATTAGGTGGGGCTGCCTAAAACGGGCATGCCAATGCCCCCACTCTAATTAAAATTTGCCCAAAAAATCCCTGGCGTCTAGTGGGCTTTTGCCCCCGGGGGGCAGATTGGGGGCTACTGCCCCATCTGCCCCCAGGGGGGCAGGAAGGCTGTAATTTTTGCGGGGAGGGGATGGGGTCATGGGCATGCCCGTTTTGGGCAGCCCCCACCCTAATTCAAATTTGCCCCAAAAACTCCCTGGCGTCTAGTGGGCTTTTTGCCACCCCGGTGGGGCAGATTGGGAGCTAATGCCCCCATCTGCCCCCAGGGGGGCAAAAAGCCCACTAGATGCCAGGAGGCAAATTTTAATTAGGTGGGGGCTGCCCAAAACGGGCATGCCAATGCCCCCACTCTAATTAAAATTTGCCCAAAAAATCCCTGGCGTCTAGTGGGCTTTTGCTCCCTCGGGGGCAGATTGGGGGCTACTGCCCCATCTGTCCCCCAGAGGGGACAGGAAGGCTGTAATTTTTGCGGGGAGGGGATGGGGGCATGGGCATGCCCGTTTTGGGCAGCCCCCACCCTAATTCAAATTTGCCCCCAAAAAATCCCTGGCGTCTAGTGGGCTTTTTGCCCCCCCCCTCCGGCGGGGCAGTTTGGGGGCTAATGCCCCCATCTGCCCCCCAGGAGTCCACTAGACGCCAGGGTGTTTTGGGCAAATTTTAATTAGGGTGGGGCTGCCCAAAACGGGCATGCCAATGCCCCCACCCTAATTAAAATTTGCCCCAAAAATCCCTGGCGTCTAGTAGGCTTTTTGCCCCCAGGGGGGGCAGATTGGGGGCTTCTGCCCCATCTGCCCCCGGGGGGCAGGAAGGCTGTAATTTTTGTGGGGAGGGGGTGGGGGCATGGGCATGCCTATTTTGGGCAGCCCCCACCCTAATTTAAATTTGCCCCAAAAACTCCCTGGCGTCTAGTGGGCTTTTTGCCCCCCGGCGGGGCAGATTGGGAGCTAATGCCCCATCTGCCCCTCAGGAGGGCAAAAGCCCACTAGATGCCAGGGAGTTTTGGGCAAATTTAATTAGGGTGGGGGCTGCCCAAACGGGCATGCCAATGCCCCCACCCTAATTAAAATTTGCCCAACAAAATCCCTGGTGTTCTAGTGGGCTTTTGCCCACCCGGGGGGCAGATTGGGGGCTACTGCCCCATCTGCCCCCAGGGGGCAGAAAGGCTGTAATTTTGCGGGGAGGGGTGGGGGCATGGGCATGCCCATTTTGGGCAGCCCCCACCCTAATTCAAATTTGCCCCAAAAAAATCCCTGGCGTCTAGTGGGCTTTTGCCCCCACTAGATGCCAGGGAGTTTCTGGGCAAATTTTAATTAGGTGGGGGCTGCCCAAAATGGGCATACCAATGCCCCCACCCTAATTAAAATTTGCCCATAAAATCCCTGGCGTCTACTGGGCTTTTTGCCCCCCCGGGGGGGCAGATTTGGGGCTAATGCCCCCAGCTGCCCCCAGGGGGCAGAAAGGCTGTCATTTTTGCGGGGGGTGGGTGGGGGCATGGGCATGCCCATATTGGGCAGCCCCCACCACAAATTATAATTAAAAAAATCCCTGGCGTATAGTGGGCTTTTGCCCTCGGGGGCAGAAAGGCTGTAAATTTTATGGGTGGGGGCATGGACATGCCCTTTATGGGCAGCCCCCACCCTAATAAATTATGGGGCAAACAAAAATATCCCTGTGGTCTAGTGGGCTTTTGCCCCCCGGGGGGCAGATTGGGGCTACTGCCCCCAGGGGGGCAGAAAGTCTAAATCGCACCAAAAAAATTGGGGGAGCAAAAGCCCTTGCCCAAGAGGCCGCTCCCCCTCCCTGGTGTCTAGTGGGTGGTTCCCTGCTTGGGGATCGCCCTCCTGGGGCGATCCCCAAGCAGGGATCCACTGGGGAGGGGTACCATTGGAAAGGGGAGATTCTCCCCTTGCCAATGATACCTCTCCCGTCCTTCTACGTGCCCGGGGGGCTGAGATAGCCCCTTGAGCACATAGAAAGTGAAACTGAAATGAGCCTAAAGGCTCATTTCAGTTTCGGTTTCTGTGCAATGAGGACAGCGCGACGTGCGCGCTGATCCTCATGACACAGAAACCAGGAGGGGCCTCGGGAGCTGGGGAAGCTCTTCCCAGCTCCCAAGGTCACAGGGGTGAAATAGAAATCCCTCTGCTGTCTGCAGCAGAGGGATTCAGTGCCTCTGGCCTCATGACGGAATGGTTCCGTCATGAGCACAGGGGCACCGATGCTCATGACGGAACCATTCCGTCATGAGCATCGAAGGGGTTAATGGGACTTCAATGTCTTCGTATGGAATGTATGCTTCCGGTGGTTCAACTACAATGTATGCGTGAAACAATTTAGTCACCAGATCTGCAGCTGGGAATTGAACCCAAGAATAGAATACCTCTGATCCGAACACCTCGTGTGCCTCAATCACGAAGGTAACACAGCCACCTGTTGCTGGTACGCCGTGTTCTAAGAACTTTGTAGTTACTGCATGTCTGCAGTTCTCTGTAATGTTGAGAGCATTTGCAAATTCTTCTTCCCCTGTGCCTGAACCACCACTCGTGGACTCAGTCATTCTCAGGAGAAGAAAAAAGTTCTAGTATCTAATGATTTTGCACAATGTGTGAACCTTTTACCCTTACAAGCTTGTTAAACCTTCAGCCAATACACTGAGTATATCTGCTAAGCTGATGCGGATTTCCCTTCCCACTTCAGACGTCTCTGAAAAAGTGTGAGTAGGGCTTACTGAGAAAGCATGACTGAACAACTCAGATTTTCACTGTTAATATAAGAACCAAACCAACGTTGGCAGCGCCATGTCATGTAGTTCCTAGGAATCCCCAGGACCTGCGCGTTTTGGATGACCTAAACTGAGGGCTTGGTGTCCAAACCACTTCCGGACAGCCCCACAGAATATGTCAGTCGTTAGACCAGCTAGCTCCACAGTGCCACTACCACCCCTTGGAAGGAATTCTCCTCTAATTTGCAGGGGGAAATAAGGGTCTTATATACTAGAGTGGTCACTCCAGGGTTTCTTCGAGAATCAATATGTTTTGAAAGCAATCATAGATGTTTTGAAAACAATCATAAATGTTTTTCCAAACAAATGCGATCATGCACAGCGGGCTTTTGTCCGAGGATGAAAAAAAGTGGTGACTCATACAGAATAATTATGCCGTGCCTGGGGACATGTTTATGTGCGTCAGGTACAGGGATTATGATAGAATACTAAGAGCCTGGTGTCGAAGAGACATGAGCAAGCTACTAGGTAAAAGGGCACCTGTTCATAACCGTTATTGTCGTGTGGATGGGACAATGTATGTAAAAAAGGGGTATACATGACAGGACTAGCCTAAAAGACATGACAATATCTACGTTCAGAAGTGTCCGCAGGTGGTGACCCACCCCGAGACATAGGCTACTGCTGCTGCTTAGATTTGTCCCATTGTGTTACAGCAAACAAATGATGGACGGAATGCTGACAATGCAAACATTCTCCCCCAGTCAAAAGATCTGGGTTAAATCCATTATTCTTTTGCCCACTACGCCACCCCAGTTTGGACCCAGCCATATGCAAATCAGTCTTGACCCTGTGCCCCATGGGAACAGTCCAGACCGAACTGCCAGGCCAGGTCCTCCCTGGACTGGAAACAAGCATCCTGGGACCGGTTTCAGGGAATATCACCCTTCTTCAGCCAGGCTAGCTTGAATCCAGTGGCACAGTGAGCAAGGGACCCACGTCTGGGCATACCCATCCCACTTAGGGCGAAAAGTGTTACAGCAAACAAATGATGGACGGAATGCTGACAATGCAAACATTCTCCCCCAGTCAAAAGATCTGGGTTAAATCCATCGTTCTTTTGCCCACTACGCCACCCCAGTTTGGACCCAGCCATATGCAAATCAGTCTTGACCCTGTGCCCCATGGGAACAGTCCAGACCGAACTGCCAGGCCAGGTCCTCCTGGACCGAAACAAGCATCCTGGGACCGTTTCAGGGTATGTCACCCTTCTTCAGCCAGGCTAGCTTGAATCCAGTGGCACAGTGAGCAAGTGACCCACGTCTGGGCATACCCATCCCACTTAGGGCAAAAAGTGTTATAGCAAACAAATGATGGACGGAATGCTGACAATGCAAACATTCTCCCCCAGTCAAAAGATCTGGGTTAAATCCATCGTTCTTTTGCCCACTACGCCACCCCAGTTTGTACCCAGCCATATACAAATCAGTCTTGACCCTGTCCCCATGGGAACAGTTCAGACCGAACTGCCAGGCCAGGTCCTTCCTGGACCGGAAACAAGCATCCTGGATGGGGATGACATCTGATAGTGCCATCACATATGAGAGACTATTTGATTATGTGGTGATCCAGATAATTTCTTCATCCAGGCCCCTATGTACTGTATCACAATGAAAAATCCAGTAGGTCTCTCTATCTTTTCTCGCCTTTTCTGGGTTTTGTCCCTGTTTACAGTTCACTTTTTCTAAAATAAGACATCTGAGGTCATATTCCTTGTGATTATGGTCAATAAAGTGTTTTACCATCGGGGCTTGTGTTTTTTTCGTTCTGATAGCAGATTTATGCTCTGATAGTCTGAGGCGAAATTCCCTCCCAGTTTCCCCTATGTACCCAAGGCCACAGGGGCATAGGATGAGGTAAATGATGTTAGAGCTTCTGCAGTTGGTTTGGCTTTTAAGTTTACCTGTTTTTTGCCATAGGACCATGTTTCTGTCGTGATGGCTGTTGGACATGCATGGCATGATCCACATCTGTGGTTCCCTAGAATTGGGGGGAGTCCATCTATTGTGCTTTGTTCTCTGTTCTTTGTGGGTGGTTTCATTCTACTATGTTCTAATCTGTCTCTTAAATTGGAATTTCTCCTAAAAGCTACGATAGGTTTCGTAAGGGCCTTGCTGTTTTTCATTGGTGTTTAGGATCTTCCAATTTTTGTGTAGTATTTGTTGTATCTTATTATTGTAGCATGTATGATTAACTACACATACCAATCTTTCTAAAGGTTGCGTTTCCTTCCCACTGATCAGACTGTCTCGATTATAATATTTAGCACGTTTCATAGATTGTCTTATCAAACGTTTTGGATAGCCCCTGAGAAGCAGTCTCTTTTCCAATTGTTCAGCGTGTATCTTGAAATCATACATATTGGTACAATTGCGCCTAATTCTAAGAAATTCCCCGAAGGGTATTGAGTCTTTTTGGCATGAAGGATGGTAACTAGTATGTTGCAAGATTGTATTCTTAGCCGTAGGTTTTCTATACAGGCTTACCTCAATGCCTTCTTCCCCACTCTGGATCCATATGTCCAGGAATTCCACCTTGTCTTGTGAGAATTTGGCAGTGAACTTGAGATTGCATTCATTGAGGTTTAGCCATTCAATAAACTGATTGAGGCTCAGTTCATCACCGGTCCAGACAAAGAATATATCGTCTCTGAATCTATGCCATATGGTTACGTTCTCAAAATAGGGAGCTATTTCATTAAAAATATGCTTTAGTTCAAATTCTCCCATATAGGTATTCGCCACACTCGGTGCACATGAAGCCCCCATGCTGGTACCTTGCGTCTGTATATAGAGTTTGTCCTTGAATTCAAAGTAATTATGATGTAAGACTATGTCTAGACATTCCAAAATAAAGATGTTGGGTCTCTCTCCCGGAGCTCTACCAGGAGGGCTGCCACCGCCTCCATAGCTAGGTCCTGGGGTATGTTCGTGTAGAGAGATTCTATGTCCAGGGTTACAAGGAACTGAATTTCTCGGTTGAACGGTGAATGTTCAACAGTTGCTATCATGTGTCCTGTGTCTCTGATGTAAGATTGGTACAATTTAGTGAGAGGACATAGAAAAGAGTCCACATATTGTGACAGTGGCTCAGTGCAAGAATTAATGGACGATATAATGGGACGCATAGGTGGTTCCTGTGTGTTTTTATGCGTTTTTGGGACTCCGTATAGTACAGGTATCACTGTCTCATGTTTGTTCAAGACGGAATGCTGACAATGCAAACATTCTCCCCTAGTCAAAAGATCTGGGTTAAATCTATCGTTCTTTTGCCCACTATGCCACCCCAGTTTGGACCCAGCCATATGTAAAAGTGTTACAGCAAACAAATGATGGACGGAATGCTGACAATGCAAACATTCTCCCCCAGTCAAAAGATCTGGGTTAAATCCATCGTTCTTTTGCCCACTACGCCACCCCAGTTTGGACCCAGCCATATGCAAATCAGTCTTGACCCTGTGCCCCATGGGAACAGTCCAGACCGAACTGCCAGGCCAGGTCCTCCCTGGACCGGAAACAAGCATCCTGGGACCGGTTTCAGGGTATGTCACCCTTCTTCAGCCAGGCTAGCTTGAATCCAGTGGCACAGTGAGCAAGGGACCCACGTCTGGGCATACCCATCCCACTTAGGGCGAAAAGTGTTACAGCAAACAAATGATGGACGGAATGCTGACAATGCAAACATTCTCCCCCAGTCAAAAGTTCTGGGTTAAATCCATCGTTCTTTTGCTCACTATGCCACCCCAGTTTGGACCCACCCATATGCAAATCAGTCTTGACCCTGTGCCCCATGGGAACAGTCCAGACTGAACTGCCAGGCCAGGTCCTCCTGGACCGGAAACAAGCATCCTGGGACCGGTTTCAGGGTATGTCACCCTTCTTCAGCCAGGCTAGCTTGAATCCAGTGGCACAGTGAGCAAGGGACCCACGTCTGGGCATACCCATCCCACTTAGGGCGAAAAGTGTTACAGCAAACAAATGATGGACGGAATGCTGACAATGCAAACATTCTCCCCCAGTCAAAAGATCTGGGTTAAATCCATTGTTCTTTTGCCCACTACGCCAGCCCAGTTTGGACCCAGCCATATGCAAATCAGTCTTGACCGTGTGCCCCATGGGAACAGTCCAGACCGTACTGCCAGGCCAGGTCCTCCCTGGACCGTAAACAAGCATCCTGGGACCGGTTTCAGGGTATGTCACCCTTATTCAGCCAGGCTAGCTTGAATCCAGTGGCACAGTGAGCAAGGGACCCACGTCTGGGCATACCCATCCCACTTAGGGCGAAAAGTGTTACAGCAAACAAATGATGGACGGAATGCTGACAATGCAAACATTCTCCCCCAGTCAAGAAATCTGGGTTAAATCCATCGTTCTTTTGCCCACTACACCACCCCAGTTTGGACCCAGCCATATGCAAATCAGTCTTGACCCTGTGCCCCATGGGAACAGTCCAGACCGAACTGCCAGGCCAGGTCCTCCCTGGACCGGAAACAATCATCCTGGGAACGGTTTCAGGGTATGTCACCCTTCTTCAGCCAGGCTAGCTTGAATCCAGTGGCACAGTGAGCAAGGGGCCCACGTCTTGGCATACCCATCCCACTTAGGGCGAGAAGTGTTACAGCAAACAAATGATGGACGGAATGCTGACAATGCAAACATTCTCCCCCAGTCAAAAGATCTGGGTTAAATCCATCGTTCTTTTGCCCACTACGCCACCCCAGTTTGGACCCAGCCATATGCAAATCAGTCTTGACCCTGTGCCCCATGGGAACAGTCCAGACCGAACTGCCAAGCCAGGTCCTCCCTGGACCGGAAACAAGCATCATGGGACCGGTTTCAGGGTATGTCACCCTTCTTCAGCCAGGCTAGCTTGAATCCAGTGGCACAGTGAGCAAGGGACCCACGTCTGGGCATACCCATCCCACTTAGGGCGAAAAGTGTTGCAGCAAACAAATGATGGACGGAATGCTGACAATGCAAACATTCTCCCCCAGTCAAAATATCTGGGTTAAATCCATCGTTCTTTTGCCCACTACGCCACCCCAGTTTGGACCCAGCCATATGCAAGTCAGTCTTGACCCTGTGCCCCATGGGAACAGTCCAGACCGAACTGCCAGGCCAGGTCCTCCCTGGACCGGAAACAAGCATTCTGGGACCAGTTTCAGGGTATGTCACCCTTCTTCAGCCAGGCTAGCTTGAATCCAGTGGCACAGTGAGCAAGGGACCCACGTCTGGGCATACCCATCCCACTTAGGGCGAAAAGTGTTACAGCAAACAAATGATGGACGGAATGCTGACAATGCAAACATTCTCCCCCAGTCAAAAGATCTGGGTTAAATCCATTGTTCTTTTGCCCACTATGCCACCCCAGTTTGGACCCAGCCGTATGCAAATCAGTCTTGACCCTGTGCCCCATGGGAACAGTCCAGACCGAACTGCCAGGCCAGGTCCTCCCTGGACCGGAAACAAGCATCCTGGGACCGGTTTCAGGGTATGTCACCCTTCTTCAGCCAGGCTAGCTTGAATCCAGTGGCACAGTGAGCAAGGGACCCACGTCGGAGCATACCCATCCCACTTAGGGCGAAAAGTGTTACAGCAAACAAATGATGGACGGAATGCTGACAATGCAAACATTCTCCCCCAGTCAAAAGATCTGGGTTAAATCCATCATTCTTTTGCCCACTGCGCCACCCCAGTTTTGACCCAGCCATATGCAAATCAGTCTTGACCCTGTGCACCATGGGATCAGTCCAGACCGAACTGCCAGGCCAGATCCTCCCTGGACCGGAAACAAGCATCCTGGGACCGGTTTCAGGGTATGTCACCCTTCTTCAGCCAGGCTAGCTTGAATCCAGTGGCACAGTGAGCAAGGGACCCACGTCTGGGCATACCCATCCCACTTAGGGCGAAAAGTGTTACAGCAAACAAATGATGGACGGAATGCTGACAATGCAAACATTCTCCCCCAGTCAAAAGATCTGGGTTAAATCCATTGTTCTTTTGCCCACTATGCCACCCCAGTTTGGACCCAGCCATATGCAAATCAGTGTTGACCCTGTGCCCCATGGGAACAGTCCAGACCGAACTGCCAGGCCAGGTCCTCCCTGGACCGGAAACAAGCATCCTGGGACCGGTTTCAGGGTATGTCACCCTTCTTCAGCCAGGGTATGTCACCCTTCTTCAGCCAGGCTAGCTTGAATCCAGGTCTTTTTAGGAAAGACAGGACGAACCTCCTTCTCAGGAGGGGGCTTACCTTGAGACTGATTAGAAGATCTAACCCCCAACTTATTGCAACCTAAGGACGTATAAACATCAGCAATAATAATCGCAACTCACATTCCCGGTCAATGTCAGTCACCGCCGAGCGGCGTTGATGAACCATTAAGGACGCTGCTTCACCTTTAATATTAGAAAGAATCATTTCAGAGACTACTGGAAAAATATCCATCAATTTCATCCCTAAATCCTTGGCAGGACCTGCCCCATGTTCGTTCTGTACCTGTTTTAGAATGCTCAGGAAAACGCTTATCGAGGGGGTGCCATAACAAAGTGTATACAATGAGGCAAACATCGTCCCCCAGGTGTTGCAGTCGGCCAAGGGGGGAATCAGGCCACTAGGCAAGCACATAGTAAGGATCCTATGTTTCTCAATAGGACCCGTGAGCAGGAAAACTGCATCAAGCTTATCAATTTTCTGTGCAATGCAAAACGGAAAGTTCTCACGATTCTGAGGACGTTTTCCCATCACCGAATTAATGATAACGGGACTAATAACAAGACCCCCACTGTGCGCAGCCTGCATTGGTGGCGCAGCTCCAGGCGCACTCGCGTGAATGGCACGGGCAACTAATTGGATCAGGCGTCTATAAAGGTGAATCACCTGAGCATACAACAAACGTACCTTCACCAAATTGGCGTTAAGATAATTAGGGTAACTGGTAAAACCGGCCAACACAAGCCCAGTGGCCCCGTCAATACTTAAGAGGCCCATTCGACAGTAGCAATAGGATAGGGTAGGGCGCCATTCTGGTGCTCCTAAGCCGTAAGAGGAACTTTGACAACCACATATGGGGGATAAGCTGCCGGAACAGCCGCAGCAATATAGGCATTAAAGGAATCATCATTCGCATCCACAGCAGAAAACGAAACCCAGAAGTAAAAGACTTCAAAACGGTATGCAGGATCCGCCTCGACAGCAAAAACAACAGGAGACCCCGCATTGGGGACTCCATGCTGCAACAAATGTTGAGTAACTGCTGCACGCCAATGAACCTGAATCGCAACTGGTTGAGCCATAAAGACAAAGGGATGCAAACTGTAGCACTAAAACAGGTAAAAAACCTTTTAAAATTCAAGCTTGAAAAAACCTACAGCAATAGGTAATCCCTAAAAAATGAGGAGGCAAAGTCCTCCCACCACGGGCATCTCTGGGAAACGGTGTGAGGGTATTGTGGACAAGCACAAGTGCTACTCAGGGGTCCCGTGAATAAGAACCAGACCAAACGTTGGCAGCGCCATGTTGCAAGGATTCTGCAGAGTCACAGAACTATGCTTGGGATCATAGAACCATAGTAGGCAGGGACTGAGTCATCCCGCCACCTGAGTACCCAGCAGCCCTAGACTGACTAGCTATAGTGTCTCACTTGCCCTCCTATTGATTCACTGAGGAACCCCAGATTAGACACCCCAGAACACAACACTTCCGACCCTCTCAGTAATCGCGGTGACAGGACACACCCTTTCACTCTCACACTCGTACTAGTCCACAATAAGTTCTGACAGAGACACGAGAAAAGTTTTTTTTTATTAGTAAATCTTTTTATTGTATTTTCAAAAGATAAAAGCAGCAAACGCTACCATGCAAGGTAGCTCAAAACAAAACTAATAGAAACAATATGTGATTGATCAATACAGAGAAACATGACCGTCACACTTCAAATCAGTGACCTTAGTTGATAATACGGGTGACAGGTTATAATCATACAGTGTATCATTCCGTTATATTTGGAGACCTGACTAGGGCTTGTTGTTGAAGAAATTGGCGTAGTGGCTCCCAAATATCCTTGGGTTTGGACGACGTTGGTAGTTCTTCAGTGCACAGTTCAAGATTTTCCTTACAATATACCATGTCTTTAAGCCAGTGTTCGACCTTCGGTGCATGAGTGCCCTCCCACGTTACAGCAACCCGGCGCTTGGCCATCAATAGTGCAATGCGTACAAATTTGCCTAAAGTTCCTTTCACATGAGGAACATAACATAATAAACAGACCAACGGTGTACATTGCAATTCTATCCCAGACATTTTTTGTACATGGTGCACCACATGTTCCCAAAATCGTGCCACCAGCCCACAGTCCCAGGCGAGGTGCCAAAAATCCGCATCCATGTGGCCACATCGCTTACATCTGCTGGACTCGCGCAGTCCATACCTGTGTAACCGAAGGGGCATGTGATATATCTGATGGAGGTACTTAAAGTGTATGATTCGTAGGTTGCCATTGGGTGTAAGTTTGCTGGTGAGGTTACAGATATGTTCCCACTCAGAGGGTGTCAGGGGGGGAGTCAGCTTATCGTTCCAGCGGGCAAGACTCTGATCCGGTTCACTGTTTTTTTCGGCCCGTACTGCCTTATAAAGCTTTGTGACTAACTTTCTCCGCGTAGGAGTAGTTAACAGTAGCTGTAAGGATTGTAGCGCTGGTGGCTCGGTTGGATACGTAGTATAATGCGATTTAACAGCCTGCCTAAGCCTATGGATATAGTGGTGTAAGGTTAGTGATATATTGGAGATCTGCAGAAGTGATGAAGTTGCCATCTGGGTAAAGGTCCTGCATAGTGACAATGCCTGCCTCCCTGAGTGATCGCACCGGGCCGTCTTCCTGTGTTACCAATAGTGCGGCATGATGTGCCAGGGGCAGCGCTGGGGCATATATAGGGAGTTTAGTGGCTAGCTGGCCTATAGATTGCCATGCTGCAATCGTTGTGTCCAGTGTGTTAATCTCAGCTTTTGGGGTACCTCGCCGTGTATGTGTAATGATACTAGGTAGGGGGGTCGGATGGGCATCGCCATCTTCAACCGCCACGTGAGGAGTGTATGCATGTGGATTAACCCAGTAATATGCATACTGTGCTTGGGCACATAAGTAGTAGACATATGGGTCTGGTGTACTGAAACCCCCTTTGGCATAAACAAGTGTGAGTGTTGCCCAGCTCACACGAGCCTGTTTGCCTCCCCAAATCAATTTGAGCAGAGATGTTCGCATGACCTTGAAGAAGTGTTGCGTCAATTTTATTGGAATGTTGGAGAAGAGGTACAAAAAGCGCGGTAAGAGGACCATTTTGATAATTGCAATGCGATCGGCCAGGGATAATGGCAGTGCACCCCACCTTTCGACTTGTTGATCGAGTGTGGTACACGCTCGTCCATAGTTTTCTTTTATAACGACTTCGGGGTCGCGATGGATCCAAACCCCAAGGTATTTAACTGGCTCTGTGGTCCATACTAGGGGATACTCCATGGCCGGCGGGGGGGTTATAGCTGTCAGAGGCTGTCAGAGGCTGTCAGAGGCATAATCACTGATTTGTCCCAATTAATGGTGAGACCAGAGAACAACCCAAACCTGATATACTCTCTCAGCACCTTCACCAGATAACGACAGGGCTCCCTGATAAAAAGGACCATGTCGTCAGCATATAGGGATATGCCAATAGGTCTGTGTATGAAGTTGAGAGCCGTCTCCCTATGTCGTTAATGAATCACACATGCCAGGGGCTCGAGTGCTAGAGCAAACAGCAGTGGTGATAAGGGGCATCCCTGTCGAGTGCCTCGTTTAATTGGGAATGGCTCTGACGTCAGACCCCCCACCCTCACCCGAGCCGACGGGTCGGTATATAATAGTTTCACCCAGCCCAGAAATAGTAATGGAAACCCATCCGCTGTAGGATTTGGAATATGTAGCTCCACTCTATGGAATCAAACGCTTTAGCCGCGTCTAACATTACGGCAGCAGCGTGCAGGCCCGGGTCAAGGACATGCATCATCGCGAATATGGTTCTGAGATTGTGGGATGTTGATCTTTCAGGAATGAAACCAGATTGGTCCGGAAGGACTAGGCAGGGCATCAAAGGCTGAAGTTTGGTGGCTAGAATGTTTGCGAGTATTTTAGCGTCACGGTTGATCAGGGATAAAGGCTGATACGATTCGCAAAGGTCAGATGGTTTGTCCTTTTTTTAGGAGGGTGATGATTAATGCTTGACGGAGGGACAGTGGCAGAGTACCTGATTCATGTGCTTCAGCGTACATTTCTAATAAGTGCGGTGTGATTAAATCTGCATATTCTTTATAAAATTCGGCCGTAAGACCATCCGGCCCTGGCGCTTTTGCATTAGGTAAGGCATATATCGCCGCTTTTATATCCAATACATCAATCGGTTGATCCAAATAATCACGGTGACCATCCGCTAGCCACGCACAAGCTATGTCCGCCAAATATTCTGCTATATCTAAATCAGGCGCTGTCCCCTGCGACGTGTACAGCGAGGCGTAAAAATCTCAGAACTGGTCCACTATTTCCAGGGGAGTGTAATATACCGCCCCTTGAGAGTCAGTTATTTTGTCTATGTGGTGATGTTCGGTTCGAGATTTGAGTTTTGCAGCTAGATTGCGGCTAGGTCTACCACCCTCCCCATATGCCCTGGCTACATGTCTACTTGACAGATAACGGATTTCGGTTTGTGCTAGTGTGTCGTATTCCAGGACCAACTCGTGGATATGAGAAAGTGTGGTTAGGCATGGGTTAACTGTGTAGTCACGCTCAAGGGCCGCTAGTGTGGTCTCTATCTTAGTTAGTTGACCTCTGATGTCTTTCAAGATACCGGCTGTGGTGCTGATGCAGACCCCCCCGTATTGTCACCTTAAAAGCCTCCCAGAGGGTGGCGACACTGTCAACTGTGCCTGTATTTATCTCAAAATATTGTACTATGGCTTTCCTAATGGTATCGGCATAGATAGGGTCCAGTAACGCCTCTGATCGAAAGCGCCACGTGAACGGACGGTGAACTGTGGCTGGAATATTAAAAACAAGTTGCACTGGGTTGTGGTCTGATAGAGTGCGTGGAAGAGTAGTGACGTCAGTGACCCATTCAGTTGCTCCCTCACTCAGAATCCAGTAATCCAACATAGACCAGCTGTTATGTGCTGGCATGGCATGTGTACCCTCTCTCGCCGCACCATTGCGAAGTCTCCAAACATCGACCAGCCCAAATTCCATCATCGCATTGTTAACACACTGTGCCACCCTTGGCGTGCGAACGCCTTGCGGACTGGATTTATCTAGATTGGGGTCTAGGTAGGTGATAAGATCCCCCCCCCACACAATGGCCGCCTCCGGCCAATATCTCAGCACGCCATACATTCTCTGAAAGACCTCAATGTCATCTGCTATGGGCCCGTACACAGTTATGAAAGCAATCAGTGAATTCCCAAGCTTACCATGGACCATGGCACAGCATCCCCCGTCATCTATATAGGTTTTGATTGGTGTAAATGGGACACCTCTCTTAATCAGAATGAGAACACCCCTGGCATAAGAGGAATAGGAGGAGGCCAGCTTAAACCCAGCCCATTTGATTGAAATTCTGGTTTCGGAGATCTTAGTCAAATGTGTCTCCTGTAAGAGAGCAACCTGAGTGCCGTGTCAGTCCAAATACGCAAAGACTTGGTGAATTGTTTGGGGGGAGTTCAGCCCGCGGACATTCCACGTTAAACAGTTATAGCCATCACCCATTAATACCTGTAAATACTCTTACCAACAGTGAAGTGGTCAACTGGCAGCCATAATACATTGCAAAGGAAGTGTAGTCCCTATCTCTCGCATCAATACAATCACATTGAACAATTCCCATATCAACAACATGCGGTCCCCCCGCCCACTTTAGCAGCCCCAAATTGCCAAAGCCATACCCATTAATCAAAAAACACCCCAACATGTGAAAAGAAATATCGAAAGAGATGTGGGGTACACCCATTTGAGGGGACGCCGTGGCACAGTCAACTCCCTGGTGGACAAGGGAGGTGGCCACCGATTAAAAAGTGTGTGCTCCCTGAATCAATAACTCTTCGCCTGCAAAAAAAATTTAGTGAACCTATCACGCTACAACAGATTGTATAATACCAATTACATCAGTATCAAAGTCAGCAATTAGAAAAGGATACGAAGACATTAGCGCAATTGAGTTCATACCCACAATCTGTCGGTGAGAACGGAAGATCCAATATAGCAGTGGCGCTAAGCTGCATTTTGCAGTGAATCAGTGACAACAAAGACCCCAATAGCGCAGATACTGTGGGATAGTCAGTGCGTGGAAAGTTATGGGTATCATTCCTCGGTGTCCGATGCAACAGGAGATGCCTTCTTTTTGCGCCGGAGAGACTTGTCAAATTCCATAGCCTGCTTGGGGTTAGTAAAAATCTTGGCCTTGTCGTCGGTGCCTATTCGTAACCGGGCTGGATAGAGCATGGCATATTGAATATTTTCGGCGATCAGAATCTTTTTCGCTGGTTGAAATTCCTTCCTAGTCGCCTGTACCATCGCCGTAAAGTCAGGGTAAAATGACATGGTGTTGCCCTGGTAAGTAATGGTGCCCTTTTGCCTGGAGATGCGGAGCACCGCATCCCTAGCCCTAAAATTGAGCAATTGGGCGATAATCGGTCTGGGTGGAGTACCCGGTGGCGGTCGCGCCGCCAGAGAACGGTGAGCCCGCTCCACAATGAACATATCAGAAAGGTTGTCGGCGCCACACATGTCTCGAAGCAGGTTTTCAACGTAGGTTTCCAAGCGCCCTACATTGGTGGATTCTGGCAGACCTAGGATGCGTATGTTATTGCGCCGGGAGCGCGCTTCAAGGTCTTCATTCTTGGCTTGAATGACTGCTAAGAGTTTCTCCATGTCAGACGTTTTCGCATCAACCCACTGCAGACCATCCTCTGCGTTTGAAATGCGCTATTCCGCCTCGCCAATTCTCACCCCCTGCCTATCTAGTTTGGCTGAAATGTGGTCCATGCGCCCATTGAGGGCCTCCATGTTGTCATTTATCGATTGCAAGCTAGTCTGGATAGCTGCTAGGGTTTTCTCCAGAGCAGTCAGGGCCGCAGTGGCATTATCCAGCTCTGAATCGGAGGCAGCTGTTTGTTGGGATTTGCCAGATTTGCGCAAGTCAAAATTAAGGCGTGGTTGATTCCTGTCAGGCTTGCCCATGTTTGCTGGTATATGGAGATTCCGGTGCTCACGCTCCTACGCAGGACGTACAGGTCGTCGATTGTCACCCCGATATGGCAGACCCTCCACTCACTTCAGTCTGCCAGAGAGCAGGAAGGATTAGTGCGCACAAGTAGTCCTGCTGTGCTTCACGCACACCGTTCAATAGGTCAATCCTCTCACAAAAGTATCTATAAACAGTGTAGGGATCAGCATGATAAACCCTTCTGTCTAGGAGCTAAGAGAGACAGGTAGTGATATGAATAATGCGCGAGTCGCACTGGGCAGGCCCCGTCACACAGCACCGCCAAACACTACCAAGTCAACCTGCGCATTCCCAGTCCCATTACCAGACGCGCGTGCACCTTGTCAGACGTGCAGGGGGTCCACCGGGCAGATGGTCCACAATCTTTCAGGGGCTCAGTGGTGGCACAACAGCAGGTCCGAAGAGGCAGACAGACACAGCAGTCTCATTGAGAGCAGCCAGAGGTAATGCAAGCCCCGTAGCGCGGCAGTCCAATTACTCTGGTCTCACCGCAGCCCAGCATGTGTATCCTGCCGAGTGGCGTCCCCCACACTATCGCGCCCCAGAGACTCACCACAGGCCAAGTCACCAATGCCACGGGCATGCGTTGCAGCTCCTCCGCCGCTCTGCGCACTGTGATAGCGAAGCTCCCACGCCCCCAGCAGCAATATGGCCACACCAGACAACTTCAGCGTCGCCGGACACCGGGACAAGGTATGTTGCGGCCCCGCAGCATGCACTCACCACGCCAGGGCGCACCGCAACACCGGGCCACGATCAGCAGCGCTCCGCCGGCTCTCAGCACCTTTCACCCATGCCACACATCGCCATGGCCTCACAGGATCATCTCAGTCCAGCCGACTTCAGGATACGATATGCTGTGGTTCCGCGGCTCGCACTCACCGCAGTAGGCGACACCAGGCCCCGAGCAGTAGCGTCTCAGTGGTTCGCAGCATCTTCCTCAATCGCACGGTTGGTGCCACCCAGGGGACAGGATTGGTTGTGCAAGGGTCTTCGGTGACATCGCCCCACCGTCGGTGTAAGCTGCCCGATCCCCGGGCAAGCGCCGCAGCACACGCTCCTCACCACTCCTCTCTCCGCGTCCGCGGGCCCCTCAGCCGGCGATCTCACGTAGAGAGCCGTCCCGGGCTCGCAAACACAGCGATGCGGTCGTCGGCCCAATCAGCGCTGATATTGACCGCCGGAGTCGATGATTGATTAGAGGAAGGGCAGTCCAGCCGTGCTCAGAACTCCGGGCCCCAGCAGCATCCGCGGCAGTTCACGAGGCCGCCATGTTGTCCCAAGTGCAGTGTGAGCACATTCACCTCTTCCGTCCGTCCTGGCCAGTCAATCGCCACCAAACTCTGCCAACATGGCATGCAGTGTGGGTAGAAGTGGCGCCACAGCTTGGGCGATTCAGATGGCTGATATGGAGCAGGATTAATAAAGGATAATGTCGGTGGCCGGCAGAGCTGCACTACAGTGCGGCCATCTTGCCGTGCGCCAAGCCACGCCCCCCAGACACGAGAAAAGTTTAAAATGTTTATTTTAACTATTGTGCTCTAATATGCGGTATTCGTGCCACAATAAGTAAGAAAATGCATAACACAAATATGATCATCTTAGTAATCCATAAATCATAAAATTAGCTGTCTTTGTATAAGACAGGATAGCCTAACCTCCCTCCCCTTCTACAGAAGCAAAATGATTATATATCAGAAGACCTCTGGGTTTTGGCAGCCGATCCTGTACCTTAGCATGCACAGATGAAAGTTCTACATCTCAGGTGCTGTCACAATCTCTTCCCTGGAAAGGTCCCTCTCCAAGTGTGTGTTACCTATATGACAAAAGTACGTGCTCCTAAACAACAGCAGCATTTATGTGTTTTGTCTAGGTGCTAGGGCCTGACCAGAACAGAATAACAAGGGACATAGTTGTTTGACCTTGTCTATGGTGTTCAGACTAAATCCCAGGAAAGAACAGAATGCAAAAACAACAGCAGGTTCTGTGTGAAAGTACAGTGTGGCACAAAGCAAAATAAGTTTGTATAGTAACGTGCGCAAAGCAGAGGACACTCTGCAACGCGCTCATGCTAACATAAGGAAAACAACAATGGGCCTGCACGGGACATATGACACTTGTTTAGATATTGAGAAGGCGTTCAACACCTTGGGTTGGGGATATATCAATGCTGTCCTAACTGCTTTCGGAATAGGTCCCCGATTTTTAAAGTGAATCTCCCTACTGTACAATTCACCAACAGTGCGTGTTAGGACGGGCCACATAATTTCGGACCCGTTTGACATTGGACGACGCACCCGACAGGGGTGCCCCCTATCGCCGATCATTTTTGCACTGGCGATGGGGCCCCTAGCCTGTGCGTTATGCCTACACGCAACCGACTATGGAGTAAAGGCGTACAATCAATGGCACGTAGTCTCGCTATATGTGGATGAAGTGCTGATTTATTTGCGCTGAGACATAACTGTTCTGCCTGCCTTAATAACACTACTGGTCCGCTTTGGTTCAATATCTGGACTAAAGGTGAACCGAGACAAGTTTCTTTTACTCCCTATGACACCTATGACCCCCGAGCAGAAGGCTGATTTACCACGCACTCCGCTCCCCTGGTTCTGTGACACCTTTAAATACTTGGGAGTTCATGTATACCACTCGACGACGGACTTAATAGATGGTAAACTGGGCAGGGTAGCAGCCAGCACCCGATCTTCCCTATCCTTCTGGACGCAGCTGCTGCTCTCCTCCATGGGACGTATAGCTATATCTGAAATGCTGCTGTTGCCCAGACTGCTTTAGTTCTTTGCCGCCCTCCCCTTCTTACTGCCCCAGAAAATGTTCCGCGATCTCAGGTCACCATGAGGTTCCCTCATATGGGGGAAGAATTGGACACGTGTTTCCCTCGCTAAGTGCTATGCCCCACTATCAGGAGGGGGATTGGGAGCCCCCAATTATGAACAATTTTATGCGGCCGCTCAACTTTAATGCCAAAGGCGCTGGCTGGATGGCTGGCCACAACACTACTGAACTGGGACACTGGGCGATTGGGCAGCGCCAACATACTGTACTGTAATGGCTAATGGGGTCCGAGACCGTAATTCCAAGGGAGCGGGGAACATTTTAATGACCATGGCCCATTTTTGCTGGTCCCGGTATTTCACCAAGAAACACTCTCTTCCTCCCTGTGCCCCTGAATTACCTCTCTAGGTGCTTCCAGACCGCTACATTGGCCCCTAGCCCAGAAGCGGCGGAATGGACCAGGGCTGGTGTCACCACATGAGGGGACCTGTTCTCCAACTCGATCCTCTGTACGTTCGAAAACCTGGTGAACGATTATGGGATATCTCCAGGCTCCCTTTTACTATATGCATCTCTCACATGCCAAATGCACAGAGTATGGGGCAGAACACATGACGAACCAAAGACATCGAGAGTACTTCAAACTTTACTCTCTCATGGTGCAGGCAGAAGGGCTATCACTATGCTATATAACTTCCTGAGACTAGATAACACAACACCTCTGACAGAGCTCAGGACTTACCGGGACACTGTACTCTCAACAACATTGACTGACAAACAGTGGGAGCAATGCCTGGGGGTCCCAAAGGTCATCTCAACAAATACTAGGCTCAAGTATACACAATTTACTTACCTCCACCATACATATCTTACCAGTCACAGACTGGCACGAATGTATCCAGGCTCCGCGGATGTTTGCCCCCGATGTCAACACACAGAGGCCACGTTTATCCATATGGTGTGGGACTGTCCACAACTGTCACTATACTGGACCACAGTGGCAGACACGCTCACGGAGGCCACGGGCACAATAATCGCACCGCACAGCTCACACTTCCTGCTGGGCATCACAACACGCACTATAAAGCATAAAACCCTCAACAAATTCCTCGACCAAGCACTGGTGGTAGCCTACCGGAGACTAGCCATGTCCTGGAAATCGCACTCTGCTCCCCCTGTCCAATCATGGCTCACCTATCTCCGTAGGGCCCTGGTGGCTGAACTCGAGATAGCCTGTGGCAATGTGCCGGGCCATCCAATTACCCCCAAACCTTCCAACTGGAAGGCATATCTCACTGTAAATGAGTTGAAACTAACACGTGTCCCACCTGATCTACCGGCCTCCTAGAGCCGACCTACTGCTCTGGCCAACTGGGAAGGATATATACCATGGAATGATGCTCTTCCGCTTGACACTAGCCCCTCCCTCTCTGGCCATCCTCCCCTGGTCTCCCCCCCCGACAAGCAACAAATTCAGGGCATATTTTTGGGTAGACATACTGGTGAAATGCACCGTTCCAGCACAGTTACACACCTAGATCATAGCCCCCTACCCACAAACAGATACACCCGAAATAGGCACAATATAACATGTCCTCCTTTGCCAGTTGTTTAGAATGTTTTAGATGTGTGTTGCAAAAACTGTCACAACAGTAGGTTGGACAATTGAGGTATGGGTATCATGGTACAGTAATGGATGCAGCTCTGAAATCGAATTAATGTTCAAGACTCTCTTATAGTATGTTTTTCTCCATACTGCTATGTTGTTGTACATTAATATGTGCTCCCATCTTGTCTGAAGACTTGTAAGTTCTCGCTGAAAATTAATAAAGACATATTAAAAAAAACCTCCAGTATCTTGCTTACCTCAGCCTTGATGCTCTCTTTAACTTGGCCAGACTGTCGATAATAATAATAATAATACTGCCATTTGTAGAGCGCTAGAGAGACAAGTGACACGCGAGAGACAAGATCGACCAAGGATCATGGAAGATTAAACTAGGATAAAAAGCCATGTTTTTGCTGCCTTCCTAAATTGAGTTTCAGAAGTAATCTGGCGCAAGGAGTTAGGCAGGGAATTCCATAACCTGGACACCCCGAAAATAAAAGATCTGCCACCCAATCGGGCTTTCTTGACCCGTGGAGTACAAAGCAATTTCTGGGAATTGGACCTCAGAGCGCGAGTCTGCATGTAGACACCTAGCCTCTGTTTCAAATAGCTAGGGCACGTTCCATGGATTGCCCGAAAAGCTAGGGCTAAGGCCTTAAATTTGATTCTATTGGCTATCGGAAGCCAATGTAGTTCTCTAATATGCGGAGAGATATGTTGCCGGAATGGGACATGTCTGATCAATCTCGCAGCCGCATTTTGAACCATTTGGAGTTTCCTAACAAGGTACACCGGTGCGCCTAAATAGAGGCCGTTCGCGTAGTCCAGACGGGCCGTTACTGTGGCATGGACTACGGCTCGACGGCAGTTCTCTTGCAGCAGATGTATACATTTTCGCAAGTTTCTCAAGCTGCTGAAGCAAGCAGCTGTTACCTGCTGAATTTGGGCTGAAAAGGATAAATCAGCCTGCCATTTTACTCCCAGATTTTTGGCACAGCCGGCTGGAGTGGGTGATGAACCCATTTCCGCCAGCCACCACAGGTCTGCGGCAGGGAACTGGCTTTTGCCGAAAAACACCACTTTGGTTTTATCGGCATTCAGTTTAAGTTTATTGTTGTTCATCCAGCATGCAATATCTTTTAAGCAGCCTTTAAAGCTCTTGAATGAATCTTCGAACTGATCCTTAAAGGAGAAAACCAGCTGGGTGTCGTCGGCGTAAGAAATCGCCTTCACACCCCAGTTAGCTATCAGAGTAAATAGAGGGGCCAGATATATGTTGAACAGCAGCGAGCTTAGGGCCGACCCCTGCGGCACACCGCACCATAAATGCTTGCGGTTGGACTGATGCGGTCGTAGGGCCACCCTTTGAGTGCGCAAGTGGAGGAAGGACTTCAACCAGGTCAGGGCTGAGCCATTAACCCCACTGTCCAAAAGGCGTTGAGCCAGTATAGAGTGGTCTACTGTGTCAAATGCCGCTGAAAGATCCAGGAGCACCAGCATAACTGATGCCCCTGAATCCAATGCCATCCTAACTGAGTCTGCTACCTCTAATAGCGCTGTCTCTGTGCTAAAACCAGCTCGGAAACCAGATTGGGTGTCGTGCAGAATATTGTGGCTCTCGATAAAATTCGCCAATTGGCGCTGCACTACCTTTTCTAGCATTTTAGCTGGTGCTGGCAGCAGAGAAATAAGTCTGTAATTGTTCAATTCCCCTGAATCCACATTGGGTTACTTCTTAAGGGGAAGAAGAATGGCGTGCTTCCATAAGTCGGGGAAGATGCCGGAGGTAAGGGAGGTATTCCATATTTTGGACAACACATCGATGGTGGAATGTGCCAACTCTTTCCACAGTTTGGGAGGGCACGGATCCTTCGGCTAGCCTGACTTGCAGCCCTGGATCACAGCCAGTGCATCCTTCTGGGAAATAGGTGTAAATTCAGAAAGGAGAGGTACGGGTGCTTTCCTTACTACCACGTCCGATGTTACCGTAGCAGTTATAGCAGAAAAGGAATTGTAGACCTTGCCAATTTTGTCGTCGAAAAAAACCGAAATTCTCTCACACAGTGTCAGAGAGGGCTCGGTGTCAATTACCAGCTCACAAGGTTTGAGGAAGGAGTTGACCACCTTGAAAATGACCTTGTCCGGTCTATCAGAATTATCAATACACTTGGCTATGTGATCTCTCCTTGCCTTCTTCATCAATTTATGCATATCTTTCAAAGATTTCTTATATGTCATTTTAGCCGTAGCGTCATAATCCGCCCTCCACTGTCGTTCCAGGCGCTTGCACTTGCTCTTCATTGCCCTAAGCGACACTGAGAACCATGGGGCTGAGGGCGATTTCCTCATGGATTTAGTGACTCTGGCTGGCGCCGTAGACTCTACTGCGTCGGCAATCCATTTATGTAGGGCCAAAGTATCTGCGTTAGGATCTAGAGATAGAGGCGGTTGGCTGGCCATCAAAACTGGGCCTAAGCATTCAGCCGTCAATTTCTTCCAGTTCCTCTTTAGAAATTATCTAGAGCTTTCAGGCAGGTTGGGTTTTGCCAGGTTAAAAGAGAAAGGAATAAGAAAATGGTCCGACCAAGCCACCTGAATCGGTGCTTCCGTTTTTTTAGGCGCGATATTAGAAAATATCAGGTCACGGGTATGCCCCGCTTTGTGAGTAGGGAGTTTAACAAGTTGGGGCAAATTAGCGCCGTCCAGTGCGGAAACCATCTGCATTGCCTGAACACAAGTGGGATCGTTAACATGCAAATTATAGATCTTTGTTCTGACAGGCAAGCTGTCTCAAGTGTACACATCATGGGTAAACCAGTGTGTTTGACCAGGGGATAAGGAGATGAGCTCAGTATACTGCTGAAGGACCTGCCTGTAGTCAGCCTACTGTTGGTCAGAGAGGGTATCTGAGTAGATAACTCCAACCAATGACCAATCTTTGGGGCTGTAAGAGAGGAGGTCAGGGAGAGATTCATTCTCTGTCTCCTGATCCTCATCAGTAACCATCAGCATGGTTACATCAGCCCTGTCACAGAAATGTTTCAGGTGATTAACATGAATCACCCTCTTGGGGGTCCTGCAAGTGCCCATGTTTACCAAGTAGGTAACCTCACTTTTCTTTTCTAAAATTGGATAAGATCCACTCCATTTGTCTTGGAAAGCCCTTTGTGCCACAGGCTCCAAAACCCACACCTTTTGCCCTGGTTGGAAATCCACCAGTGCAGCTTTCTGGTCATACCACAGCTTCTGGAGCTGTTGGCTAGCCTCTAGGTTTTTGGATGCCTTTCTGGAGCGAAGGCCTAGTACATAGTCCAACACATCTTGTTTAGGCTCAAGGGTAGATTTCTCCGAGCCTTCTTTTACAAGAGCAGGTGGTCCCCTTACAGGATGGCCAAACAGAAGTTCAAAGGGGAAAACCCTACTCCCTTCTGAGGCCCTTCCCTGTAAGCAAAAAGCAGGCATGGCAGGAAGACATCCCATATCCTTTTGAGTTTTTCAGGGAGCCCCATGATCATGCCTTTCAATGTCTTGTTTGACCTTTCAACAAAACCATTGGTTTGTGGGTGATAAGGTGTAGTGGATTTGTAGTACACTCCACACTCATTCCACATGTGTTTTAGGTAAGCTGACATGAAGTTGGCACCTCTGTCAGAAACCACCTCCTTAGGGAACCCTACCCTGGTAAAGATACCAATGAGGGCTTTGGCTACTGCAGGAGCTGTAGTAGACCTAAGGGGAATTGCTTCAGGATACCTGGTAGCATGATCCACTACTACCAGTATATATTAGTTTCCTAAGGCTGTGGGTGGTTCAAGTGGACCCACTATGTCCATACCAACCCTCTCAAAGGGAACCCAAAACACTGGTAGTGGAATTAAGAGGGCCTTTGGGTGCCCACCTGTTTTGCCACTGGGTTGACAGGTGACACAGGAGCTGACAAACTCCTTCACTTTCTGGGACATCTGGGGCAAATAGAAGTGACTGACAAGCCTTTCCGAGGTTTTAGTCTGGCTCAGGTGCCCAGCTAGGGGGATGTCATGGCCAAAGGTAAGTAAGAACTCTCTGTACATCTGAGGCACTACCACTCTCCTAGTGCTACCAGGTGTGGGGTCTGTGGCCTCAGTATACAGGAGTCCCTTCTCCAAATAGGTCCTGTGGGAGCCTCTGACATCTCCACAGGTTCTGATATCAAGCCCTGTATCATTTGTGCTACAGCAGGTAGGGTCATCAGTCAAGTCCACACCTCATGGAACCTAGAACCTCAGTGTTAGAGGCATCTTATGTTTCACTACCTTATATTTTCACCAGCTCTAGTAATGTTTGTGTCTCTGTAGGCTGTGGGAGAACTGTTTGTTTTGTCATTGGACTTTCTTTTGTAACCTTTCCTGTTCTGCATCTGGTATTTTCTGTACTTAAATGGTCTAAGGGTTTGGAAATGTGAGTTCCCTTTAATTATTCGCGTGCACGCATTAATTATCCTCGTTTTTGAAAGCCGTTATGCTAATAAGTACTGTCACGGCCTTGTGACTGCTGCTTCAATTACACAAACATGTGGAGCACATGTACCAATTTGCATCACCCCAAACTTTTGTGCCAATTCACACCTCAACAAGCATGTGAACTGACAACCTTAAAAGGACGTTGCTGAATCAAGCTGATGCTTGGCTTTCCTTCGCCTCCACAAGAAGAATTATTCTTTCTGGTCATTCTCTGGAGCCTTGCACTTGCAACCAGCCCCATTTACTGGCCATCCGAGTTTCGACTTCTCCAAGAACTGCTGTTTTGTTGCGCTGCAGCTGGCAGTTCTGTTCGGTCATTTTAACGAAAGTGTTTCCTTTGGGAAAAACTCTAAGGCTAATATTGTTCACTATATGTCAAGCTAGACACCAAACTCACACTCATTCAAGCTAACATCGCTCGTGGAGGGAACAGTATAACTACACGCCAAAAGCCATTACTTGCAAATCGACAAAAATTGTTTCATAAAATTATATCACTTTACTCATCAAATTTATCCAGGTGTATCTTTTTTATAAAAAGAGGCATAAGCTTTATCAATACCTCTGTTTGATCAGAACATCATTTCCATAATAAAAACATCAATTGCATACAATTTCATATTAAAAACCATGTAAGTGTCATATTAAAAAACATGTAACACATTAAAAAGGGAGAGTACATACAACAGACAAGGGAACTGTGTCATTAATTGGCCCACATCCGTGATTACTTGATTTAAGGGCTGAGTCACAGGCGTCGTTAGCCCTGATCTGATGATTTTTATAGTTCGGTTTCGACGCCAGAAGGAACGCGTAAAGACGGTTCATAGGCTAAAAAACCCTAATTATGAAAGGGATCTCCGACATTTAACCGAGAATTTATGAGTCGCAATAGAAGCTACAAAAAACAATTCTCTTATCTGTCCCCTTCAATAATTAACAAACTATAAAAATCATCAGATCAGGCTAACGACGCCTGTGACCCTAACAATTTTTATCCTGCCATATCTACAATCTGGGTCTGTCACAGACTGCTTTAAGATATCCAGTACATTTTTAAACCTGGTCTTGAATAGGAAAGACAGAGGTGTATACCCTTGACTTCCACGTGCCCGAGATGTCCTCGGTTCCTCCTAACTGCAACAGGAGGTGGTTCTAATTGTTCCAGTTTTTAACCAGTATATGTGTGAGAGTTACAATAACTCAGTCTTGATAAAGATGGCCATATAAAGTTCCCATCGAAACGCGTCGACGCTTTGCTAAAGGAACACAATCTGTGAAGAGACTGGGACCTTCGAGTACTTATTATTTACATGGTATCGGGTTTCAGCCCTTAAATCAAGTAATCACGGATGTGGGCCAATTAATGACACAGTTCCCTTGTCTGTTGTATGTACTCTCCCTTTTAATGTGTTACATGTTTTTAATATGAAACTTACATGTTTTTTAATATGAAATTGTATGCAATTGATGTTTTTATTATGGAAATGATGTTCTGATCAAACAGAGGTATTGATAAAGCTTATGCCTCTTTTTATAAAAAGATACACCTGGATAAATTTGATGAATAAAGTGATATATTTTTATGAACAATTTTTGTCGCTTTGCAAGTAATGGCTTTTGGCGTGTAGTTATACTGTTCCCTCCACGAGCGATGTTAGCTTGAATGAGTGTGAGTTTGGTGTCTAGCTTGACATATAGTGAACAATATTAGCCTTAGAGTTTTTTCCAAAGGAAACACTTTCGTTAAAATGACTGTATAGTACCCTATTCCTTTGGTATAAGGGGTCCTTCTCAATTTTATACAGTTCTATTCGGTCTTCAGGAACATTTGATTTAAGCACATTGCATCGGAGCAATCCTTACAGGTACCCCTTATTTGATCAGTTGTGTGGGAAAATTCCCTGCACACTCTCCAGCTGATATTTAACTCTAACAAGGAAAAGAAAGAAAGAAAACAGAAGAACGTCGATACTGAATAAGACACAAGGTTAGTGCATTCTCTCCTTGAATAATTAAAGAAATATTTTCTAGTTTGAGAAAACGGGCTGTGCTTAACAGTACAGGACAACACGGGAACTGGACCCTTATGATGATTATTATCATTATTACTATTTTTCTGGAAAATAAACTTGTTGTTTGTGCTTATACCTCCAGTTTTGATTATAATTACAACTGATGATATTGGACTTCATCTCGGGAGAGGAACATTAAGGACAATCCACGAGAGAAGAGTTTCAAGTGAGAGATACATAAGAGTAAGGATTATCTAAACTTATGTACCTGTATACATATACACCATAAAGGATAGATAGGGAATACAGAGAAAGTGTTTGAGGAATCAGAATTAATCATAGAAGAATAAGAAACTTGTAAAAGGTTATTATTTTGTCATGACAAATCATATCACAGAATCATAGTTATATTGTGTTCTTTTTCTTTACACTTAGTTGGTGGCACAATCCTCAAGACACGTTTAATAAGGACCAATCGTACAGAGTGCATGCAGAGTCACCAGCGCGTCTGAAGAAGGTAGAAACGCAAATCACCCTCTCTTCTCTTGTCTCTTCCCATCTCCCCTCCCCCCCCCCCCCAGGACAGTAGCTGACACAAGGTTTCATTCTTGTTCATACACTGCGTCAGGGGTGTGCAGGGGTCTGGCATCATCTCCGCGAACACGTGCTCCAGGTGAGTGGCATTACAGTCAGCAGCTTGTTGTCTCAGGCTTTCAAGAGATGGACAGACCTGCTGTCCAAGGCACAGCTGTTGCCTAGAGGCTCCCCCTGGGGCAAGGAGCTCAACCTGATAAGGTTCAAGTCCCACAGGCTCAGTTTCCTCTGGGGTTGACAAGCCCTCTCCCTGAGGAGAGGAGTCCTGAGCGTTTTGCTGTTGGGAAGCTGGGAAGCTGGTCCCACAGTATTCCTACTTTTTCTCTTGGGAGGTTGGGCCATACTTTCAGGCTTCAACACTCCTTTTTCACCCTGTGCTCTGGTTTTCACACACACAATCTCAGGAATTTCCAGCATTGCTGAATGGGTTCTCAATTCTACCTCAGCCTATGCTAAGGTCTCCAGGTCGTTTCCAAGCAGACAAGCAGCTGGCAGTTTTGGAGAGACCACTACCTGTTTCAGGCCGTAACCCTCTCCCAGTCCTGGGGAAACCAGTGTCTCTTTCACCATGGTGACACTGGTACCTGGACCCCTCAAGGCTTATACTCTAGTCCCATTAATCAAGGGGTAAAGCAGGTACTTCTTTAAGCTAGTGTGTGTGCCATACAGCTAAAGTGGCAAGGTCCACCTCCCCCCCTTCAGAAACTTAAGTTGCTTCAGTGTGAACCCTGATTTACTATGGGCACACTGCTGATCCCATCTGGAGATTAACCACACCAGCAGTAACAGCATGGGGGACTAGGAGCATTTTTGTTAGGAAAAGTGGCATCTCCAGTACGGTGTCCCAACTTCTGACAACTGTTACACCAGGCCTTTAAGGCATCAACATTTTTACCCTTGTATCCACCAGTGGATGGGGAGGTTTTCTGGGGCACCCACCCTCCTGTGGAGGTTTTTGGGGGCCCTTAGAAGACTCCTGGTTTTTATCTTTAGTGGGATTACCCCCTTTCCCCTGGGGAGGTTTGGTAACCCCTTTCTTCTGGTCACCCCCAGTGCTAGTCTTGACCCAGTGGTCTGTCTTCTTTCCCAATTCTTGGGGAGAAATTAGACCTAGGTCTACCAGATACTGATGCAACCTTTCATTAGTGCAATTACCGAACATGTGTTCTTTCATAAAGAGCTTGTTCAGTCCAGTATAATCATGCACATCGCTTCCAGTTAACCAGCCATCTAGTGTTTTTACTGAGTAGTCTATAACCCAGGACTGACTCTGGGTTTTGTGAGCCCCCTGAACCTGATTCTATACTCCTCAGTTGTGAGTCCAAATACCTCAATCAGGGTGCCCTTCATGAGATCATAAGACTCAGCATCTGCCCCAGTAAGGGTCAGTAATCTGTCCCTGTAGTTACCAGTGAACAGTTCCCAAAGTAGTGCCTCCCAGTATGGCTTCTTCACTTTTCTCAAGCCAGAGGCCCTCTCACAGGCTGTGATCCATTTTGTGATATCATCACCCTCCTCAAATTTAGGAACAATCCCTTTGGGGATTTTGGGATCATAAGACCCTTCCTTTTCTCTGTTTATTAAATTGCTGCCACCATTTATAGGTGCTAGACCCAATTCTGCTCTTTGTTTTTCTGTATGCAGGGGGTTTGGATTCTAGAGCTATTCTTTTGGTCAACCTTGCTAGGAGGAAGTCCTCTTCATTGAGGCTTTCCTCAATGAATTCAGTAGAACCTAGTCCACCTGTAAGGGGCCTCAGTCCTCTGACAAGTATTCTTGGGGTCAGGGGCATAGTGTACCTGTCCTCCCTATCTAGTGGGGGAGGTTGGGAGTCCACCTCCTCTCCATCCTCAATTTCCTCCTCTGAGTTCTCATCTCCCTGCTCAGAGAGGTGGTCTTTAGCATACACTGCCACGACCTCCTTGATATTTTTCTTAGAGTGGCGAGACCCATATTAATATTCTTAAGTCTACATAGAGACCTAAGTTGACCTAGATGAGCATAGGCAGTGAGGTCAAGCTCCTCACTCTCAATGTTTAAATCAGCCATTATCACACTAACGGTTGGGGACTTTTTTAAGAGGCTAGAACTTCTAACTACTTTCTCCTAACTAAAGTGAGTTTTTAAATGTCTGAAAAAATGAAATGCTAAAGGGACTTAACCAAGACCCTAATAAGACTTTTACAAATTTATAAAAATAGTCAGTTCAAAAATGAGTTGTACCAAAGTCAATTTTTGGATTCTTGTCATGTGATCAGGTGTTGACTAAGTTAGTCCAACAAATGCAAAGTCGTAGACCCCATCACTGATCCATCAATGTAGGAAGCTGGCTCTGTATATACTATACCAAAGTAAAGTATAGTGTGCACAGAATCCAGTGGATCCCCAGAGGTATAGCAGAGGGTAGAGTAGATAATACTAACAGCTCTGTTTGTGGTAGTGTGGTTGAGCAGTTAGGCTTATCAGAGGGCTGTGTTAAGCATTTATTGTACACACTCAGGCAAGAAATGATGTCACACACTCAAAGACCGAATCCAGACCAATTGTTGTATAAAAAGTTATACTTTGTATTTATCTTAAGAACTCAAGGATCACTTAAGGCAGGTAAGAGCAATACTTTCAAAGTATCAAGAATCCTTTGCAATAGAAAATGCAGTTTTGTTTAACAATGTCAATAATGCTTTGGACAGTTATGAGTTTCTTCTGTAATTGTAACAAAATACAGTTTTAGAATTCAATGCAACATGTTATGTTATGTTATTATGACTTGTATAGCGCACATATACCCTTAGGTGTCTTGGCACTTCCGGTTCTCCACACTATGTTACATACCACTGATCCTAAAAGAGCCATGTCTTTAGTTGCTTTCTGAACTCAAGGAGGGAGGGAATTTTCCTAAGATATAGTGGGAGGGAGTTCCATTCCTTTATGGTATTGTAGCTAAAACTCCTCCCACCCCAGTTCGTTTTTTTAATTCTGACAGTAGGCATCAAATTCAAATTTGCCGATCGTAGAGGTCTATTGGCATTAGCAAGTAGACAGCGTAATGCAACAGAGTTCAATGCAATCCTATGGAGGAAAACAAGGTTGGAGACTTACAGTTAAGTACTCAGTTTTGTGGGTTTGTTTCGAGTTTGTACACTGACACAGGCCAAGGGTCAGGTAGGTAAAGGGAGTGCACCCTCAGTGGCACAAGGGCGGCCGAGTGCAGGGGTAAAAGGGGAGATGGAGGCGCCATGTAGTGCAATGGAGACAGGGGGTACTCGAAAGAGCACCGGTTGCAGGTAGGTACCTGGTGGTTCCTGGCCAAGGCCCAGGGATCAAGACAAAGCACCACCAGCTGCACTCAGGCGGCAGGATGCAGTGTGCAAAGTGGTGTTGGGTTCCCAATCGAACTCAATAGAGGTTGTCGGTTGAGGAAAAATGTTGCAGGCTGATTCCAGGAAGCTGGCAGAAGGCGTCCCATGACAGGAGAGGTAAGTTGGATAGTGGGGGGATGCCGGGACACCGTCGGTTGGGCACACCAAAGCCATGGGGCTTTGGGATCAGGGGTGTCTGTTGGTGTCGGGTTTCTTTCACCAGCTCCGGCCGTGGTCAGAAGTACCCTTCAGGTTGAGGCTGCAGGCGTCGAGAGGAGATCTTGGAGAGGTCAGCCAACAGAACCGATGAGGTCAGGATCGCTGGGGAGACTTCACAGGTGAATTGGTTCACTCGGCCTCGGCCCGGGGGTGTCGGGTGCAGAGTGGTTAGAGGTCGCAGATCTGTCCTGATCCAGCGTCCTTGTAGTAGAGTTTCTTTGTGGGACAATGTATGTCCCTCGGGAGAAAAGAGTCTTTATTGAAGGTCACCCAGGCTCTGGAAAGGTGCTGGATGCAGGTAACACAGGTTTCTTCAGAGCAGGGTCACTGGAGAAAGAGACAGGCTGGTAGGGCTGGGGCCAAGTCAATTGCCGTCTTCTCCTTCCACTGCTGCATGACTCTTCGGTCCTTCTTCGTAGGTCATCGTAATCTGAAGAGGTAAGGTTCAGGGGGTGCCCCTAAATACTACATTTAGGGGTGTTATAGGGGTGTGCAGGTCAGCTCAATGGGCCCCTTCCTTGGAGTGTCTACTTTCCTTAGAATGCCACCCTCCAAAGGGAGGGGGGCACATTCCTCCTCCTATTTGGCTGAGTCCCTCATCACCTGAGGGGTGAGGTTGGCAAAGTTGGGTACACTTCTCTTCCTGGCTAGGTTTTCCCGCCGGTTCTCGCACCCAAATGGGGGTCAGAACTGGTAGGAGCCAGTTGCTGAAAGCAGCAAAAGGCTGGTGATAGCTAACAAAGGTGGCAGGCCTTTGAAGCTCCCTCTTCCTCGACCCCGCCCATCCCTGGGGGAGGAGGCAGGACACTTCTGACCAGGATGTGCTTTGTTTCCAGACCCAGAGAGTGGAGGGCTCCCTACCCAGGGGTCCAGAAACATGTCTGGTAGTGGCAGATGGCGGGTAGCCATTCAGGAACCACACCAGGGCTGGTCGTGTTTCAGGGTGCATCTCTAAGACGCCCTCTGAGTGCATTTTACATTAAATCAGATACCAAACTTCTCGGTCTTTAGTAAAGCCATCATGGAGCTCTGGAGTTCGTGATGACAAACTCCCAGCCCATGTACTAAAAATGGCTTCACTGCACTTACAATGTCTGTGAATGGCACAGACACTGTAGCGGCATAGTGCTTATGCAACTGTGCCCGCACCTCTGGTATAGTGCACCCTGCTAGAGGGATGACTTACCTAGGCCACAGGCAATGTTTGTTAGGCATGGTACACAGGGATGGGGGCCATGTTGACTTTTGGGTCTGGGGTCTCACTCTGACACACAGGCTGCAGTGGCAAGGTGTATGTGTCAGGCGAGGAGTCTCTGAGGGTGTCATAATACATGCTGCAGCCCTAGGAGGCTCTCTCTGGTCACAAGGCCCTAGGTACCAGTGGTACCTTTTACAAGGGACGTACATGGGGGTCAGAGGTTGTGCCAATGATGGATACAAAGGTACAGTTTTGGGAAAGAACACAAGTGCTGGGGCCTATTTAACCGGATCCCAGCACACACTTCAGTCGGGTTGGCATCAGTTCTAGGCAAAAAGTTAGGGGGTAACCATGCAAAAAGGGGCACTTTCCTACACCAACCCCATAGGGTCCTACTACATCACCCATCCTATTATTGATTAACCTTTTAAAAGAGTAGGTATGGATATCGTAGGCCCTATTACCCTCTAAAAAAGGGCATCTATTTGTTCTTGTCATAGTAGACTATGCAACATGATACCCTGAAGTTAAAACAGCCCACCACCACCCAAATCTTCAATGCTATGATTCATATCTACTCAATGGTATGTTTTCCACAAGAGATTATAACTGACGAAGGCACACCATTCGTTTCACGCCTAATGCCACAAGTCTGTTCACGACTAGGGAATAGGCAAAGTTTTACTTCAGCCTATCATCCACAGACTGATGGGTTGGTGGAACAATATAATTCCACTTTCAAAACCACACCAAAAACTGTTGGGTTTAGAAACCGGCGTATGAGAGCAGATGTTACCTTTAGCATGGACACTCTCCATTTGAATTACTCTTTGGGGCAGAAGTCACCAGATGGAGTTGTATGGGAGAGTGAATGGGATACCATAAAGCCCCTTTTATAATTTGATACCCAACCGCAAACTAGATTGGGTAAGTTCAGAGAGACTGTGTCCCAAATAGCACAAAGAAAAAAGGACAAAAGGACCAAAAAACTATGTATGAGAGACAGGCTAAAATGAGGACCTTCCTTCCTAGAGATTTAGTCCTCTTGCTCTTACCAATGTCAGTAAGCAAAATGTTGTGCCACTTGAAGGGCCCATTTAAAATCATTCATCAGATTATCCCAGTGGCTTATTAGGTAGAAATAAATAGTGCCTGTAAGGAATCACAAATCTATCATGTGAACCAATTAAAAAATTAAATTTGGCAAGCAATTGTGTGGTGTTTTTTAAAGAATGATCTGCTTTTCAATAAAAGAAACTGACTTCAATCAAGTAACACGACCATCTGCCTCATTTTCATCTGGGAAGCTATTTATTTAATATATTGTTCTAATTTTCTTAAATATGATGTACTAGGACATTTATACTAGAAAATACATGTTGTTCTGGTGTGTAGGGTCAACTTTGTTTGCTCTGGACTGCTTCGTTTTGCCTAAATATGTTATATTAGGACATCAATACTAGAGAGTACTGACTGATCTCGGTGCAGAGTCATTTTTGTTAACTTTAAGCTGAAAGGGGTTATCGTAGGTCCATCCCGATCTTTTCTTACTGTGGCTCTCCCTTGACTGATATTTTGAATAAAAATGTAAATACTAATAGACTCTTAAAAATCTCTACTCTTGAAGTACGCCAAACCATCCAAACTTTGAAAACCATTTTCCTCCGAAACCCTATTACAATTTCTCTAAGTTTGAAAAACCTTTCTTACTGCAAACAGACGACTCAGGGGTTAGCATAAGGGTAGTCACAGACAGGAAAAGTAAACGAGGATTGACATTTTAAACAAGGAGAAGGCAAGAGGAGGACAGAAAAAACCAAGCCAACTCCCACAAAGGACCCATTATCAACACTTCAGGAGGCCCCGACGAAGGTGAAGGCAGATTGGGGTACTGAAAGAGAGGAGGAGGACCTGGATGACGACGCCTAGTGTGAGGGGTTGTGGATGCCACCGTTGGATGCTCTGATGTTCGCCACAGTTCTAGAGTGCTGTCGCACCCCGGGTGAATGACAGCACACCAATTTAGTGGGAGGGTAGCGGGGAGGATGGAAGGTAAAACTGTGTTGTAATATTTGACTTATGCTATTTTGTTATCTGTTTTGGATAGGTATCTGAGGTTACAATTGCATAAGTAAACCGTCTGAGGCCGAGCCTGCCAAGATGGCAGACGTGCTTGCCTAAAGCTCTGCTGGTCGGCCTGACCATCGTCCACCATCCGCACTAGTGGGGCCACCAAACAGAGCCTTCGTAACACATCCAATCCGTCCATGACGATCTCTGGGGAGAATGCTACGGTGGGTCGCGAGGCATTCCCAACGAGCGGCCCTAACCATCATGGCAGCACCCGGCGGCTGGTGAGATACCCAGAGAAGAGGAGGTGGTTGAAGACACCCCGGCCTATAAGCCTCACAATCCTCCCACCACGGTAAGTACCTGCTGGCATCAGGGAAAGGGATTCAGACCGATGCTACAGTCCGAACTGCGGTGGCAAGACCAGCACGCACAAGCAAACTGCCACAGCTCATCCCACTCCACTCGACCGGAGGAAGGAACAGCAATGCAGCCGGAAGACAAGGCAGGGGCGCAGTGCTCTAGCTCTCAAGAACACCTGGAGCTGAACGAGGTCGCAGGGGACAATACACGGAGCAACGGAAAACCGGATCAGGTGAGGCCGGCACAGACTGCGTGAAGTTACTTCGGGGGCAAGAACTCGTGACACGAGGCTAGATGCCCAGCGGCCAGGATCGATGTAGTGGAGGAGTGCGAAGTCTCGGCTAGTACGACAGGACCCCGACCCAGAAGGCCGCACACATGGAGGGCAGGTGAGGAGAAGGGGACCGGGCTGCCGGGCCTGAGCCGCATGGGTAGGGCCAGCGATCGGGGCTGGGTCATCACCACTCACCCTCTGACATCCCGCGCGGCAGGGAGGCAGAGACACAGGCTGAAAGAGGTGTACAGCTGTGGAGGACTCCGCTGACGGACCCAGTGCCAGCGGGGAGAGGCCGCCTGTAAAACAGCGGCAGTGCACCCATTCACTCGCGGCGTCTGCCCCCATCTCTTGCACGACTATACCTCTCCCTCAACAAGGAGATAAAGGCCTGCAATAGTGTGGAGCAACAGCGTGGACCTTCCCCTCCTCCACCCAGAACCACCCGCAGTCTTGCACCCCTGACCAGGATCCCTCATTAAGCCTCCCGGTGGTGGCAGCCAGGCCCCGCAACTCATCAGGCCCCAGTGAAGAGCGCAGGGGGAGCACCTCGCGGTCAGGCCAAGTACTCAGCACCATAATTGAGGTGCAGCGTGATCGGATGAACTCCATGGGGCAGCAGCATGGGGGTAGGACCTGAGCGACCAGGGGCCTGGACTCAGAGTCCCTCTAACTTTGTCACCCCCCCACGAGTGCCCCACATCAGTGCTGCCACCAGGCGGTGAGGTGCGCAAATACACCCTCCCCTCGAACCCTAAGCCGGCCACACACTCGAGGCGCAGGGTGAGATCAGACACTATACGAAACCATAGACCCACAAATTTACAAAAATACAGACAACACCAACTGCTTACACCTTCCCTGACGCACATGGAAGGCAAACTCCAGAAATACCCACTTTGTGATACACTAGAAGGAAACCATACCCCAGGGTAGACATCAGCCAATAGACCTGACCCCATCAGACACAGGGAAAAAGTGAACAAGCTACTACCCTTTGGAGAGTGGGCTCCAGCATGCCAGCACTGTGGAACATGGCGAGGTGTCCTTTCTGACCCAGTGGAACATGTGGAGGCTTCGCTCAAATATTGGCTCGCAAGTGCCCACCCTGATACACAGACTCCCTCTAGTCACCAAAAACCAGCGAGGAGTTGTGGCAGCACCGGCCACTCTCTCCATGTCCAAAAAATTGGACAAGGCACTACCGGTCTTCAAACATTCTAGGGTCACCATGGAGGATAGATTCGGGGCCCTAGCCACAGACGTCAACCTCTTACGTGATGACCACCGCAAACTGGCTGATAAGGTCGTGTATGGTGAGAAAACTCTCTCCACTTTACAGCCCTTGGCAAAGTCGCAACAAGAAACACTACGAGAATTACAAAGTCGTGTTGTGATGCTGGAGGAATGTACAGATGGCCTAAAAGGATGCTCATGGAGGAGTAATATTTGAGTCCTTGGCCTACCGGAGGGAGTCAAGGGATCAGACCCTATCAGTTACGTGGAGACGTGGCTTAGTTCTTTGACACCTGCCTCAGAACTAACTGCCTTCTTCTCAGTGGAATGAGGGCACCGCGTCCCAGCACGGGTCTGCCTCCAGGATCCCCCTCGTCCACTACTAGTGAAGCTCCTTCACTTCCGTGACAGAGATGTAGTGCTGCGAGCAGCCAGGCAAAATGGGCCCATACAAGTGCAACGCCAACGATCTTCTTTACTGGAAGTAAGGCGCCGCCTCTGCCTCCGCCTAAGAGGGTCACAATACTCACTCCCATTCCCAGCATGCCTCAAGATAATGTATGATGGAACCACCACCTCTTTACAGATCCCGCTGAGGCAATCGACTGGATAGAACAGCATCTTGAGGAACTCCCGCCCCAGGAACCAGGGCGAATTGAACAAGCGTGAGAACCCAGGAACAGGCATCGTCGCGGAAAGAAAATCAAGCCACGCTCCAGATTCCTACCCCAACACTCTGTCACAGGATCCCCTAACCTGAAACAGATCAACGCAGAACGCAGAAAGGCCCTACAGTCAGCGGCGGACTTAGGCCTAATCTCAGTGGCCACAGATGACGAGAGGGGCCCACACATTTTCACATCTGAAGAAGACATCAGTGACACGAACACCTCTCAAGCAGAATCAGTGACTCCACCTTTGGTGACTCCTCAAACTGTGGACACACATTTAAAATGTTGACCTTAGTAGCTACCATCTCCATCAACTACCCTAACCTAGTTGTGTCAATGTCAAGACAAAATTACACCACCAGTAGTATAGTTTAGCCCGGCTCTTGGCCCCACCAACCACCCAGATTCCACATAGGCCACATGCATTGTTAGCTAGGGCGCAATAATGATCCGCCCCCACATTACACTAGTGCGCTAGCATCATGTTTAGTTTGGATGTACTGGCTGTTGCAGTAGGTCCCCAGTATTGGGAACATTTCCCTCCCCAGTTTACACCCTATCACTTGACTTCCCCTTACACACTGATCCTAACCACAAGGCGGGCAGGTGCCATAGCCCTAAGAAATCCACAACTGAATGGGAATGTGCAAGGCTTGCTAGGCGTCCCCCCATGCTTCCCCCCTTCCATCCTGCCAAAGCTCCTTTATGACGCCCACAACTGATACCAGCTTCCTCACTCTAAATGTACGTGGCATGCACACAGCACACAAGTGCTATGCCGTTTATTCATACATTAAACGACAACAAGCGCAGATGGCCATATTACAGGAAATACACTTAATAGCTGGAGAACTGGACACACTGTGTAAGCGACGGCAACGCAACTTCTGCGCCACTACATATTCAGCTTAAGCACGCGAGGCACTAATATGGCTCCAGCTGAGGGTTCCCTTCCAGGAAACACTTGGGTAGTTGATACAGAGGGGCGGTTCGCTCTCCTGGAGGGGCTCCTGCATGGCCGGCCGATACTCATAGACAGCATCTATGCACCAAATTCTGAACAGGGAAAATTCTGGGACTCTCTATCGGGCATCCTCGCCCAGTTCACCACATCCTCGTGGATATTGTGGGGGGGGGACTACCACTGTGTGCTGGATCTCTCCATGTATAGATCCCATCTTCCCCACCCCAACTCTCTGGCCAACGCGCAAACAGAACGATACAGTACGTGGGTAAGCCACTGGTCACTGGTGGACGCCTGGTGAAGCAGATACCCAACAGTCAAACTATACTCATTCCATTCCATCCCGCACAATCTCCGGGTACGACTAGATTGCTTCCTGTGTTCGCCTGTAGTTATTCCCATGATCCAGCGTGCATATTATTTGGGACGGGTCCTTTCCGACCACGATGCACACCTTATCACCCTTAAATGGCGCCCACCCCCGGTCCCCACTTGGCGACTTGCGCGCGATTGCCTGGAAGACCAAGTATTCCATCATGAGCAAGACAAAAACATTTGAAGCTACTTTGCTAAAAACGCCAATACGGCATTGTTAGACCTGGCACCATTGGCGTGGGTCTCCCTTCCATTTTTTCACTGTTGCCTCCTATGTTTTTGCTATGTTTTTGCTGGTCTAGATGCATTGGGCACTTTGGCACTGCTGTTCAGTGCCAAAGTGCAAGTGCTCCCTATTGTAAATTGTTGTAATGGATTAGTGACTCCATGATTGGCTTATTTGATTTATTTGTCAGACCCTAGTACAGTACACCATGAGTGCCCAGGGCCTGTGAATCAAATGCTGCTGGTGGGCTTGCAGCACTGATTGTGCCACCCACGGAAGCAGCTTGTAAAATATGGCTCAGGCCTGCCATTGCAGAGCCTGTGTGCAGTCTGGGACTGCCATGTCGACTTGGCAAGTGCACCCACTTGCCAGTCCCTAAACCTTCCCTCTTCTGCATGTTAGTCACCCCTAAGGTAGGCCCAAGGTACCCGTATGGGCAGGGTGCATTGTATGTGAAAGGTAGGACATGCCCTGATGTGTGTGGCATGTCCTGATAGTGAATTACAGCCAATTTCGTTTTTCACTATTGCAAGGCTATCTGTTCCCATTGGCGAGAATGGGGAGTTAGTTTATAACATCTTATAAACATAACTGACCCTAGGAACAAGATAGAAAAATAAAGTTTAGTATGCCTGAACTCAGAATGTTAAAATGCATCTTTTAGTGTGGGTGATTTTTACATTCTGTGTTTGAAAATACCACTTTTAGAAAGTAGGTATTTTCTTGCCTAACCATCCAGAATGCCTCTGCTAGGTTTGTGTATTCCATGTCTGGTTTGTGAGTGACAGGGGGCTGGAGAGGGCTTGGGCTCCAGCAGTCTGATGAGTCAGGGCTTGGCTGAATAGGATCTGGGTTGAATAGAGAGTAGGGGAGGAGATTTCCTTTCACTTGCCTGAGCCTACTTAGAATAGAGAGTAGGGGAGGAGATTTCTTTTCAGCTACCTGGGCCAGGTCTGCTTTCAACAATGCTGTCTCCACCTCCTGCCAGGAAGCTGCACCAGGGAGGACAGAACTGGTTTGGGCTGGGTACAGACCCTCTCTGCTTTCAGAGAACAAAGAAATTGTGTGTATAAAAAGAGGGGCCCAGACCCCAGAACTTTAGATCACTTCTGGGAATCGAGACGAACCTTTGCCAAGGAGAGAAACCAAGGAAGCTGAAGGAAAAGACTGATTGGGATTGGCCTGCAGTGGTTACTCATTGCCTAGGAAAGGAGAAGAGGAACTTTGTGTGTACTTTAATCATCTTGAGGAAGATCTCCAAGGGCTTGAAGTTGAGCTTGCCTCCTGTTCTGAAGTCTCAGGGACACAAAGACTTCACCATCAGCTCCCCCTGAATTCCCTTGCTGGGAATTCTACCTGCAGAGAGGTGCCTGCTGTTGTTTTGGGCCCTCTGGAGACTGCGTATCGCTGGGAGCTGGAAGCGCGACGCAACGAGGAAGAAGCGTGTCGCCGCCGCAGCTGTTACCGTCACATCGCCGAAGAAGCGTGTCGCCGCCGCAGCTGTTCGCCGACGCATCGCCAACGAAGCATGTCGCATCACCGGAGAAGCGTGTCGCCGCCGCAGAGGTTACGATCGCATCACTGGAGAAGCGTGTCGCAGGGCCTGTCGCGGCTCAAGAGTCCACCGAATTCGCCGCACGGCCGTCGGGCGTGCACGCAACGCATCCAAGTTGTTGCATCGCAACAAAGACGCCTTTTTGTCGCATCGCGGCGCCATCTTGTCGCATCGTAACCGGAACGCAGTAAGAAACCGACGCATCACCTCCTCTCCGGTAAGGAACTGACGCATCACCTCCCCTGTGCTGCAGTAAGGAACCGATGCATCACCTCCCCCAAAGCAAGGAACCGACGCATGACCTTCCCTGCGACCCTTTTGTTTGTATTGCGTTACGCATCAAATGTACTTTGAGAATAAAGTGTCGCATTTACCATCTACAATGAACTAAGCTATTTCTACCATTTGCAAGTCATATTTTTTAATACTGTATTGAGGATTTTTGTCGTTTGGTCTTGTGTTAAGTCTAGATAAAGATTACTTATTTTTCTAAACTGGTGTGGTGTCCATTTGTAGTGTTTTTACTGTATTACTGTATGTGTTCACAAATGCTTTACACACTGCCTCTGAGATAAGCCTGCCTGCTCGTGCCAAGCTACCAAGGGGGTGAGCAGGGGTTATTTTAGGAGTGTAGCCCCCTTACCCTGACTAGAAGCAAGGGCCCCTACTTGGTCAAAGGTGCCAACTAGAGACCCCCATTTCTAACAGGCATCCATGACTTTAAAGTCGTCATAAGAGGGGCATGTAGTCGGCAGATATCAGGGATGAACGCAAAGTGGCAACCCTGACACAGGCAACGGACGCTGATGGAGCATCATCGACCCAGATAGCGGAAGCCAAAACTGCATATGCAGAAGTATTAGCAGATCTGAGATGATATACCTTCAGGGCTCACGCCGCCAGGGTACATCGTGAGGGAGATAGAGTGGGAGCACTGTTGGTCTAGCTTATTCAGCAAGACACTGATACATGCCCCATAACCGAAATAATCACTCCCACTGGGGTGACAGTTTGCTCCCAAGCAGACATCAACCGGGCTTTTTTCGATTATTACACTGAAGTATACAGGGCCCCAGGACAGGCTGGCCCTGCAATAGCAAACCAATTCCTCGCCACCCTCCACCTGCCCCGAATCGACCCGCCTGACAGGACCTCCCTTGATGCGGTGATCACATCCACAGATGTGACACAGGGGATCCAAGCCCTGGCTTGAAACAAAGACCCAGATCTGGATGGCCTATCATTAGAATACTATTGTACCTTCTCCACTCTCCTGATGCCACGGCTAGTGGACATGTATGAGGCAGCGCTAGAAGGCAGGGAAGTTCCGGGATCACTTTGTGAATTACTATTAGTGTTCTTTTTAAAACCAGATCATGATCCAAAACAGCTAACCTCCTACAGACCGATTGCACTGTTATCGGCAGACTATAAGATTTTCAGTAAGCTACTGGCAGACCACTACGCCCAAATCCACCTGACACTGGTACATCAGGACCAATGCAGGTGTACTTTCCAGAACATCCGCCGATTATTCCACATCCAGGATCGAGTACAGAGCCACTTTCCCCGGGCCGCATGCCTGATCCTGGACCTGGACAAGGCCTTCGATATCTTGTCCTGGCCATATCTTTTTGCAGTACTCCAACGCATAGGGGTGGGCCCCACACTCTAAGCCTACACAAGACTACTATAGACAAACCCCACGTCCAGAGTTCAACTGGACCGCCACATCTCACCCCCCTTCCCGGTGTCTAGGGGTACACATCAAGGCTGCCCGCTATCCCCCTTGCTCTTCGCCCTGGCGATGGAAACCCTGGCGGTTCGTCTTCGGGACGAGGGTGAGGAATGGGGTATCACAATAGTGGGCATCACCCACAGTGTATCACTGTACGCAGACGAGCTGCTACTCTACATGTACGATATCACAATGAATCTCAAACCCTTCTTGACCACACTAGCAGTCTTCGCTACGGTGGCCGGCCTGAGAGTCAACTGGACAAAACGCTCTATATACCCACTTAGCCCTAACCTCCCCCGTCGAGAGGTATGCATTGGGTGTGTCAGTCTTCCCTGGAGAACTCAGGATCCCCGCTACCAATGCAACTTTATCACCCCCCACAAGATCTGTATGACAGCAATAACCATAGGGTAATGGCAGGCATCCGAACCTCAGTTAGCTTCTGGAAGACCCTCCCATTAGCCCCCTTAGAGAAAATCGCCCTAGCAAAGATTGTCCTGGTTTCACGCCTTCTCTATCATTTCGCAAACCTTTCGGTCATCCCCCCCCACCCATTCTTTCAGGAACTAGACACATAGCTCTGTACCCTCATTTGGGGTAGCGGTCGCTGACTGGTTGCCTTGACTAAATTACAATTACCGATAGACCAGGGCAGACTGGGAACCCCATCATTAGAAGCATACTTTCTGGCAGCTTAGCTCCAGTGGCTATCGCGCTGGATGGCAAGGCACTATCTGGGAAAAGCCAGCACAGACTTGGGACCCTTACCGATATTAGCGGTCCGACGTATGCTCCTACTGGGAACACGGCCTATCTCGACCTACCCAATACAGGTTACGGTGGCATGGTCCTGTGTGACACGAATCCACCGCCTGTCTCGAGAAACCCCGTTATACAACCCCCTGCTACCACTGGCGGGTCTACCCCAGGGTAGCAAGTATTACACCGCACGGGCCTTACAGACTTGGACAGGCCACTCGGTTCTCCAGGTAGAATCCCTCTTCGCTGACGGCCAGCTTCTCACATGGAATCATCTACTTGAGGGGACCGAACTCCCCCGAGGACAGTTCCTTCTCCACAGGCAACTGGTTTCAGATTGCCGCCTGATGTGGAACATGTCCGAGAGTGAACCAGTGACACACCCAGTTCGCCATACCATGCTACACATGGGCCCTGGGCTGCACTTAATCACATGGATATACAAAGCTATATGGGAGCTAACGGCCATATCGCTCACCCAACTGCGACACAAGTGGGAGGAAGAGTTTGGGAGGCCACTGCACGACAAGGAATGGGAGCATGCCCTAGAGTTCCCAAAGAAAGTGTCCCGAAATTCCAGGTTTAAAAAAACATACAATTCTTCATCTTGCATCGCACGTACTTAACACCAGAGCCACTTCAGCGCCACTATACAGATGCACAGTTCCGCTGCCAAGCCCCTAGCACAACATCCCTACACATGTTCTGGAACAGCCTCACGGTACGGCTCTACTGGGACGCCATCCACAACGCAGTGCGGGAGGTCACGGGGCTCACCAATATTACTACATGGGAAGTCTGGGCACTTGGTGTAATCTGACGTCGAAAACACTGTAAAGTCCAGACATGATTTGCAACCCTGACTCTCCTGTTCTATAATGAGGAATCGCCATGCATATGGCAAGCGTCCGCAGGGCCCCCTCCGGCAGCCTGGACAGGAGCGGTCAATAAGTGGGGAGCGGCCGAGGAGGATGAGCTGAGGCACAAAGAGGTACGAGGAATGTGCAAACGACGCATCTCCTCTGAGTGGGCCGCGCTCCTTCAGAGCTTTCGCCACACAATCGAAAACACCCAGTCCCCATCACACCACTGCGATTGTCCGAGACACCGTATTGCACACCCCGTCTCGCGGTTGCAAGCAGAACCCCTCCCCATCAGAGCCCCCTACACAGCATGCACGAGCAGTCGCCACAGCCAGCCCACCCTGGGACCTATCAAGACCACGCATCACCTATGCCCGCAACCCCATGAACAAAAACACGAGTGAAACGCACCCAACCGCCCACCCACATCACCTCTTATCTTGCAACCCTCCCCAGTGTACCCCAAGTTCATAGTTGACCATCCTATCCCAACTATAGTTATTCCCCCCTAACGATCCTCTTCCTTTATATATTCCCTCAGAGGGTATAACTACAAGAGGACAGACTTACGCAAAGGGTGGAACCAGCTTCTATGTAACATTGCCCATCGCCAGTATGATGTTAATCCACAAAGTTTCTCTTCGTAACTAAGTAAACTGTCCGAACTAGACCGGCATGGTCACACTATGTAGAAGTGGTGTTCATGTTGCTTTACAACAAGTATGCGTATTTTTATCTCTTTAAAGCCTGGCATAGCTATTGAGGGGAAAAAAAGGATGGGAAAAAGGTTGCGAAATCATCTTGGATAAAGAGGTCTTTGTTTAAATATGCAAACCATGAGCTAGGGGTGGAAGAAAGTGATAAATCTGAAACCACAAATACTCTAAAGAGTCTCCCTATAGCTCGAGGAGGAGAGTTAAGATGCCCTCTGAAAGATAAAGAGACTTAACGTTAGGAATCAATTTTGTTTGTTTGTGAGTCTTTCACTTACCCGATGTCCATCTCCTCTTTTGAGGGACCGATGACATCTGTCTTATCCGGAAGACCTTGAAGAGAAAATAAAGGATTTAGTGAAAAACCCCGAAAACCCAATGTCCCTACCTATCAACCAACCCCATTACCAAGGAGCTAAAAAGACCATTTTACTCTTCTTTTCCTAATCACTAATAAATCACCATTGCAAAACATATACATGGAAATTCTCTTAGACCTTATTTCCAAATCAGTATCCCACTGTAAGTTAAACTCTTACTACTTAAGTGTAACTCCACTATAACCTTTTTTTTCCAGTGAATTTCTATGTTTTTTTAGGCAAAGTTACATCTTATTATGATACATCTAGCTGTGCGAGATAGGGTGTTGACCGCATGAGCTGGCCAATCCCCTGCGTGTGACCAACACCCCCACGAGTGGCCAACTGGCCACAGACCCCCCCACCCTACATTTTTTTATGTCTTTCTTTTCTTCCCGTGCGTCTTCTGTGGGATCCAGCATAGCCCCCCAAGGTGGTCTCATAGGACACTCGTAGGAGTTCCGTGGGAACAAAAAAAAATGTTAAATGCGGGATGAGGAGTTTTCTGTGGCTGGTAGGCCCCTGGTGGGGTTGTTGGCCACCTGCAGAGGTTTGGCTACAGTGCCTGGACACAGGTTAGGCCCTGTGGCCAACCCGCTGCACATAGCCAAAGGCCTGCATGCCGTGGGGGTTTTCTGCAGACGTATTATAATAAGATGTAACTTTGCTGTAAAAAAAACACAGAGGGACCCCTCCCAACAAGGGCTATGGGGCAGGTTTTCCTTACCTTGAACCCTTCTATGGCTTGTTATTTTGTTTTTCAGGACTCAGGAACTGAGTCCCCAAGTCCTGTAATGGCGGTCACAACATTTCTCCGCATGCTTCGGCCAGCCAATAAGATCGCTTGCTCCCACAGGACTGTCTTGGTCCAGCAGGAGCAGGCAGCTGATAGGAAAAAATAGCCCTCTTTGCCAATCAGATCGTTCTATTTTTTTTTTTTAATTTGCAAGCCTGTGGGATTCCCGCAAACCTATTAGTTCAGATATCTCTATTTTTTAACCTTAATTTCTAAACAACTACTGAACAGATTTACACCAAATCACGCAAAACACGCTTTCTGGGTAAATATCCAGCTTCCTGAATAATTTGGTGTAATTCTGTTCAGCTGTTTTTTTTCTGTATCAGAGTCTAATTTTTTTCTATGCAAATTGTATGGGAACATTTTTTTGGGGGACCCTCCCTTTTTCTCGACCCATAATTGAGGGATCACTCCGAAACTTTCTAGGAAGGAGTTGAGGTGGACAAACTTTTTTGTGAAAGTTTTGTGAAGATTCGTCAAACTGCCCCAAAGTTATTAGCAAAACAAAAAACGCTCTTCCTATGGAAACTCAGACTTACGTATAACTATACAGTGGCAAGCGCCCCTGTGCAAAATATATATATATATATATATATATATATATATATATATATATTTATATATATATATAGTGTGTTTTATATACATTATATATATATATATATATATATATATATATAAAACTTTTTTTAATATCAAGATCCTTGCAGACCCATAAACCTGTCACACCTTCCAAAGAGATTTTAGCAAGAAAATATTACCGTACAAATATTCACCCCCCTTGAGTTTGTCAAAGAGGGCAATTAATGCCAACATTCTTTTGGCCGCGTGGTGTCGCCTATTAACATTATGCCCCACTGTTTCCTAAGGATATTCACTTGGATTATGTGAGGATATGCCCTATTAAATAGCATTGCTTTTGCAGCAAAAGAGACAGATCAAATTTAAAGCAACCTTTGGCATCAAATAGTATTGCTTTAACAGATTAAGAGACAGATCGAACTCAAAGCAACCTTTGACCTAGCCTGCTTGAACTCGCCGGATTAGGGGGAATCTTGCGATAATAATGCGGTGATATTGTGCAGCATTCATTTAATTTTGTGATTTTATATTTACTTTTGTATTCAGGCACATGTTTCTGAGCGATTGGCGGCCTAGTGCACATATTCCCAATGTTCCCGTTTAGGCAGGTGACATGAATGCTGTCCAGCTATGAGCGTTTATTTGCACACAGGAAGGGAAAGGGGCATTATATTGCTGGTTATGTAGAAATTACGAATTGCAGATATTTTTGTATTTTTTGTATTGTGCAAACTTGGCAAATATCGGAGCAGTTCTAATGGTACCAGTGACATTACCCATGTGTATAACTACAATAATATGGTTACACTTTACAATCGTTCCACATCGGTGCAATTTATTTACGTAACAGTATTTTGTATATGTCTAGTTTGTACCTGCAGGTGGAGGGCTATATATACTCATATTGTTTGGGCGCCAATTTGATTGACAAAGGCTTCTGTGAAGCCGAAATGCGTCTCCTTGAGCTCAGGGTCGAGGGAGACCCAGGAAAATAAAAGTGCCTTATTCCAGCACATTTCGTGTACGTGCCTTCTGCTCTGGGAGCAGGACTGTTTGGTCATATAAATATATATATATATATATATATATATATATATATATATATATAGTGTGTTTTATATAGAATATATATATATATATATATATATATATAAACTTTTTTTTTAATATCAAGATCCTTGCAGACCCATAAACCTGTCACACCTTCCAAAGAGATTTTAGCAAGAAAATATTACAGTTCAAATTTTCACCCCCCTTGAGTTTGTCAAAGAGGGCAATTAATGCCATCATTCTTGCCTACAAATGTAATCTGTGAGATGTCATGTAACAAAATAAAGGTCTGCAGGTTTAACATGTACAACAATCCACCCATAAATGGTTGTTAGCTTTAACATATGTGTTTTATGATAAATAAATGAAGCCTATTGCCTTTGTTGTAACTTCTATAAAAACAGATCAGAACTATGGCATCTGGCAAAACTTTTCCCAATGAACCAATCAGGCCTAAAGCCTTTATCATGGGCTTGTCATCATAACCTACTCAGACCTACTGTATTGAATATAAGCTTTCCCACAAAGCAACCATCATGTCCTTAGTAATAAAATTATACAAATGTACACAATGACAGTTGTCAAATTTATATAAAATACTTCTTAAAAGGGCCTAGTAAGGTTTATGAGTTTGCAAATCTTCTATGGACATGGTTTTTCTGAATAGGGCACCAACACCCAAACCCTTGCCTACTATGGTAATCTGTGGGATTCTATTTAACAACATACCTACCGTAAGGCTTTAACCAGAGTGTAATAACAATCCGCCTTTGGAAGGATATTGCCCTTAACACATACTTTTCACAATTAGTAAGTCAGACCTATTGGCTTTCCCATATCTTTTCCATAAACTCATACAAACTATGGAATTTGGCATAACTTTTTCCAGTGAACTAATAAGCCCTATAACTTAACCGTTGGCTTGACATGATAACCAAAACAGGTTTACTGAAGTGCACATGTGCTAGCAACAACCATGCATAGGATATACAATTACAAATATGCAAAGAAATACAGTTGGTAAAAAGAATATACAGCCCCTCTCATAAGGTCCCAACAAATATTACAATGATAAGCTCCTACACCCTAGGGTTTGTCATTGGAGATGACGAACACAAAAACCCTTGTCTGCTATGATAGTCTGTGAGAGTTTATGTAACAAAATACCTGTATCCAGGGTAACACAGTATGGCAGTAATCCACCAATAAAGGCATTTCAACTTTAACAAATGCTTTTCTAAATAAATAAGCCAAGCCTACTGCCTTTGTCATAATGTTTTATAATAAAGAGATCAGACCTATAGCTTTAGACATAACTTTGACCAGTGAACTAATCAGGCCTGTTCCCTTTATCATCGTCTTGTCACAACAACCAACTCAGACCTTCTGTACTGAGTGCAAGCTTTCCAGCAAGGCAAGCAACAGGCATACTGTAACAAAATTAGAAACGTAAAGCACTCTACAGTTGGTAAAACAAAACACTAGGCCATCAAAAAGAAGACCTAACAAGGGTTACCACCAGGCAAATGTATCTCCACGGTTTGTCAGAGGGGGTAACCAACACTAAAACCCTTGTAAACGGTGAGATTCCATGCAACCAAATACATCTTTGCATAGTTTAATAGAGTAATAATAATCCATCATTAAATGCCTATTCGCTTTAATATATAATTTTCACAATACATAAGTCAGGCCCACTGACAGTATTATAAAATGTCATAATAAACAGATTTCGCTTAAAGCTTTGGTCATTAGCTTACCATCATAACCGACAAAGCCCTGCTGTATTGAGCATAAGCTTTCACACATGGCAACCAGAGAAGAACAAATATCATAATTATAAAATGATCTAGAAGAAGTTGTTTAAGCAGCACAGTGGCATTGGTGTGCCCTCAAAGGGCAAGCTTCATTTATCACAGAGGCATGTGTCCCAAACACAGTAGCATTGCTTGATAAAGATCCTGGTTCAAGCAAATGGATAAACAAATGACCACAGGTGGTAGGAAGGTAAGCACTCATTCTGCAGAAGCACACAGCTTTTTGACAAAAGCTGTACCCAGACGATCCAACATCTGAGTGGAGACCAGTGGCGGCTGGTGACATTTGAAAGTGGTAAGGCGTAAAATTATTGTCATACTGCACCGCCGCAAGCGAGCGTAGCGAGCGAGCCCAAACAACCTAAGGGAGGTTGGGGGGGTTTCCCCCGAGAAAATTTTGAAAAAAGAGTGGACAAATGGTGCATTTTCAAGCAAATTTGAGAAAGCAAGAAGGTTAATAAAGCAATTGTGAAAGTGCAGTTATTACCAGTACTGGTTATTACATTAATAAAGAGATGTCATATAACATAGGTAGCTGCTTATTCAGTATAACCACAGAGCTTCATAACAGACTTCGAGATACAATGCATTGCTGAGTAATATCAAAGGAAGCATTTTGTTATTAGCCACAGTGCTGTACCAAGACTCCAAGAGGCAATATGGAAACATGAAAAACATGAAAAAGGATAAGGTGCTGAAAAATATCCTTGAACATAAGCTTCCCAGCCCAGGACATGAGCTCAGCAGCACCCACAAGTTTAACGGGCAAACCTGCCTCGCCCAGGGAACTGGAAACCAAACACAGGGGAGTATTACATGTTTAACTCGCCAGAAACCAGCTCCCCACCTTCAGTCTTCAGGTCACCGGTTTCAGACACTTTTGCCAAGACCCTCATCATTTACATTATTGACTCATGTGATTTCAGTGGAGAACCTATTCATTTTGTGTGCACCCAAAGACCATAATGGAGCCTCTTTCGTTCCCCAGCACACTCGCCTGAAATAAATCATTGCATTGCCCTTTATTATCCACCTCATAGTAACCCAGAGTGATCAATAGTACAATATAGCTTTTCAATTGTTTGTTTATCTTCTTTTATCATTATTTGTCGAAATAAACCTTTTTTAAACTTAACTTAAAAAAAGAAATACCCCTGAGCGCCAGAGAGCCCGTCTATGCCCAAGGCGAGGCGAGATATTCCATGGAGGAGCAGGACAGGTGTGCTGGCAGGAGCCAAAGATCCAGAAGGAGCAAAGTGGGACTGAGGACTGAGGGCATCATGATGGTAGTGAGGTGGGAGGGAGTGCCTAGAGGGAGTCCAAAAGCCTAAACATCAACCCTGCACATCCAAACTGCGCTGCATGCTGGAAACAGAACCCATGCAAAAACAAAAGCAGAGCGAGAAACGATGTAACACCAGGGAGGTCTGTCTTCGACACTTGTTATGTATTTTTTCGTACAGCAGCAATACAAAGTTCTTGTGTCTTTTAAAACCTAACTTCCAGATCCATAATCTGTGCCCCCTTTCTTGATTGCCATCGTACATTCATTAAACCACTCTTACAGTAAAGCAAATTTCCTAAGGCAAATGAATAAAACTCCCTTCTCATCCATCAGCCACCTATAGCACTATTTCTTTGTGTATTTCGGAATGTGCGCAACTGTCTTTCCTTTTCTATAATCCTTACTCCTAAAATTGCAGTTTTGCAGGGTTTAGTTTGCACCAACCTAGCCCGCGACAAAAATGAACTGAACGCATAATCGGATAACATGAAAGTCGATAGGGATATGACCACCTAATCCTAGAGCATGCAGACACAGCAGCTAGACACCAGTGCTTCAGTCCAAAGTAATCAGAGCCTCGCCACATGAAGGGGAAAGATGCAAGTCTGCGCTCTGTGCCAAGGAGTGTTTCATTCCTTCACTAGCCTTCGCTCGAGTCGGTGTGTTTTTCATAGGGGCTCTCTGCCCTATTTTCAGTGGTTTCATTCCACCTTCCAGTGGCGATGTTATTTTACAAAACGTGACTTGTATTGTCACTCACAAACACCTTGTTATATTAATTATTTTTGAAAAGTGATGTCCCACTGATTTGTCAATGAGTTTTTACATTATTTCACAGTCTTCAGCAGTGAGGTTAACATTTTATTTTATGTAAATCACTCGCGTTTCAGAGCAAGCTGAAGAAGCAGTTTTCTGGCCCCTCTTAATTAATTACCAGTGGCTGAGATTAATTCAACAATTCCACCAAACACTTTTTTGTTTTCCTCGCAGCTTTCTACACTGGCCTGAGTCTACAGAAGGTGCCATTGAAAGTAAATAGCACATGCTCACACTTTGCATTAACAAAGGCACACCTCTCTACTGAACATGAAATAGTAAGGTGTAATAAATTGGCCATGGTCATTGCATAAAATTGTTTCTGGAATGGTTAACGGCATCACTTTAGAAATAAGTCAAGAATTAAACCAAAACATTTGAGTTTGATTTGTGATAAATTTGCTTTTTGCAATGGATCTAAGGCAACTTGCAAGTGTTATTTTATTTGCGATTCGTGGCCAATATTACGTTTCCACGGTTGCTGGATTAATTTTTCTGCCGCCCCAGCTCAGTTTGAAATGCCCAAGGACAACCATACAGTGTCCAAAATGCAAAACTGGCTAAGCCTTTGGGGTGCTCTGCAGTAAATAATTTTGCACTTCAACGAATGCGGCATGGCCCGTTTCTAACACTTGCTTGGAAGTTCTAAAACTAATAATCATTGAAAAGCAGGATGTGCAGTATGCCACCCAAATGAAACAGCAAATATTTAGCTAAAATATGAACTTAATGCCTCATTAAGAAAAATACAGACCGGGGGCTGTCAAACAGAAGCATTATGCAGTCGCGGCTCGCAATACTCGCGGGGGGGTATTTGCGTGGGGGGGTAAAAATAAAGTAAAAAAACTTGAAAACTTACCTGACCGAGTCCGCGCCGCGGCCGCCTCTGGTCCCCACACAGAGCTCCATCTGGGCCCCACTTAATCCTGTCATGATCCGGCGACCCTGAGCCCCATCGACACCCCACATGATCCTGAAGGCTATGCGGAGGACTTGAGCTGCTCAGTGAAGCCCTCGGGTGTCACTCGACCAGGAGAAGGCGACCGCTGCAGATTGTGCCTGGCAGCCGCCTCCCTTCACAGTGAATAAAGGCAAACAAGAGGCATCTCCTGACCTCTGGGGCCTGCAAGTAGTGGCGCTAGGCATCGGACGTGGCTCGGTCGTGGGCTGGACCCCCTTCCCGGTGCCAATAGCTGATCGCGACTCAAGCCGCTGCCAAAGCACTGAGCCTGTGCTGCTGTGGGAGGCAGACGGAAAAAAAATGAGCGGTGCTCAGTGATTTCCCCGGGCTCCTTGGGACAGTGGTCGGAGTGGCCTGTCTAGGGAGCGCTGCTCTGCTGCAATGGTGTCTCTAGGGTGGCTGACCGCTGATCTCAGCGCAGTTTGGCACCAATCAGTGTGACCACGTTGCAGTGCAGAGAGAGGAGGCGGTAGAGTGGCATCACTGGATCTCCCCTGGGCCTCCGTGGGGATCGTGACCAAAAGTGCCCGGCCCAGAGAGCATTTTTCAATCACCCGAGTGTCTGCTCCTGGGCCGGGGAAGGGTCAGTGTTGGCGCCTTCAATGACGTCTTCTGCGTGAGTGGCTGGCTGGTGGCAACCCCTCTCAGCCAATCCAGACGCTGCTCCAGCAGCGCCAGGATTGGCCTGAGCAGGGACTGTCCCCGCCCATAGCAGCCCTCGCTCGCTCTCCTAATGTGCAGCACTGCAGGCTGAGGCTAGTACTAGTGCGCATGTTCGGGCTGGTCAGAAAAATGACCAGCCCAAACCCGAACATGCGCACTGGGCTGCCTGCTGTAACAGTGTCAGACAAACAACGTCAACAAACCCAAACCCGCAGTGCTGCCCCGCCCCCCCCCCCTTCAGCGTCCTGACTGACTCGGGCATGGATTTCGAGTCAAGACGGGGAAGTAAGTGTGTTAACGAGGAAGAATGTGGCCAACCAAGCGGTGGCCATGTGGCATTAGTGGGGCAACGCCCCAATGGACGCACTGCCACTGGTGGAGACACAGTCCCTCTCCAGTACTCTTGGAAGCTCCTTTTGTGATTACATAAGGTATAGCGACAGTTGCCCATTCATGTCAGATAAAAAAGCAAACCCTGATTTAAACCATAAAAAATACTCAAATAGTGAAAAGCCTACTAAAAAGAGCCCCATCCGTCATACAAGTCAAAACAGAAAAAGGTGCATGTGTAGTTAACAACATGAAAGCAAACCTTATCAGTAGAAAAACAAAGTGGCTCAAAGAATACTGCTCAAAAACAAAAGGTTAGAAATATTTCTGAGAGAAAACACTATGGTGAACATGCACAGCAAATTAAGTTAAATATTTGCGAAAGCTATTAACAGGAGGTAGTATTTTACTGGGAATGTTAATTGTTGGAAAAAGGTAAAGTGGCAACGTCAAAAGGATTGCAATACATTCACAAACTCCATAAGGAATCCACTTCCAACTATCTGCAAAGCATGCCTATCACAATTACTAAAAATACATTTTAGTAATGCAGTCTTATTAACGGTAATAGTAAAGTCAGACATTCTGTAAAGCATTTATACGTTGGTACAAGGTGACGCGGAAGGGACACAGGTTAACAACCTCCCCTTTTGTTTTTACTTGAGGTGAGATGAAGATTCGCGATTTTCTCTGCTTTTCTGTCACTTTTTAAAATTAATATTTTACATTTTTATACTGTCTTTTTTCACTCAAATGCATTAAGCACAATACAAGCTTGAACAATATATTGGTTTCAAATAAAAATGTTCACATTTGCATTTTATACCCAATATTTGTTTAGCATCTGTGGCCTTTATTTCCACTAACACTAGACTAAACCTGTTGTGTCCATTTAAATGCATAAAGAGTTATTCTACACAAGGACTTGTGATTCTGTTACAAGGGAAATTGGCAAGTTCATAACCAAGGAGTCAGTAAGACTTTTAAAAGCATAAAACTTACATAATTCCCAAAAAGGCACTTTCAGGAATTTGGGGAATCTGTCACTATTCAAAAGCAGGAGACTGTTTTTTGGACTCACGCCATACAATTGTGCTTGGTGAGAAATAGAAAGCCATGCTGTGGCGACTTCAAAGAACAGTTGCTATTATGTGTAATTAACGTCTACTATTTTAAACAGATGCCTTGTCCTCAGACCACTGAGGCGTATTTCTGTACTGAAAAACCTGATTAAAGTTGATAAACAGGTTTCTTTTAACTATCTTTCTCCTTAAAGGTGTAAAGCAGGCCTACCAGTGTTCACTGGTCAGGGATGCAGGATATGCCGTGATCTCTGAACGTAGCTGAAAAAAGCAAAGGCTGGGTGGGCATGGAGACTTTCCTGAAGTGAGGATGTGAGAGTTCATTGCCTTCTCGGAGCACATCCATCACCGCTTTTAATCTTTGTCCAAGGTTACTACTGTTTAACATACCTCGCTGGCTGGTAATCTGGAGGCAATTTTAATTCATCTTTTCTTCACTTGAGAAACACCAAAAAAACCTGCTCCGTTATAATCAGGTGTTGTAGCATACCCTTGATGCGCTAAGTATCTCAGGTGGGACTCTGATGATAAAGCATGCCACTAACTAGGTTAGTGGGTGAGGGGTCTTTTTAGAAAATGTAAAAGTGTTTTTTTCACACAGGCATGCGAAGGACATCTAAAGCAGACAGACGAACAAAGTATGGTAGCATGTTCGCTTCACTAAACAGGAAGCCAATAAGACCTCCCCAGACTGCCCAACAGAGAAAAGATACTGTTCCTAGAGATAGAAGTTTGGAGTTTAGACGCTAAAACCACCTAACCTTCCAGAAAGTGCATCCCATACAACTGCCACCATGCCATCAGCTGCCACACAACTGCCATCATGAGAAAATAGCCAAAATTGAACAATCTCTTACCCATGTCACAAGTACGACTCCTCAGCCCTCCCGCTCCGACGACGCACCGATCTCCATGGTAGCTCCCCCTTCAGGCTCTACCTCAGACCCGAGCGACCCACTAATAACTAAAGTCAATTATGATCTTCTCCTACTGAAAAACAATGCCAATTGGTCAGAGTTCAAACCGTTGACAGAAGGAGAATACGGTGAGATAATTGCAAACATGAAGCCCACATCCCATACTACCGATCCACTCCACGCCACCCTAGTACAGAACCTTAACAACATCATCTCTCCGTTATGGACCAAAATCATCAATGCTTCCCTCTCGCCGGGCTGTGTACCCCTGACTCACTCCAACTAGGCCAAGTCATACCCATTCTCAAAAAACCTGGGGCAGATCCTAATGACCTCAACAACTTAAGACCTGTCTCCTACCTTCCTTTATTAGCAAACGCGATAAGTTCAACCTCCACCACACCTTCCAATCAGGATTCACAAAAGGTTGTAGAAAGGAAACTGCTTAACCCAATATATCAAATGACATTCTCAGAACCTTAGATGAAAGCGACTCCTGCCTCTTAATCCTATTCAACCTATCGGTGGCATTTGACACAGTTTATCAGCAAGCTTTTCTTCAGACCCTCAAGAATCGCATTGGGATCAATGGCACGGTCTTGAGATGGTGTGCGCCTTATCTACAACATCGCTGTCAACAAATAAAAATCAGCAGCTGTCTCTCTCAACCTACACCAGTTCCACAAGGAGTTTTACACGTCTCTATCCTCTTTCCAGGCCTTTTTAATCTCTTCACTGAAACCCTCACAGTTATTCTGAACCAAACAGGTGTTAGATACCACGTATATGCTGATGACACGCAACTTTACTACAAAATAACATGTCAGAAAGACATTTGCTATCTGAATACCACACTAAACATGATACAAACATGGCTAATCACCAATCACATAAAACTGAACCCAAATAAAAAACAAACTTTTACTCTTTTCCCCCCAGGGACAAGCCTTTGCCAATCCAAGAATGGCTCTAGAACGTGGACGCACTAAACTGTTCTCTTTCACTCTCCAACTCCGTGAAGTCCCTGGGAATCATCCTGGACAAAAACCTGTCAATGAAAAAGCACATCAACAACTCAGCCAAAGGGGCGCTCTACACCCTAAAACATGTCAAGAAAATCAAACCGTTTATTACCCCAAATGATCTAAAGACTGTAGTGCAATCATTAGTCCTCTCAAAACTTTACCACAGTAACGCCATCATCACCGGGACCCCGAAAAGTCACCTTGTGCCTCTAAGAACAACTCTTAATGCAGCCGCCAGACTCATCACACGAACCAAATGGTTCAACCATTTCTCATCTGCTCTCAGGAGTCTCAATTGGCTTCCAGTAGAAGGAAGATGCATCTTCAAGACAGCTTGAATCACCCACAAAGTCCTTCACACCGCAAACCCTAAATATCTGGAAAACAAACTATTGAGAGTAGGAATAAGTCGGGCCCTGAGAAACTCCAACTTAATTCTTCTCATCCCTCCCAACCTAAAAAAACATCCCAGAAGCAGTATTTCTCAGGAAACGCTCCTAGGATTTGGAACTTACTTCCTAAGAACCTCCTCTGTAATCCCTCCTATACTTGTTTCAAACGAAACCTCAAATCTCTATTGTTGAACAAATATTTCAACCTGCTACCATCCTGATTCATTTTTACCCATGACCCCACCACACCGACAGGATCACTCGATACGGTTGCTTGACCCACTCAGTGGTTACATCTGTCGCTAGCGCCATCAATCTATAATGTTGTATTATTCTTTATCCTCTGATATAAGTATATAATGTTAGATTGTTTTATTCCCTCAGGTTATACTATGTCAGCCCTTACGAACCTCGTATTAGTTGTATGGAACCTGTTCACACGACCTGTAAAGTGCTCTGATACCCTAGGGCAGTGGTTCCCAAACTGTGCGCCGTGGCTCCCTGGGGAGTCGTCAAACCTAGCCAGGTGAGCCACTCACCAAGCACTTTAATGCATCTAATGTTGAAGGGTCTGTTGGCTTCAGTTAAACTAATTAGACTTCAACGCATGATGTCGATGATTTGTAAGTGACATGCCTAAAGCTGTAAACGTAGTGCTTAAATGATGGCATGTCGAGGGAGATGACCTCCATATTTCACTGGATCCCCACCTTCCAACACTCCCAAAGTAAGCAGAAGATGCCTGATTTATTTTGTTAGATTCGTTAATAGTTTCGTTTTTTTCCAAATGGATTTTACACCAATGCAAGTTATCAGGAAAGTACAGTTGTCCTGTCTATTAAACACATTAAGTATTATTAATTATTGACACTTGTACTTGAACCACAGGTACTTCCACTAATCATTTCTATCAGTACACACACATTTCCAGACAGGCCTGCTCTCTCCTTGAGCACAGGGAAGTAAAACACCATATACAGCATAATGCCACCCCTTAGAAGAAAGAAAGAGGGACGTTTAAAATTTGGCTTGCATTGATTTGGAGGCAATTTTAGGGAGGAGACAGCAAAAAAAAGCTGTATGTGGTTCAAAAAATCGTGAGTCACCCTTCTGAGACAGGTGTGTTGGCACGTATGACATGGGTAGAAATGGAAGTACATGCAGATATTCTTCAAGCGCAGAAACACTTTGGCAATGGGGCATACATGCATAGGGGTGCTATCTAGCGCTGTAAGTGGAATAAAAAAGTTTGAGAGGGTACTCTAAAAAAGTCATAGGCAAAGAAGTGTAACTAGGAATATTTCATTAGAGGCGCCGCCTTAGTAATACGAAACAGCCTGCGTATATGATTATAATACCTTCATCAGCTTCATCCCAATTATTTTCAGCGGGGAAAAATGAAAGTACTCCTGAGGCCGGGCTTACATCCCCCTCCAAAAAAAGTAACAGTGGGGAGCCACGGGCAATGGCCAATGCGTCAAGGGAGCCGCGGGTCGAAAAAGTTTGGGAACCACTGCCCTAGGGTCTAGCTAGAGCTATATAAAACTCTCAAATAATTAGGTACATTTAGATGTGCCCTGTAGATACTGCAGTGCCACATGTACTTGCCATTACTAAGAAACATTGCTATTGTATTCCAAGTTGGGGCAGTAAAAAGAGGACTAGTCACAAATAATATAGTTAGCACTAGTAAAATCTGCATCTTTATAGAATTATCTTTATATCATTTATTTATTCACTGAAGGGTTTAGATGGTGTTACATGTTGACTTTCTTAAACTTCAGAGTGCTAATAAGTAAGAAAAACTGCTTGACTGTTGGAAGGAGATTAGTATTCAATCGGGCAAGGTGATTAACTATGTCAGATATCCTTCAGTACATCCCTTATACTTAGACAATCTCAGTTGAAGACAAGTCTGTTTATTTGTCAGGGGGTTTATAAACTTCAGGTGTTGGGCTCTGAGCTTAGACGGAGATCAAGTGCATTCCAGAATTGATGTCCTTGCACACGCAGAGAACTGCCTCTGTCTTTCATCCTCTTCATTAATCGTTGGTTGTGCCAATGGGTAGATACCCAATGTAGGTCTCTAGTGGGGATGTTGAGATGTGTCAGTTTCTACAGGTTTGCAAGGCCAGTAGGGTTTCCGGGTAGTACACAAGCCCTAGAATTTCATCCTAACATCTGCCGGGATCCAGTGGAGAGCTTTAAGGGCTTGTATGATGCAGGTCTTCTTTCTGAACTTAAAGGTTAAGCACATTCTGGCTCTTTGGTTCTGAACTCTTTGGAGCCTGCCAAGAGTTTTTTTGCCTTTTGCCAATTCAATTCTTAGTTTGGAGTGGAAAATGTTTCTGGAGAAGGGACAACTATATAATTAACCCCTTTTCCTCAGCAATGTTTTAGGGTAACATTGATGTGGGTCTCAAAGAAGATTCCCAGGTTTCTCATGTGTTATGGGATTGAAGAAAGTATTCCAAGATTTGAAGGCCAAACAAACCGTGAAACATCGGGCTTGCCATCTACGATCACTGGGAGCTGTGTTTTGGCACCATTCATGCACAGGGAACACTTCTTCCAGTATTTCACATGGTGGAGACACGGGGATATTGCAGTTGGATTCTCTGGTCTGTTTTCCAAGTGGAGGAGGATTTCAGTATTGTTGGCACACATTTGGAAGTTCACGTGGTGCACCTCAAGTTGGTCTACCAAGACACAATTGTAAGTGTTGGCAGAACACGGAAGCTCATTTTTAATTTGTGTTGTTTCAGTGTTCCTCACAGGTCAGACCCGGGTGTGGAACTTGGCCCTTTCTGCAGGGTCACTCCAGATTTTTGTGTTCTATTGCCTTCGTTTGCTGAAACAGGTTTTGTTGGCTTTTAGGACTCTGTGTACTAATTCCCTGCTAAGCAGTGCTAAAGTGCTTGTGCACACTCTTTAAAACATGTTTAAATTGGCCTTCACCTGATTGGTACAGTTAATTTACTTTTAGGTCCCTAGTAAATGGTACTACATGTACCCAGGGCCTGTAAATAAATGCGCACCCACAAAAGTAACTTGTAAAATATGTCAGCCTGTAGTGCAGTTTTAAACTGCCATTTCTACCTGGCAAAATAAACCTTTTGCCAGGCCTAAACTAACCTTTTTAATACTTGTAAGTCAGCCCTAAAGCCATAAAGGCTGCCCTAAGGGGTGCATGGAATTTAAAGGGAGGACGTGTGGGTGTACATTTTATATGTCCTGGAAGTGGAAACACTCCTAAAGTCGTTTTTCACTGTTGCAAGGCTATCTTTCCCATAGACTAACACTGAGCTACCTTATTACACCTAAGAAATAAGTGCTAACTTCAGTTTCACAGCCAATAGGGATGCTGTTTACACTCAAATGAATTGCAATTTAAAATCCTCTTTAATGGTAAAGTTGGGTTTTAAGTTACTATTCTCAAAATACCACTTTTAGAAAGTTGGTATTTTCGTGGCCTAAACAAAATGTGCCTTTCTGTCTGTGTCCAGAATCACTTGACTGTAAATGGTTCTCTGGGGTTTTTTGTGTATTGCTTCCAGACATTCGAACAAAGAGGCCTAGGTGTGGAGGGAGGGGTTCTTCCTGACAGGATAGCGGAGGAGGACCTATGACCAGCCCTGATTACACTTCAAAGGAACCACGCTAGGAAAACTTTCTATTATATCATTTAGTCTTCGCTCTGCAGAGCCTGTAGGGAGAGAAGATGTGTGGGGGATGAGATGAGAGGGGGAACAACAGGAGTGAATAAGCAGCATCGGAACAACATCCATTTGAACTAATATGGCATCTTTATAAAAACGTGGCACACCTAAATTACATTAATAAACACACTTTTGCAAAACATATTAAAGTTGTTTCAACTGCAATATTATTAATTCAGCATTTATGCATTATATCCATCACAAAAATCATTAGCACTCAATATTGTCACCCAAAATTATGAATTTAAAAAAAAACTTCAACAAATCCCCCCTCTGATTATTTTATAATAGCTAAAAACCCATTACAAAAATGTTAATAATCAAGAAATCATTTAGAAGACATTGTCCTCAATTTCCGTTGCTTTCTGGAATTTTCCTTTGCTGTCTTCTATGGGTTGAAGTTATGGTCCTTAATCATCTCCATCGTTTTCTTTCTTTTCATCAATCTATTTTTACCTTTACCCATATTTTATATCTTCTAATCACATACTCGCAAAAAACGTTAGCAAAAGAAATAGAACAATCACACAAACCATTATAATTACTACAGGAGTTGGTATTAACTTAAGGGTGCTTCCTCCCAAGTCATCCACCAACCTTGCTAAAAACCCTTTCCTGTCTCACTTGACTAAACCAAAAACCTACAATCTCCCTAAAGCCAGGCTCTTCAAAAGACTGAACAGCATGCAAGATACGAGTAATATTAACAATATAACAGTTAATAACCATTTTATCTAATATAAAGGTACAGCAGCTTTTTCTTTAATTACCTTGCAGAATCCACCTTCCTTTGCCAGGAGAATATCTAATGCTAGTCGATTCTGAATAACCATAGCTCTAACAGCAATCCTCTCTTCATGCACCTGCTTCAATGCTCCAGATGTATCTACTGTTAATTTATCAATTAAAGGAGAAAGACGTCTAATTTTCACATAATTATTTACCACACCTGTAGAAGGAATCGTAACACTTAATACATCTAGGGCTACCTTTCCAAAGCTCATTTTCACTCTTTTTTCAAATTTACTACATCACCCATTTCACTCACATGATACATTGTAGGAAACTCTAATGAAATATAACAAGAACCAAAACAATTTCTCATCAAATTAAAAAAAGCATTCTTTCTACAAACATAATAAATTCCTCGCAAAATTTGCTCTCCACTTAATAGATTATTTCCACTTACCTCATAACTCCTTTCACATACACTTTCCACTATATTTTCTTTCTTACCCTCTTTCAAAGATCTTCTTCTGACAATATATAACTCACCAATTTGTTCCTGTTCCATCTTCAACTTAATATTACAAAGAATGTAAAAAAGGGAGAAGGCCTACTCATGCTAATGCAAGCATCAGCAGAAAGAAGTGTAGACATGTACGTGGCAAAGGAAAAGCACAGGCCCAAGCTGTTTACAATGCTAGATTAGAGGGCAAGACTAGAGTGAGGGTCTGGGGGAGAAGCAGACATGAGGTTTAGTCGATAGAGAAATATAATTAGTAAACACAGCACAAATGGAAAGTCACAGTATGCACCACAGGCACGCAGTGCAAGGACACATCCCTGAGAAAATGGACAGGTAAGATTCCCAGGCTGCAGTCAAAAGCGGGAGGAGAGGTTGGACTTTGTACCATAAAATTCTGATTGCATGATTCTTTGGCAATTATAGAATGGAGGGATGAGGAAATGCATGCATGACATATGTTTTTTTTTCTTTTTTCAGGATGCAATGATATGTTTAAAGAAATTAAATGTGGTGATTCCCTCGATAGACCGGAAGACTGGATAGTGTGAATTCCCTCTTGAAATAGAAGGGAGGAATAACAGGCAGTAGTGTATTAACCAGGGTAAAGCTCCTAGAAGGGACATTCCTTCGGGGAGTGGCCACAGACATCCCTGTTGGATCCGGAGGTCTAGTGTAGAAGTAGTGAGACGGGACTGAGTAACAAGTGAGTGAAGTCTGGCGTGATAAAGAGATGGTCATTTGATGGGTGCCGGCAGGCCTTACTCTGAATAAGTCAGATGCCTGGCTTTCAAATTCCCAGATTTAAGATATCTGGAAGGTGTCTTTAAGGAAATGCAACCAAGGCTATGGCATCAATTGAAGAGTCTGACTGTTAGGTAAGGGGATAACCGGATGGTTGTTGTCAATTGACTTTGCCCTGAGCAGGGCCAGACCCTTGGTTGCAAACCTAAAAAGCGCATTACTTGCAAGTAGATATCCCTCCATGAATAAGGAGGATGACATAAAGAGTATAGTATTTCATAATCATGACAGGGTTTCCCGCCGGTTGTCATACAGTCTGATATAAGCAAGGAAAAAAGGCAGCAAGATCTTTGCAACATTTTTGATATTCCAATACTAACCCCTAAAGTGTCCTGGAAGTGGGGAAACATTATCGCATATAAAAACACAGGGCTTCAAGATAAAACATCCCAGAGCAAGTCTAAAGATTAATAATAATTTTATATGTGCGAGACTGATGATTCACTGTGGCAGGTAACAGATGATATTGAATTACAATTCATATTTTAATGGGCCCATGGAGAACCCCTGTGTCCATGTAACACCCCTTTGTTTCAAATAATAACAGCCACCCATCATATTAGAGTCCCTCCTCAATGCATTCCTAATAGACATTCACAATTCAGGAGTTTAAAATATTAATGGGAGACCACATCCTCGAGCACCGCAAATAGTCATTTACATTCAAGATAATGCTGTAACATGTATTGCTTCAGGTATAGATCCCCTTAGACCCCCCATTAATGCACCCCCAGGTATAACCATGGCCAAAGTGTTAAGCTATAAGTATGTCTGATATTCACCGATTTAGTCTCATGACAATATATGTGAAGTCAGGTAACACTGCATGAGATCAACACGTGTTCATCACTGCCAGAGGTTAGCGATATTCATAAAAGACAAATATTTAAGTACAGGAGACAGGTCCAAAAAGGGCATAAGACAATGGACAAACGAACAAGGGATGAAAAGTGACACTTCCACTACACATAGGAAATGCACACATACTCACGGGACCATGGAGACCCCTCTGAAATACATGATAAAATCTTTCCCTTTGGACAAGAAGAGGATACAAAAGCACTGTAAACAATGGTACAAAGGTACCCAGGGCCACGCTCAGCCATGGCCAAAGGAAGGGACGTTCGACTAAGACATAACTGAACATACATTGACTTACATTTGCTCTACATATAAAAGAAAGAAAAGACAGAAAAGGGAAGCCACCCTGTCATTATGGCGGGTATTCTGTGATCCAAAAACAAACGTGAAACCAACAGCACCCGAAGAGGCAACAACATAGTCCCCAGAGAAGCCCCTGCCTTATGGTCTTTACCCCATTTTGCCAGCTGTAGGGTACCAGGATCCCATTAGAGTTGCGCCTAATGAGGAGAGACAAAAATCACAGGGAAAACAAGACAACTTCGTACCCCACCCCTACAACTCCTTGGGTTGGTCCAAAATCGGACCTAAGAGACAGCCTCATAAATGAATTGCAGCACATCGTGAGACAGACAGAACGCTCTAGAAGCCCTGCCCTCCTTCGAGGACAATGGACTATGGGACATGTTGTTCTTAGGCTGGGAGATACTTCTGCAGACTCTGAGAGAGGCAGCTGAGTAATGGATAAGAAAAGAAGAAGGATTGCAAAGGGACATAGAGACGCCACAATATAATGAACCCCCAAATGAGTTACAAGATGTAGGGGGGGCAGAGGAAGAAGGGGAGTGAGAAGAAAGGCCTAACAGGGGTGCAGATGAACAGGACACTAACCGGAGACCATATAATTTCTGCCTGCGTCCTACGCGTGGGTTACTATTGGCAGTGGGGGACACCTCAGATATGAGGAAGAAGTCAATCCTAAAAAGGAATAGGTCAGATTTAACACCCATAGAGATAATAGAACAAAAGGAGGGTAGTTACTATGCTAGCCCTTCTTGGATGAATTGGCAAGATGGACTAAAAAGGAGGGGAGAAAGCTACAGGCCCGACAAGGTTCTTTTCAACCCATTGGCTTAGCAACTGCCAAAGATTGTATAAGACAGGGACAGGGTAACCCAGACTGGGACTATCCCTATATGCAAGAGTGACTAGAGGTCTGGGAGGAGTATGTTATAGACAAACCAACTGAAGTGATCCGAAGTAATAGACCAGATCCGAGGTTAGGCCCGGGACCAGTAAAGCCTCGACCAATAACTCAGTTACCCCTCATTTTCAAGGGTGGGCAATAGCCCACATACGTACCATGGCCACAAATGGATAAAGAGATTTTAAAGAGGGCACTACCCCTGCTGTTTGAGAGAGTGGGAAAATGGATAGAATGCTTTGAAAAACCCACTGCTGGAGTGAACCTCGCCTTGGGCAATGTTAAAAGCTTGCTATGTACTCTGGTGGGAGAGGCAATAAATATCATTTTTACCAGAACAGGGTTCATATAACATTGATAAATACATAGTTTGATGGGTCAACCTTCAACAATATCCGTCAATATGTCTGGGATGCGCTACGGCAGACATACCCAGACAGACCAGACATTGGAGCCCTTATGGCAGAGGGTATAAAACTGATTGAAGACACTGCAGAATTCATCACTAGAATGAAACAGAGATGGGTACAGGAAGTAGGAAGTAGCTGGGAAAACACAGGAGGGAATGTAATATTTTATAATGTATTGAAACAAGGCCTGCCCACACATATACAAGCAAGCCTAGAAAGAGTAGAGGGACTAGTGCTAAACCGTGGCCAGAAATTCAAGCCCATATTATACATTATTTCATGCGAAAACAAGAGAAGGATAAGGAGAGGACAGAACAGGCAAAGAGGGCCACAGCTAAGTTGGTGCAACAGAAACTTTAAAAAACAGGTACCAAAGAGGCACTTGTGTCAATATCACAAATGGCTTTCATAACAGTGCAGACGCAGGCACCAGGAGGGCAGCCAGTAAGTAACATGGGAAAGGGACGAGGAGGTTTTTCAGTGGGTCAAGGTCCAGCGGAGGCAAGAAAACAAGGAGAATATAGGGTATGACAACAGTGTTATTATTGTGGCAATATGGGTCATTTTGCAAGGGAATGTAGAACAAAAAAGAACGATCAGCAAGCGCATACATGGGTCACCACACAGAGGCAGATGAGTCTGTAACAGATGCAATGGGCTCCCCAACAACAAGTAACACGGGGACCCCCGCAGGTCCCTCAGGTTCAGTGGACCGCACAACAGGGACAATTACTAAAGAATATACCCCAGGTTGTCAGAAATACTGCAAGAGGACCAACACAGGTCCAGCTGGGAGGAGTAAAGGTACAAGGAGGCAATCCCTTTTATGCACAACCCCAAATTTCTGGAGGGACACCGTCCAACAGTTATACTCAATGAAAAAGCCCACAGACAACCACTATGTGTCCAATGCTATCAGTAACCCACAGGTCAGACGAGGAACCCACTGTGACGGTAGCCATAGAAGGTCGCCCCTATAGTTTTCTAATCAACACTAGGGCCACTAAATCTTGTATAAGGGAAGGAACACTACCACTTTCTCACAAGTCAATAAACACACAAGGGTTTTCAGGGGGGTTCCTTTTACTGAATCAGTGAGCATGACTGTAGGAAACACCCAAATTGAAGGACCATAGTTATACTCTCCAGAGGCACCGGTCAACCTTCTCGGAAGAGACCTAGTGAGTAGGCTGAATATGTCCATCTCTTTTTTGGAAGATGGGTTGATGGTATGTTACACACCTGGTATCACACCAGGTAGGATGTGGTCACTCAGTTCATGAGGATGTGGGACAACAGGTCAGAACAATCCCTGTGGATACAGAGGCCTTATTGTGTGGCATATATGTCTTGATAGAGCACACACAAGTGCTACTGGGGAAGACAGTGCAGATACCAAAAGAACTTATGTTCACACACAACAGGCCTGTGGATCCCATAAAAGAACCTGAAATGGTGTTCGAAATATTAGCCCTTGCAACAAGGCCAAGTTATGCATTGTTGATAGCACTTGACAGGAGACAAGCAAAGTGGACATCACTAGTGTTTACGGATCCAGGGGTCAAATTGAGAGACATATCAGATGAAGAAATGTTTGATGACAGACCATTAATAGAGACAGTGGTATTTCAAATGGATATTCCCATTAGAGTATAGTTGCAACACAGGACGGTGCCAAAACACGCACAAGCCAGTACAATAATAGAAAAGGATTTGGCAATTGTACCAGAGGGTCTGTGGACACAGGGGTCACACGACGTGGGACTGATTAAAGGAGATGAGCCTGTAAAAATAACACTCAAACCCAGGGCGAAACTGCCTGGGGTACGTCTGTATCCATTGTCCAAAGAAACAGAAGAAGGCATCTTTTCCACAATACAAGCATTACTTGAGCAGGGAGTTATATGTGAGAGAACCTCACTCTATAACACCCCGATGTTTCCGATAAAGAAAGCTAAGGGGGTAACTTGGAGGATGATTCATGCTTTCCGCCCCTGAACGGTATAGTAATACCAGAATTTCCGGTGGTACCATAGCCGTCACTCATACTGACAAACATTCCTATGGATGCCACCCACTTTTCAGTGATTTATTTGAAAAATGAATTTTTCAGCATACCATTGCACCCAGATGGTCAGTATTCAACAGGGTTTATGTACAGACAAACTCAGTATTGATATAGAAGGCACCCTCAAGGCTGTGAGTCCCCGAGTATCTTCAACAGGACAGCAAAAAAGGATTTAGCAAACGTAAAATGCAAAAGCACCCTTTTACAGTATGTGGATGACATTCTGGTATGTAACCCCACCGAAAACATATGCAGAGATGATACTATTGGCCTACTTCGCATGCTTGCAGAAAAAGGATACAAAGTGGACAAAGACAATTACAATATGTGCAGACAGAAGTTCACTATTTGGGGCAGATAATATCCAAAGATGACAGGTGGGTGACACCTGACCGAGCAGAGAGCATTAGAAACATGCCCAAGCCCACCACCACAAAACCAATACAGCAGTTCCTAGGCCTCTGCAATTACATAAGACAGTGGGTATTTAATTATGCCACCCTTAACTGCACCACTTCTGACCGCTCTAAAAGAGTCCCATACTAATGGGAACAAAATTAACTGGACTGATGAAAGAGAGACAGCATTTCAGGAGCTAAAGAAAGCAATCACAAACACTCCAGTATTAGGTACACCTGACTTCAGCAAAATATTGTACCTCTTCTGTCATTGTAATGGAATGACAATGATGGCAGTACTGACTGAAAAGACATCCATGGGACACAAACCAATTGCCTACTACAGCAGGCTGCAAGATCCCATCATGAAAGGTGACTACCCATGTGAGCAAGCGCTGGCTACAGCAGCATTTGGAGTCCAGAAATGCACCATTATAAGATGAGATCACCTTTAACACTGTATGTAGAGCATGCAGTATTTGCTATCTTACAAAGAGGCAAGAGCACCCTCACAACTCAGAGGGCATCTGGGTACGTAGAAATACTGAGAAAGAGAAATAGGATGACGGTCGCACTCCTTCTTAACAATGTTCACCTGTTAGTTCCAAATTCACAGTGTATGGGTGCTATAGAGTATCACCTCCTGATCTTGAGGTGTAACGTATAAATGAAAAGTGGAGTCCTTCACCACTTGAAGGGCAAACTCGTGTAAGCACTCCTGTGCGCGAAGAGTCGCATAAGAAAGTTAACTCTCCATTAGTTATATTTCACTTAGGTTTATTTTGATCATATTCCAATAGTGAAAATTCCATTCATTAAATAGCTTGTGTGTATTCGTTCATCATGACAATAAGTAGTTGAGCGTTTATTTTGCTTCACAGGTGTATAAACAAAAATCCCCGATGCATTTCGGGGCCAGCCCTTCTTCAGGGGGTTCTCCCTGTAAACAAAATAGGGTACCCTTAATGATCCTAGAACTGAATGCGTCAAAGCAAAGTAATAAATAGTAATGAACCGTGTGGCAAAAAATAGTTGGAGTATCATATGCGTTGTAAACCCTGAAAAGTAGTGTGGAAAAAATAGAGAAACGAACCTTTGTGAAAGAAACCAAACGCGAAAAAAGTGATATGCTCAGTGCCTGAAAACAAGATAAAAACTGAATATATTGTGTCGGAAAGAATGCGGTCAACAACTGGTGTGGTGTTAACATGCTCGGAAAAAATTAATAGTAATGCTCATTGGATGTTATAATAGGCAGTATCGAGTGTTTAGGCGGTACTGTGAACACGTTCAAGGATGAACAACCATAAGACCATGAGCGTAATAATACCCGTGTTTGGTGATAGTTAGACAAGTGAAACTGACATGCGGTCGTGCAACCTGTCAAAGTGACCGCGGTACCATGCGGTAATACTTTAAATCTGTACCTGTAAGCTAAGAGCGAACAGGCATTAAACGGACGCAAGTTCGATGGTGATTGACAAAAGATAGAAAGCCCCCGTAAAACAAACATACGCGTGTACAACGTTCCAAAGTGACCACGGTTTCGTGCAGTAACGCTAGTCAATCCGTACCTGTGAAAAACTTCACAGGTACGGATTGACTAGCGTTACTGTGAAAAACTTCACAGGAGTGCTTACACGAGTTTGCCCTTCCAGTGGTGAAGGACTCCACTTTTCATTTATACGTAGAAATACTCTCAGTACCATCATTGCAAGTGGGTTTACTGTCACACTGTTAATCTGCACATCCAGTTACTGACGAACAAGTACACAATTGTGCTAATTACATACCAGATGAAGGAAGGAAGGTGGGAGAAGATCCCATCCCAGGGAGCATGTTGCAATTTGTTGATGGGTCCTCTTTCATAGATCAGAAAACTGGTATTAGACATTCTTTAGTAGCAGTTGTAAGAGCTGAACAGCAGGGATCATCTGATACATTATAAATGATTAGCCAGATACCACTCCCTTCTCATTTTTCAGCACAGGCTGCAGAATTGGTGGCCATTATTGAAGCATTACAGCAATCTGAGGGATTAGAGGTCACATTCTAGCATTCACAGATGGGAAAGGAGGGGATTTCTTAATTCTGATGGGTCCCCCGTGATGCACAAAGATGTATTGGCACAATTAATAAAAGCTCTAACTCTTCCATCTAAAGTAGCAGTGATAAAGCATGCAGTGTACACCAATCAGCAAGACCTTATCTCCAGGGGTTACGCTCTAGCAGATTGGGCAACAAAAGAGGCAGCTAAAGCACCCCCAAATTATAATGAATATGGTGAACACACATTAGATATGATGACAAGCAGGCAACAGGATGCTATTGAATTACCACCTCCATATGCAGAGACAGCAAAGTTATATTTGTGTGATTTCATTTACAAGCAAGAGGGCACAGGCAAGCCAGAAATGCCACAAGCCTTGTTGTACACAGTTCTAGAGCAACTACGTCTCCCAGCACACACCGCAAAGGAATATCTTCTTGCTACATTACAGGCAGATTGGTTTATTCCACAACTATCTGAAATGATCACTATGTACATTACAGAATGTGCAGTATGCCAACAGTATAGCCCTAGGCCTACATTAAAAGTGATCACCTCAACATTACCACGCCCAACAGGTCCATTTACAAAGCGACACTTAGATTTTGTCTACATGAAAGAAAGATGTAACAATTACAGGTATCTTATAGTAATTGTCCATTTTCACAATGGATTGAGGCAGGACCCTGTGAACATAATGATGCTAAAGCAGCAGTCACCTTTCTGATGAGAGAGGTAATACCTTGGTGGGGCATTCTAGAAGCGATCTGCTCTAACAGCCCCCACTTTGTTAATACAGTATTTCAACATATTTGCACCGCCGTAGGAATAAAACATAAATTGTCATCAGTTTATCATCCCCAAAGTAAGAGTGTTGTAGAGTGCCTGAACCGCCTTGTCAAGAATAAATTAAGTAAACTATGTGCTACTCTACAAAAGAAATGGCTGCACTGCCTACCACTGGCTTTGTATGCCCTCAGAATTCAGCCAGGAAGTGATCACCATTTGACACTACATCAAATAGTGACAGGATGTCCCATGCCCACATCTTTAACGATAACACGGCAAAAGACAGATGCTCATAGGATGGCTGGGGTTTTGGGGCATGAAATTAGTTGTTACTTGTGTAAGTTAAGTAAGTCTGCCAAGTTCTTTTCTAAACAGGTATTGTGAAAGGAGAAGTGAACCACCGCAGCCCAGCAGGCCAGTCTGATACTCGTTGGCCAACAAGTGTACATCCGCAATTTCATTTGAAAATGGCATGACAAGAAGTTTGAAGGCCCCTTCTCAGTGACAAACAGTAATAATAATAATAAACTATATTTGTAATGTGTGAACATATCACCCCTTAAGGTTTCAAGACGCTGGGGGCCATCAGGAAGATTAAGTGAGCTATTGCCCAGAGTCACATGATGCTGAGCTGGCGGCGGGGATCGAGTCGTTAGCCCTGCGCTCTGGAGTCAGCCGCTCTGGCTGCTGCGCCACACCTCTCCCTAGGGAGACTACTATCGCAGTGAAAGTGGACGGCAGAAAACCATGGATACACCTGTCGAACGTTTGACTGGACCCTGCTTTGTGTCAGGCATTGCCATCACCGGAGGGAGAACCAGTGGGAGAAAGAGAGAAATAGGAGTAACAATGTCTCCCTTTAAAGCACGAGTGGAGTATTTTGTCAACTCTGCTAGCGGACAGTTATATATTGCTGTTTTGTATTTCTTTTTACATCTTCTTATGCTGGTGGCTACATTGCAATGGTATTTTACGTCATGTATGGCACTATGTCAAAATATTAAGCGCTTGCAGAGAGTAACACCCGAGCACAGAAATATATTCCATAGTATTCATGCTAGCTTATTAGATATGTGGTACCAACATATGATGGAGATAGGTATGCAGACTTCTAATAAATTGTGCTTTATTTGTTCCTTGATTACACATGCCACCGACTCAGACAGATTACACTGGTCCAAAGAGGTACCTCTGAATATTACCATGTGTCTATTACACCTTTTCCTTTGCAGAATACGAGCGCAGATGCAACCCTTGCAGGTAAAACAGGGAAAATTCCTAGTAAATACCACGCAATACAAGAAAGAGTTAGCAGATATAATGAACGTCCTAACAGAACACAAAGAACTAGTACTGAATTTAGATGCAATCGCCAAGACAGGAATTATGAGGTACAAGGATGAAACGTGGAGCGCTAAAATATTCCATCAGAGATATTTAGGGATATCCCAACCTACACTTTTCTGTAAGAATTACTCCGCCAAACCCCGGTCCCACGATGGTTAAGAGAGCCTATATTTTCTTGTCGGTGGATCAGTATATGTTTATTGTCTCTGGCACCATGGTGCCACATTTGGGTGCAGGGCCCTTTCTTTATGGAGGGGAAACCAATAGCACATGACAGAAGTGCCAGCCAGATTGGGATGAGAACATATCTAGATTAACTTGGGTAGAAACACCTACAATTCTTCGAGCAGGTAGAAAACCCATTCTTTTCTCTTTAAGTTTCAGAGGAAATGGAACGGTCCCGGTTCGGAACAATATCAATTGCCATACCACAAAGTATAATTCTGACATGCAATGGGACACCCCAGCCCAATCTTAATGGACTACTACTGGAATTGCAGAGAGTGGCTGTCTACACGACTTCCTCCAGGTTGGAGTGTTCTCTGTTCTTTGGTCACTGTGCATTCCCCCCTCCCAGGTGATTCCAGGAGTGGACATTTCCAAGCTACATGACCATCCCATGAGCTGTCAAACTACCTTGCTGCACCATCATTGCTGGAAGAGAGCTGCAGACTATTTTGGTACTAAAACCTGGAAAGACGTCCCACAGAAGCACAGGCTGTCCAATGATGCTCAGCTATTTTTCAGGAGCATCCTTTGATTCTTTCAAGCAAAAGCGACTGCACGTTGGCTGCAGATAAGCCGCTGGGAACTAATGAAGGCAATCAATGCTACTGAAGACAGCTTTAATGCAGTCACAGAAGAGTTGTTATGTTATGTTAAATTATAATTATAGAGCGCCAATCACCAGAAGGTCTCTAAGCGCTGTAACATAGATCAGAGGTCCAGAATCCTTTTGCGCAACCATACTCAACACACAGCGGAGTAAACTTATCCAAACGCCTCTGTAAACAGAAGGGTTTTAAGTCTCCTCCGGAATGGTAGTAACCTGGCTTCCTTACGCATACCGTCCGGTAGTTTGTTCCAGATCTGGGGGATAGTGACTGAGAATGCCTGGCCCCCTAGGGTCATTCTATTAAAACGTGGGCAGACTAACAAGCAAGACTCTGCTGAACGAAGATAGCGTCTGGGCACATAAGGCCTCAGGCGGTCTTTGATGTATTTGGGTGCCTCTCCAAACTGAGACTTGTGTGCAATGCACAACCCCTTAAATTTAACCCTTTGCTTGATGGGAAGCCAGTGTAACTGCTGCAGAAGAGGGGTGGCATGGGCTCTTCTTGGCAGTTTATAAATCAACCTTGCCGCGTCATTCATAACCACTTGGAGCTTCCCCAGATGTTTTTCGGGAAGCCCAGTGTAGACTGCATTGCCATAGTCTAAGCGTGACAGGATTAATGCTGTCACGACCGTCTGCATGGTGGAAAAAGACAGCAAGGTCATCAGTTTCCGAAGTTGCCGCATCAGGCCAGTACAACTCCCCACAACAGCAGATACCTGGCTGTTTAGCGTTAATCCAGTGTCCAACTTTATACCCAGTCTCTTCACTGCTGGCACCGGTGTTGGGGTGGTGCCCAGCTCTTGAGGCCAAAAGAGACTGGACCAGGTCGAAACCCCTGAAGTAAGAGCAAGCACTTCTGTTTTATCTGGATTTACCTTCAGTGAATTAGAGGTCATCCAGTTCATAGTGAACCGGAGGATGTTCTGGACATTACGCTGTGAGTCGGGGGAGTTGTCAATTCGCACAATTAACTGGGTATCATCAGCGTAATTAAACACCTGACAATCTGTTTTGGCTAGTGCATCTATCAAGGGCTGAAGGTAAATATTAAAAAGCAGAGGGGACAGCGCGGAGCCCTGTGGGACCCCCCATTGCAAGTTGCCCCGCCTAGACTTGCAATCTCCTAATTGGACTCTTTGGGACCGGTCCTCCAAAAAGGAGGTAATCCATTGGAGGACCATCCCAGTGACTCCCAGCCGCCGGACACGGGCTAGCAACTGCACGTGATTCACTGTGTCAAATGCGGCTGAGAGGTCCAATAAGATTAGAGCTGAGGGGGTCTTCTTGTCGGCTGCGAGCCGCAGGTCATCCAGCACTGAGAGCATCACCAACTCAGTGCTGTTATGCGCCCTGAAACTGGCTTGCCAAGTGTGTAGCAACTTATGTTGTTCAACGAAAGACGAGAGGACTCTGAGTATGTGTTGTGAGCTGTGGGAGTAATGCTCATGCAGCATAGGTATGTTGGAGGGGGGGAGTATGTGCCAAGATTGAAACTACATGCTGTACTTACATCCCAGCCAACGATGCAGACAATGAAACATTAACAGAGGCCATACAAACTCTGCATACCTTGCAAAAGAAGATGGTGGATGAGGGGGGTGCCCCCGACGAGTGGTTATCAGGGTAGTTTACTTGGATACCATCCTGGATGTCAGGGTTATTTAAGGCCTTGTTGCCTATACTTGTGGTAGTGCTCTTGATGTTTTGTGTCTTCCAGTTAGTAACAAGATGCTGCAAAAGGCTTACCCAGAAGTTGGGAGGGATGTTCATCACTAGATTGGTCAATAAAATGCAGGAAGTTGAGGAGAAGATATACAGATTAAAGTCTGCAAGTAACAGGGAGGAAAGTAAATAGTTGGAATTTCAACTAAAGGGGGAATGTTGCAGAGAATGTAGAAAAGGGAGAAGTCCGACTCATGCTAATGCAAGTGTCTGCAGAAAGAAGTGTAGAAATGTATGTGGTAGAGGAAAAGCACAGGCCCAAGCTGTGCTAGAATAGAGAGCAAGACTAGAGTGGGGGCCTGTGGGGAAGCAGACACACGTTTTAGTTGTTAGAGAAATATAATTAGTAAACATAGCACAAACAGAAGGTCACAGTATACACCAAGGGCATACAGTGCAAGGACAAGCCTCTGAGAAAATATGTAGATAAAAGTAGACACACAGGAATAAGATAAGCAGGTAGTTTTGCATTGCAGAACAGTAGACACGTAGGAAGGAGAGCACGAGACAGTTAAGAACACCGGTAGTGCAGGGAGCATGAAAATGTAACAATAAAATGTGCACTTTAGTTGCATTCCGTAACCTGTAGTTAGATTTTTTTGCAGAAACTATTGCTTCTTGCTGAAATTATAAGAGATAACAATATGCTTGAGCAAGCACTTGATTTGATATGCTAACGAAATGTATGACATATTGTGGTTTTGAGACTATATAAGACACTGTTTGTTATGTTGTAGTTGAGTTCGGTTTCCAGTTCCACGGAGCTGGCTGACCTCCTGGCCGCGATTTGATATACTCTATACTATATTGCCAACAGAAATCTTGTTGTCTCTTTCTTTCTCTGACAACATTAGGATATAAATTCTGCCTCTAGAGCTTTACTTGTTCATCTACAGCCTTTTCTTCTCATCACCCCCTCAGAATTGTAACTCCTCTTTCATTGTATTCCCTAATAAACTCAATTTCTT